>VWYH01008025.1:5234-85333 GCA_013399365.1 Pampusana beccarii | reverse complement strand
GGGCCCGAGGGGCCGAGGGCTGCGGCGGGGGAGCCGTTCCAGCGGGGCGGGTGGCGGGGAGAGGGAGCCGGCCCGGCCGGGGTTCGGCCGGCCGTGCTGGTGCCCCCGTGGGGCGGGTGGGTCCGGGTCTGCTCGTCCCCGTTGTGCAGGGAGCCGGTGAAGGGGAACGCGTCCCGCACAGGTGCCAGCAGCCTGGGACCTGTTTGCAGGGGCTGATTTCCTAGAGAATACAGCCCTGCTTGAGGCAGACATGAGAATAGNAACCTCATCTGGGTGCTCCTGCTCAGGTGGGGGGATTGGACTGGGTGATCTTTTGAGGTCCCTTCCAATCCCTGACATTCTGTGATTCTGTGAACCACGCTCTCATTGTGCACTTACTCTGGTTTTGCGGTCCCATCATCTGCACTGGGATATTTAAGAATCTCAGAAACATTTGCAGTGTCTTGTTTTCCGTGTTCCCTCTTGACATCCAGGTAGCATGAACAGATTAACGGGGGCTTTGTTTAGCTGCCATTGAGAAGAATTATGTTTTAAAGCACTAGATAATATATGTCATGGGGAGACTGGGTGATATGATTTAGGGCTAGATCCTGAAAAAAATGAATGTTTCATGGGGCACTGTGTCCTTTGTATTTCTTGTTAAAAAATGGTCTAGTCCTAATAGTTCCTGAGTATTCATGTGCAGTGATGCCTGGTGTCTATAAACACATCTAAGCAGCCATCTTTGTGGTACATCCGCTTTGAAAGGGGGGAAAAATCAGGCTGGCTATGTTCTCTGAGAGAGTACTGTTATCTTTAAGACCCCGGGAAGGAAGCATTCATGGGATAGGTAAAATGCTTATTTGAAGCTATCACCCTTCAAAGCCGTGTTGTTGGGCCATTGAGAGCTGTACTGCTGGCATGCACAGGAACAGTTGCTTCAGCTGGACTCTGGTTGCCATCCTGTGGGCTCTGTGTCCACAAACACTGCAGTTGTTATGCTTCTGTGGAGTTGTTTGGTTCTCCAAGGAAAAGGTGGTAGGCCCTCGGAAGTATACCACAAGTGAATTCATGTTTGTGTTTGCGAGTTGGACCATGTTGCCGAGGAAATACATCAAGACTGCAGTATCCTGTCCAGCTATGGGCTCCCCAATACAAGAAAGACGAATACATACTGGAGGAAGTCCAGTGAAGGGCGACAAAGATGTTTAAGGGTGTTTGACATAGGAGACAAGGCTGAGAGAGCTGGGACTTTTCAGCATGGAGAAGAGGATGGTCAGTGGGTTCTTATGCTATGTATAAATACTTGGTAAGTGGGAATAAATAAGATGGAGCCAGACTAAAAAGTGCTGTGCACTGAAAGCACGAGAGGCAGTGAGCACAAACTGGTGCATATTCTTTTTATTGAAACAGAAGAAAAAATATTAATTGCTATGATAATTGTACACTGGAACAGGTTTCCTAGAGAAGTTGTGTCATCTCCATCCTTGGAGACAAGCAAAACCCAACTGGAAATGATCATGAGCAACCTCCTCTACTTGAACCTGCTGTGAGCAGGGGAGTGAACTAGACAATCTCCAGAGATCCCTTCCTGCCTCAGCCATTCTGTCTATCTGTGATTCTCTAGCATACTTGAAGAAACAAGTCTTTGTTTTACTTAAAGAAACAGGGTTATTTTGCCCCAGTGCTTTGTTATTTTACTATTCAATTGCTATAATTCAATGAAAGTTTTAAGTGTTCATTTCATCTGTCAGTACTAACATCTGGTTTGCTCTGCAGGTGTCCTGTAGCATGGCAGGTAAAGAGGACTTCTTTCTGGAAGAAAGAAGATTTAAGCAGTACTGCGAAGAATTTATTAAACATTCACAGCAGATAGGAGATGGTTGGGAGTGGAGAATTAGCAAGGTAAAATAATTGTAGTGTTAATTTTTAGATACCCTTGCTGGCCTTTTTGAGCTGCTGACAACCACCATAAGCTGGAACACCCTTTAAGGAGAGTTTACAACACGTGAAATAAATGGCATTTTACACAGCTGGTCCAAGAACAAAATAGTGCATAGGTGGTTTATGAGAGTGTATAGTCCAGTACATGTATTGAATATGGTCCATGAATCCAGAAACAACTGGTGGGATGGTCTAGTGCAACTGGTTGTGTAACAAAGGGGTAGGGTTACCCGAGATGATTTGTGTTTTGATCAGAAATGTGTTTTTTTAAGACATTACAGAATCTTCATTTTCAGAATTCCTGATGGTGGGGAAATAGTCACGGTGCTCAACAAGCTATTCAAATGGTTGGCTATGCTTAAAATAGATTTGGAAAAAAAAAAAAAGAGCTGTTACTTTTAATCTTAGCTGCCTGGCTTCATCTTCCAGCTTTTGGTAGCTGTACCTTGTCTACTAATCTGAGGACTCTTTTTTTATCAGGACTCCCCCTGTTTTGGTACTTCAGATTCAGATCAGTTCATCCCTTAACCTTATCATTGTAAAAGCAAAACATGTTGAGCTCCCTCACTATTTTCCAATATTTTAATCATTCTTGTTGATCTCCTCTGCATCCTTTCCAGTATATAAAATTCCTTTTTCATCTGTGGGTAGAATTAGGCAATGAATGTTGCATCACTGTAAAATTCAAACCTTCCTGTTCTTGGTGAGTGCTTGTGGTTATATATACAAGGATCACTTTGATCCTTTAAGTTGAAATATAACATAGTTTTTGTTCTAGATATGTGACTTAATATTTTGGGTTAAAATACGTCAGTTGCAAACAGCAACCAGAACAATCTGTGTGAATGATCCATTCTCATTTGCCGCTTCCCCATAATTTTCAAACATCACCAATAATAATTATATATTGTTTCTAGGTCATTAATCAAAATTTTAAATAGCACAGGGCCAAGACAAGTCCCACAGGACCCCATTAGAATCACTCCTTTTATGATGATTCCACATTTTTTAAGTTACATTTGAGATCTGTGAGTTAATAATTTTTTCATCTTTTACTGTGTCAGATTAGTGTGGGATTATTTTAATTTTTTAATTTCTGTTTGTGGAATCAACAGTTATCTTATGGAAGTCTGAGCATATATTGTTATGACTTCTATGTTTATCAACAAACATGTCTTTTTAAGTTACCCTGAAAAAATCTATTTTTCTTAAAAAATAACTACATTTACTGCATATATTTCTGTAGTGACTGAGTTCTTTGTGACACTCTCTGTTGTTTTGCTTGAGAGGATGTCAAGCTAATATGTGTACAGTTGCACGAATTAGCCCATATATAGAGATATATGGATACGTGCTGGCTTTCTCCAAAGTTCTCTGAAACTGCCACTGTCCTTGAAGACTTAAAGAAAATCAACAGTTCTTACATACTGATTTAAAAATATCTAATGATAGCCACTTAATGCTAGTGTCCTGCTTAACCACTGCCAAAATGATAATTTTGTAATAGTTACGGTTTATGGCTATGTAATTTGTATTTGTTCTATAATAACAACAGAAATATTTTGAATACTTGCTTTTTCTGCCTTGAATACTTCTGTTATTCTCCATCTAATATGATAAATCCACACTGTTCTAGGATTTCCTTTAGCTACACTTCTTTTGATGGGTGGGCAATGTAGGATTTCATATGTTCTCTTGCTTCTTGGACTGTTTTTCAATAATGAAAGGTTTGGAATTCTCAATATCTCTGCATTTCTTGTTTCTGCTGTAGAAAATTTACTTCTCTAGCTTTTTTTTTCTCCTTCCTTTGTGTCTTTAATGGTTTCCCATGCTGTCGTGAATTTTGGGAAGAGTCACGCTTGTACCGTTTTGAAGTGCAAGAAGTCCTGGAGTAAATGTATGCATCTACAAAAGTAATCGTACATTAGTGTTTGTAACCCTTTCATCACAGATAAAACAGAATTTCAGTAAGAAGCTGGGTCTTGGCCTTAGATGAATTCTGTTTAGAAGTTTTTGAAAGAGTGCAAATATTAGCCAAGAGTTACAATGCATCCTTTCTTACAGGCAACCATTTGAAACTTTAGATTTCAGTTGAAGGCTGCATTTGTGAGGATTTATTCAACAAAGAAAGATGCTCTGAGCTTCTATTGGGAATTTAATACATGGGTCAAAGTTTGAACTTGCTGAGAAATAAGAAGCTTTGCTGGAAATAGCAGAATGAGATAGATTTTTGTTCTCACGTATTAAAAAAAAAAGTAAGAGTTTTTTCTTTAATGGGTCAAGTTGACGACACTATGATTTCAGTGTGTGATTAAAAACCTGGCCATTGAGACCATCCACTTATAGTTTGTAGTCTTATGTAGTCTGGGAGGGAAGCTTTTCATTAACCAGATGTCTCATTGTCTTTTTTGCCTTTTTTACCGATGTATGTGTTGTGGGTAGTTTGGGGCACTCTCATTTTGCTGATGTAATGCACTTGGATCCCATTCCTCATTCCATACTCACGTGAATAGGCCCATTGATAGCAATAAGACCACACAAGTAATCCAGGCTTGTGGAACTGTGTTCTTGTGTTTTCTGTAGAGATTAAATTTAGGTGATGAAATACTCATTGTTTTTGTGGAGCTGGCTCTTGTGCTGTAAGCTCACATGGCCCAAGCAGAGCCCTGTATTTATAGCTGTAAGTGAAATGTTCTAAACTATGTTATTTTTATAATCTGCTTTTTTCCCCCAAAAAATAAAGCTGTAAAAAATCCAAGAGCATCTCTACTGTAGGACCTGATCGAGCTAAATGTGGATGCTGTTATTAGGGATGGATAGTTAAATATTGGCTGTGAAGGCTGCCCCCTGTTCACTTTCTGCTTTATGTTTGTTTCTTATTTAGTTAGGTTAATGTAGGTAATCGTATCAAAGGCTGTGTCAGTTTGCTTTTGCTTATAATACTCACAAGACAGCTGGAGTAGAAATGGACTGTTTTCCACTTAAATGGGATCAAAGTCCTGCCTAAAATATTCATTTCTTTGTAGGGGCAGAAGTGTACAAAATACATAACCCTGCAAAGAGTGCAACAGGAGGGATGCTCCTCTTTTGTGCCACCTCTCCTCTAGCCCCTGACATACAGCTGTCAAATACAGAAACTGCTAACTCCGCTTATCCAGCTATCCACAGATAGATTTTCGCGGCACTCGAGCACTGTAGAATGCAAAGGCTGTGCAGCTTGACTCCTTTCTGCTGACGGGAAGAACTGGTTCAGGGAGGTGAATGCTAAATCCAGCCCTTCTCTGGCAAAGCTTATCGTGCCTTGGGGCTTTTACCTCTGTGGGTGGCTCTAGTACTTTCTTTGCTGCTTTTAGGGGGATAAATACCAGTGCAGGTAGCTTTATTCCTGCTGGTGCTTGCAAGGAACTCCCCAAGGAGAGACTTCGATGTTGAGAATGAGAGAAGTGACTTTTGTATCACCGCTTCAGACTTAATGTTTCTGTCACTGTTGTCCCCCTGCATGGTTGATTCTTCATTGCACAGGATGCAGTTGGTTCTGCAGCTGGGACATCCAGCAAAGTTTGGCGGATTCATGCTTTTGGTGAGATTTAGTGAGAAAATGAGGCGTAGGAGAAGTTACGAGCAAGGTAATTGCTGATTATGTGATTTGTACTTAAAAATTCATAGGCAAAATGCATGTAGAGAGCACTATCATTTTTTATTAGGTGTGAAACTTTATATAAACCAAGTAAACAGGTAGCTCATAGCAGGTTTCAGAGGTACCTGTATACTACAGTGTCCTTGAAAAGAGAACTGATGTGTCAGAATAAAACGTGTTGATTTAAAGGTCAGAATACATGAAATAAACTGTGTCAGCAATGGCAGATTAACTAAAGAGTTAAAATATAGTTAAATTTGCGGCCTTGTCAAGCAATTCAACGCTACATTAATGAATTTTTTACAGACTCTGTTTTGAATAGAATCCTTTTTCATCAGATGTTGCACATAGGCTTTCTGTGTTTGTCTAAAATAAAAGCTAATGAAACAGCTAATAAAACCCCAATTTATTTGTTTCCATTGAGAAAAAAGTTCTTGGCGTGCAACTACTGTTCTTTGTGTTCTGCATACTCTTCCTCCCTTTCAGAGTGTACATTTTTCCAGTCATCTGTTATTAAACTTCTCTCCTCCTACTTTTAATTAAAAACATAAATGTTGATGTATGTGTGCAGATAGCCAGGGCAGCAAGGGCTGAAAGCTCCTAAAACCTCCTAAAACCTCCTGCCACTCTGAAATTGCACAAGGGCCTTGGGGCCTGGGAAGCAGAATGACAAAAGGGAACTGAGAGAAGATACCTTTTTCTGTTTTGTACATTTGACTCTCAGAAGTGATCAAGAGAAGGGAACANTTAGAGGGGGAGCAGAGCAAAAATAAACCAATCTGTTGAGAACTGGGAAGTTTATACTGATGTGAATGCATTGCTTGAAATAGGTCAAAATCATTAATAGCTGCTCATCTCCTCGTAACCTTAGTGCACTGTCTTCCAGTTCTTTGGCACTCCTCCTGATCCAGAGATAGCAGTTGTCTTAATTAATAGCTGTATTAAATTCTATTCTTTATTCTTCAGGTCTTTGACTTCCTGTAATAACACGAACTAGTGTAAGCTACCTGTGAGAAACCGAAGAGCAGTGCAGTCATTGATGCCTATAAAAAGACTGGGATCTTATGCCTAAATACCATGCTCTGTTTATTTTCTAGAATAGTGATAGCATTTAGCATTTTGGTTACAGAATACTTTTGTCTCTCTTATTTTCTGAAAACAGGACCTTGGTGATTGTTATCTTAGTAAAACACACTTCCAAGTAAGAAATAGGAACATCCCAGAAGATCTCAAGGAGAAAAACAGTGATAACATGGAACAAATGTTATTTTCACATGCTGAAGTAAGTACAGATTTTAAACTTTTGTGTTTATAAAATAAATCATGAACAGGATTTTTTAAAATACTGTGCTATTTAATTAAGTCCCTCCAGAAAGTTTTCAGATCTTAAGTTACCAGTGGCTTTTAATTATTCTCCCTACAGTTATTCTCATTCAGGTGTACGACTATATGGGTGATAAAAGTTGGGAGGAAATGGAAAGGCTCTTGCATCTTTTGCGTATCTATTTTCCTCATGGAAAGATAATGTTTCTTTGCACATTGATACACTCACATTAAAGAAAAAGATGAAGCATCGAGATTTAGTTATCTTAGAGGTAAATATTAATTAAAAATAAAACGTTGGGGTTAATATTAAGTGATATTTACTGAATATTTAGGTTGTGTATAAATAAAATAGTGGTAATTTTTTTTTGAACTGGTGGTGAGAAATTACAGTACATTTGGTGTTCTTGAAGGAGTATAAATTTCTTTCTTCCAGAAAATGAGAACTGTTTATTAAATTCAGAGTGAACTGGTCTGAATAATTACTTGCTTGTTTATTTGCTTGTTTGATTCCGCAGTAGACCTCCAGATTATTGACTAATCAAGACATAAACAGTAGAAATTCACTTCCTTCTTATGTTATTACCATAAGTATGAAAAGAAATCTTGGATTATAATTGACAGAAAACTATGTGTTCTGTATATTACAAACTGTTGAATAGATGGACATGGTATATTTTGCAATTACCTTTTTCTGCAATAGTTCCTTTTGTGTTTTCATCAGCACACTGACTTTTATTTTTTTTCTACAGAGACTCTGGTACAGGGTCTGAATGAGTATTCTTTTGGCCTAGTTTCTGAAAGAAATAGCACTGGAAACAATCATGTTGTTTTCCAGTCTGTGGTGAAAATTATACAACTCCATTGCTGATATACCAGCTTTGATAGGAATTGGAATCTGCATAATCTTTAGAGTCACATTACCTAGCACTTGTTTGAGACGTACCAATTACAAGCATAGCATGTAAGTCATCTGAAGAGTAGCTGTAGCGTTTTCATTTCTCCTTTAATTTGAATTCTAGTATTTCTTAAATTGAAGGCTAGTATCAATGCTTCAGTGGTCATTACTTAATTGTCATTATGGAAATGTTTATACTTAAGTCCTGGCTTCTAAGAACAGATTACTGTTTATATTTAGAATTGCTTTTTATGATCGTGACTTTCTTTTTTATAATGAATAAAGTCTTCCTTACAGAATGTATTTTAAAAGTCCTTCTGGAAAGAAGTGTCTGTAGAAGAAGTATCACAACACAAAAAGGGCTTCAGAGCTTGTGACATACTGAAACAGAGCTTTTAATATACTGAAATATGATTCTAGGCCAAACTCTATGGTTTATGAAGATACGAAAATTAATAATAGCCTCCTGAAATATTGTGCAAGATTTCTATGTTTTGAATCTCAGAAATGTCTACGCTGAAAGGGACCTTGAACAGTAGCTGGTCCTCTTTGGGAAGAAGCCTTTGTTAATGTTGTGTAGTGGCAGTAAAGATGAAGAGTAAAACAAGATAAAGGTCTTAGAAAATCATGTAGGTTATAAGACAGGAGGTTATCCAAAAGAAAAAAAAAAGTTCCTGCTCCAAAATGTTCACTGCCTAATAGAGATTATGTCAAATTTATATATTCTTCATTGAACTGAAGAGTAACCAGGCTATTAAAGTTATTTAATCTAGAAAATGGCAGAAGCACATCAATAAGTTGGAAAATGAAGTTTGCTATGGATACATGAACTAACACTATAAGGGAAAGATGGAAACAGTGACTCTAGGTGGGATAAATTTGCTCAAGCATGGCAGTGCATGTGTGAGATGCATGTTCTTTTCCACAGATGTTGAATGTGAGAGTCCTTTTGCACTGTTCTAACAGTCTGTTATTTAAGTAGGTTTTGTTTATGTAAAACCAGATGTTGCACCCGTAAGGCAAATGGTGTTATGGACTTACTACAACCCCTTTCAATAAGTTATTGAAATACTTTCTGATGAGTAGAGTTCAGGAGAAGTTGTGATCTTGGTAGAACTCGGAAGAGTTTCCACTGATTAGTATGGTCTTGATATTTAGTATTTTTTCTTAGAAAATTCATAAATGTTATGTTTATATATTTGAATTCTAAAGGAGTGCTAGATAAGAATTTTAATTTATTTTGGAAAAATTGTGGCCATTGTGTGATAGTTGCATATGTCACAATTTTCACCTTCAGAATTACTGCTGTGGTCTAGATTTTTCTATGTTATCTATCTGCTATTTGTGTCTTATTGAGATAATTCCATCTGTCAGTAGTCTGATCTTCTTCAAGGTGTGGTAGGAGACACAACACATAGTTTTATGTAAGATAATTAACCAGGAACAGCAAGTAGGAAAAAAATAGGAAATTAAGGTCCGAGTAATCAGTACCTATTGTTAGAAACAACCAGTATTGACAAAAAGACAAGGAAAAAAATGTGCTGTGGTATATATGACACGGCACAAGAGGCCAAAAGATTTTTCTTTCCTGTTCCTGGGAATCCAGTTCAGAGATTACAGATAGAATGCTAGTTTTGGCAGGCAAGGTGAAAAATAGGAAAATTAGAAGACAAATTTTTGAAGCCGAAGGGAAATACAGGAATGTTATCCATACTGAGGATATAACTCCTATTTAGGTAATTGAACCAAAGACACATCAGGGAAGGGATGATGTTGAATAAATCAGTGAGTATATCCCACTGTATCGAAGAGTACAATTAGGATGTTGAAATTCTGAATAGCTGAAGTAACTTTATTCAAATGGAAAATCAATTATCAGTTATCACAATGTCAAAAATGTGCTAATTGTACGAGATCGCCATGGAACCTGATGAAATTATTTGACAAGTTTGTTTCAGCTCATTGGTCATATGGACAGTTCACATTTCCAACTTCCCATCTCATTGTCTGGTACCTAAACATTTGGAGCCTTCCTGGTGAAGGAGTGATGAATAACTGGGTATTGTGGTCTTTTCTACAGAGCAGCTTGTATTATGTGGTGTGCTTACTTCCATTTACACAAGTTGTGTTCTCATCTGAAAACCAAGAATAAAATTTTGTGTGGGTTTCTTTCGGCTTATTTTAGATATCTGCAATATAGAGCTTGTCACTTAAATCTTTGTTTCGGCCTGAAGAGGCAAAAAAGCATTTTTGGGTGTAAATCAGTCAACCTATTTTAGGTGTCTTCTCTAGGAGAAGATGAGTCTAAAAGTGTCAGTTTTTCTTCACTGATGATCAAGGGAAGCTAGATGGTTAATTTGGATGTGGATGTCATTTTGTCACATGAATCTCATACAACCAAGTATGGATCTGGGCTCATTAAAAGCAGTAGTAATTTTTGCTGGTGACTTCACTGGGGCTGAGATTCCACTTTGAAGGTAAAACTTAGAATGAGGACTGTATTTGGTGAAGTCACAGCTCCAAAAAAAAAAAAATTTAAGGATGAACTTGGAGCAGCTGACATTGCATTAATCTTTGATTGAGATCCGTGTGTTGAGACTGGTGTATTTGTGCAGTGGAACGCTGTGGCCTTTGTGATACTGGGACTCAGAACTGGCAGCCACAGTCAGTACATGCAATGGATCTGCAGATGCTTGTATGCCAGAGTGCCACCCTGTTTTGGGGGCTGGTGGTACATGTTGCTGTGTTCCAGCTCTTGTTGGAACTCCTTCCTTTCACGGAGGTTTCTGTATTGCAGGTATTGTGAGATACTGAGCAGTAAGTTGCTGCAGTGAGGGGCAGCCTGCACTGCAGGACCAGCAGGAACACAGCAGAAGCCAAGACCAGGGTTGGGAACCACTGTGCTGCACCGCAGCACGTTGGCATGTGATCTAGTGTGAAGCAGGTTTTCCATTTTCTGCAACTTGAAGGCTTCTGCCATGTGCATAATAGTTAATTGATGGTTTCTTCACCTTGTTGGCAAGCCTGCAGAACTCAGGCTGTCTCCTACTTACCCTTTGGATGACAGTGGGCCTTTGGTATCTGCTGGTTTGCAGATGCACTCTTGCTAATTCCTGAGTTGTGCTAGGCAGTAGAGGAATTTACCTTATGAAATTACATGAGGACTGTGTAGGATATTGGAAGCTGTGGGAAGGCTTGCAACTTTAAGAGGGTTCAGTATAAGCTACATGACTTGCATTTTATTCTTTATATTGAAATGACCCTTAACACAAGCTTAAGATGAAGGTAAATGTAAAAAGAGGATTTATGCCCGCATGGGTGCAGTGACACTATGAAGGCAAAATATCTGGAGACAGGTATGCTTAAATGCTAATTTTTACTTACAGCAGTTTAAGAATGTTTCTCTCTTTGTACTTGGCAGTAACTGAGTTCTGAAGTCGTTTATCTAACCTGGTGTCTGGGGATCCTGCTCTGTGCAGTCCCTGTCTTTCTATTCGCCATCTTGCTGGAAGAGCACTGAGAATGTTCCTCTGGAATGCCATTCTGTTCTGATTTCTGTGGATTTAGTTTAATCAAGATGTTTGTTTTAACATCCGGATTGGTAAACAGAAACTACTGATGACATTTTGATTAACCATAAGCAAACTTTTGACCCGGTTTGTGGAGGACACCCTTCTAACCAGTGAGATCAGATTCAGTCCCTAGGATATGAGCTGAAGAGATCATAAATCTTTTAGAGTATCTTCCAATAGAATAAAAATAGCATGAGATGCAGAGCAAGGAACTGATACAAACAGTGCCATTTTAAAATTTTTAAGTTGCGATTTTGTTCTGGTTAAATTTTTATCAAATCAGTTGTTGTCTTTCTGTGCTCTCCTGACTTTTTGCCAGATGAGTGTCATCTACACTTTTCTGCAGAGAACATGAATCTTCTGTAACCACCATACTTGCGTTCTGGCAAATTCGATGACAATCTTCAGTGTATACTCTTTCTTGATTCAAATCAAATCTGTCCTGCCAAGAGATCTGTCACGGTCTGTATCAATGAACGTGGAATTGTATCTTCTTTTGTACGACTTCTTTTATATGTGGAAGCACATTTCGAGTGTTTCTGTACTGACAACCTTGTATTACTCATGTAAGTTGTTCATCAGAAGCTCTTCACCAAGACTAGATGCAATGATGACCAGCTGTGGGAGGTCATAAGTTTGATGAACTTAACCTGGGCTAGCTTTTGACGGATACTGTAGCACTGATATCTTGACTGCATGACAGAGTAGCTTTTACTTCCACCAAAACTGGAATCGTACCTGTTTTTGTGGGGTTTTTTATTCTTTCTTCAATCATCCTTCTTTTTTTCCAGTCTAAGTAAATCATAGTGAACAGAATGGTTTTCCCTCCCTTTACTTTAGTGTTTACTGTCCACTGTATCCAACTCCAGCTTTTGTTAGGTGCTATATAGACATATTTTAAGCAAGGACAGAACAGTTACATGTATTATTATGTGAATTGTTGATAAGGTGAAAAATGCTGTACAAAATTCAAAATGAAGGTAGTCCTTCTGCCTCAAAGAGCTTATATTCTGAAAGAGTAAAATAGGAAAATCTGGATTCACTTTATGCATTCTTTTTGTTTATTATTCAAATAGCTCAAGGGAAGCAATAACTTGGAGTAGTAATTCTCTGTGTGTGGTTTGTCTCAGCTCTTCTGGGTATTGCAAGACGAAGTGAGTCAGCGTGGAACTGTTTCTGAAGCGAGAGCCATTGCTGCTGTATGAAGGAGTGGGCAGGTTGGGAATGTTGAAGGTCTGTTAATACCTGATGTTGCCTTTGGAAAACGAGCACTGAGCTTCGCAAACTTGTTGACTAAGTTATGTATTTACTTTTACGTGGGCTCCACCTTTGCTGACAGATGTTCACTAGTGTTAGTGAAGATTTGCCTGATGCAGGTTGTGGGAATGAGTCTTACATCTTTCTTAAACTTCATAATATCATGTGATTTGCTGTTCAGCTGGGCTGTTCAGTTTACAAGAACTACAAAATTATAGTTCTTAGTAATTATTAATCATTTTTTTCTCTAAACAAATCCAGTATTTTTAAAATTAAGAACAACTCCTTTTTTGTGCAAAAGTAAACAAGATGAATTCAGTGTAAACATTTGCATAACCACAGTATTTGTTGGATGGTTAAAACATGTGAAGTGAAAACCCAGCAAACAGTACTTAAGGAGAAAAATGTAAATACATTTAATGGAATTCAGCACTCACTGCAGAAAATAATGAAAAGGCCTTAGTAAAGGGGGAGAAAATCAAGTATTACGTACTTAGTTTGTAATGAATGATCCCAGCGTAAGAGCAGCGCAGTTGCTTAGGAACAGGTGAGTTCATCCCTAGTCTTTTTGATAGTTTCCCTGTTGCTCTGAGAAGGGAAGTAAGTCATGCTGCATCTGTATTCAACCCAAAATATGTTCCGTTGAAAAATTGATGTGGAAAGCTTTGGTAGCTTTGGTAGGAAGCAAGTGGTCTAATTTCAGTTTGACTCGCATCTGCTCAGAGCCTTTTCATCACGCTTGGCTTCCTATCCCAATTCCATTAGGTCTCTCGGGAATGAGCTCTTTCTTTGGTGCTGCTGCCCAAAATGTTGCTGGTCAGCCTTAAGTGGGCCGCAGTACATGTTTGTGCCCCATAATTATGCGTTAGCGAGGTCAGTGTTTGGCCCCATCTTCGAAATTGCCTTAATGCTTCATTGTCTAGCATATGTACCAGAAACCTTTTCAAATGCCAGGTCACAGAAAGGAAACCCAGATCGTTGATGGAAACCTGTAAAAAATGAATTGAGAAACCACTTATTCTAAGGAGGTCTAAAGTGTGTTGCAAAATGCAGTGAAGATGCTTGTGATTTTGCTTAAAAATGTATTAATCTGAAAATCGAATTACCCTTTATTAAACCACAAGAAAATATTCTGGTGTGGATTTTATTAACTGTGTTCTACATGAAAAGGCTTGGCAAAAGAATGACATTGTTTAGAAATATCAAGGCTGGAAGAAACTTTTGGTGTAGACATTACACCCCTTCCCTGAGCTGGAGAAACCTCAATAAAGGGATGATGCTGTGGTGACAGAGGTCACTTGAATCCCGGATATGTCCTGCTTCTGGACTCCATTGTTGAGGTGTCTCTGTCTTCATGGAAGACGCCAAATGCTTCTGCTCTGATGAGGTTCTGAATACATGGGAAGTTTTTTGTCTCCTCCGCACAGACCTTTGTAGATAATTTTCTGTGTGTCACTTTGGTATCCTGGCAAATCTTGTTAACAGTAGTTACATTTAGTGTTCAGCAGCTTTGATGACATGCTGTTGGCTTGACTGTCATCGTGGGTGGTGGGACTCTGATCTTAATTCTCTATCTCATACATTCTTTGATTGCTGTTCTGTTTTACCCAGTAGGATAATTTGTCACAAAGCTTAGAAATCATATCAAAGCACATACGTAAACTAATTACGAAGCTTTTGGGAAGACTGAAGAAGCACGTTGTTTGACCTCCAAAAGTGATTTCTTTTTAGTTTAGATGTTAGCGTAGAGTGACTTCAACTTTTTATCTGCTCTCTTAGTATTCAGAGTTGTCGCTTAATATCAGCAAATAAATGCTACAACAAACACAGAAAAGGATTCTCTAATTCAGATTGGGTAACTGAATGTGACAGTTTAGTTAGAGTTACTGTGGCTGAAGGCATGGCATAATCCCAGCAGTATGTTTTCCTGCTGCAATAAATAAAACTGTTTCCTATGGAGCACACATTGAGACTCTGGTAAGTAAAGATGGTTTTCCCAGAGTCTTTGATAGACTAGTAATACTACTGACAAAATTACTTGTAAGCTCCCTCATTTGGTCCGGTGGTCCTGCATTATGGATGTTAAAAAGAAGTATTGTTGTTTTGTTTCAATTTAGTGCATTTTTTCATGACATCTAGAACGTTGTTCTGAAAAATGTGTATGAGTGGTTTTAGCCCATATAGAGAAAAAAAATGCAGACAGAAGTCTCTAAAATTTTAATTACTCAAATTATAATTTAACTAAATAATTTTGGTGTGATTTAATTCATAAATATACAGTCTCTTTTTTGTTTTTGTGGGCCTTTTTAATAGAGTAAGTCATTATTATGAGATTGTATAAAATAATTTTTAAAAATGGTGCCAGGTGGGACTTCAGCAGCGGTTGTCTTTGCCCTGTAAATTATGCTGACTAATTTACCTTAAACTGTGTGTAACTGCTTATACAGCAGAAGTATCAGAGATATATATAGGCCACTCATTCAGTTAGTTGCATTCGTGAGTTGTACGTTTCCGCTCTCGATTTGCCAAGATGATGTCTTTTTCTTTACAAGACTTGGTGACTTTTTGATAACTGCATGCTTGACATGCCTTGGTACCAGAGCAAAACCTCCAGAGATTCCAGTTTCTACAATTTTGTCAGTGGAAGGGCTTGTGAGAAATTAAAATCTGTTTTTCTGTTTTAAATTTAAAAATATTACTGTAGCAGTCTTTAGAAGAAAAACTGTTGTAAAAAGAGACATTTCTTATTTGTTGTGTTACTATTAAAAAAAATTATTCCCAATACAGTAGTTTGTTGTTACAATGTATTGTTCCCCTGTTTTTTTTTTTATCCCTCTCCAAAAAAAGTTCGAATTGGGCTACCGTAAGTGGAAAAGATACTGAAGTCATGCACCTGTCCACAGTGGCCTGTATGGCCACACCGTGGCATGCTATTTTATTATTTAATATGTTAAAACTAATGTGCGTTGTAACACAGTACCACTGTGGCATTTACTAAGCAGTACTGTACTTGCGGGTAGTGGCAATGAAGAATTTGGGGGGTGCATATCAGTAGGATACAACAATTCTTTCTCACGTATGAGCAGGTAGATACCAAATGCTTCCTCATTTAAACCTCCAAAACAATTAGATTGTTATAGATCATTCAGGAATTGAGAGAGGCTGAACACGGTGGTGTTTTTGCTCTGTACGACTCATATATTGGGACAGGCATGTGGTTAAAAGCTCACTAAAATGCGTAAAAGACACACGTGTTACTCTGAAATATGCTCTCACAGTTTGCTTTATCTCTAAATCGCATCTGTTTTCATATTAAGACTATACACTTTAGGATTCAGTAGAACACATGGTATGTATTGGTGGTAGTTGTTCGGAATCAATTAATCACTGCGATGCACAATGCAAAAGGAGTGTGCTCCAAACATGGACATTAAAACTAGTGCTGATGTTAAATATATTTTTTAATGTTAAAATTCTTGCATTTCTAAAAACAATTCTTCAAGTGTGTTTGGAATAATCTAGCCTTAAGAAGGTAAAGGGAAGGGATTTTGGAGCAGTAGAAATACTTCTGAAATTAATTGATACAGAATTATGTTTTGGTTTGGCCAGTGTCAGGTACGGAGATGTAAGAGAGCTGCCCAAGCCATAAGTAGCATTTTGAAAACCTGGGTTTTAAAGCGTGCTTCTGTTCTATGCCCATACATACCTCGTGAGCTAGTGATGGTGGCAGGCAGGGATGGACGAAGTGAAGAAGAGTGAGCCTTGCCCCCAGCACGCGGGTGAAATTGCTGCACCGTTGCGTTGGGCGGTACATGCTGTGCCAGGTGTAGATGAGTTTGCTCCCTCCCAGAGCCACCAGGGAGTTCTGAGGGATTGTGACACCCAAACCATCATTTCAGCATTTGGCTGCTCCAGGGACAGTGATGATGTGCTGCCCTAACTCCAGCAGAGCGTTGTCTTTTTGTCCAGACTGTGTTTTTCGAATGTTTATGACATCAGCTCAGAGACAAGAAACATAACACTATAGCCTTTGTCAATACTGTTTTACCACAAAGGGAACAAAATCACTATCTGGTCAATTATTAGCATTTTACTTTTTATGATGAACCTCTAAATACTCGATGTTGCCAGTCTTGCATATATGCCTTGCTTTGTTTCTTTTACATTAAATTCTACTGGTACAGTATTATGCTCTAATTTTCTAGGGACAATACTCGTCCGTATTGGAGCAATACTCCTTATTTTGGCCAAGTGCCTGCATTTTGTAGCAGCATTGTATGATTCATCTTCCGGTATGTTTGGATTATTCGTCTGCAACACACAAGTCATGCTGTCTTGGAGTGAATATTGCAGATTTAGGGCTTTAAAGTGAGCACTGCTTTCCTGAGAACCAGGCAAAATGGCCCAACTTCCACATATTGCTGCTGCTTAGAAAATTCCAACATTAAAATGCTTATAGGTTGCTTGCTCTGTTTGTTTCTGATTTTTTTTTTTTAACTTTTCTGACAGAGGTTCTGAAGTAACAGCCTCTTTTGCTGTGTTAAATTGTATAGCGTCAACTGCAATCCAGCAGACCATCAAGGGGACTATGCTGTGGAACATGAGGAGCAGGGGAGTGCCAGACCTGACTCCATCCCCTGGGGCTGTTGAGGTTAGACCGCCTTCAGTTACACCACTGAAACTTTAAAATATCAGAAATGCAAGCAGTAAATTATCTTGACGGTGAAGAAGAGTACGCTGTCTTTAAATGTGCTTGTCATTGGTGTTATGTCAAAGTTAGACTACACAGTTGTAGTCACAGCTTCCAGTTTGTTCACCCACCTTAAGATTCCCTGATCATTGCTATTGTCCTTTTAGCTGTGAGGTCTAACTGTGAGTTTTGTTTCCTCTCCAAGACCATCTCACTATAATCTGTGAACTTTTTGCATGAGTCACTCTCAAATGCATGAGGCAATTCTTTGTTACAAAGAGCAGTTATTATTTCCTACTCTGGAAAAATACGCAGTCCCATCCTTTTTTTTTTGAAATGCTAAATATTTCTATACTGCCAATCTTATTTGTTAGCCTTACTAATTAAAAAGCAGACACTGTTGGCTTTATGTCAATATTGTAAAGATAGCAATTTAGCTTTCTTCTTAAGGTCAGAACGTGGTGTTCCGCAAGGACATTGTATAGTTATACTGTGTGACTGGTGTGTGATTTTGAGGTCTAGTCCTTTCTAGATGTAACTACATAGCACTGAAGTTGATTGAGATTTGGGAACTTCTGTTGCAGGAAAATATGTTCTAGAGTTACAAAATATTTTGTTGTCAATAATAACAATAACTTATCTTTCCTCATGCAGACATACACAGAGTGAGGAGACACTGCTCTGTTACCTTTTGAGAGTTGGTTCTTAGTATATAAAAAAAAAATGTAGCTATGAAAACAAGACTTTTTTCATGCTGGGCTGGTACTCAACATGATTCTACCAATGGCGAGTGTTAAAATTTGGTACTAACGTGATTATGAATGCCCCAATTTCAAAATTATTCTAGTTTACAGCAGAAATTAATTTGGTTCTGTGGACTCATGTGAGATATGAGTGTTTTCCTGAATGAGCCGGGGAATATATCTTTAATACATATCAGCTATTTTTTTGTTTGAATTCTGCTTGTTAATATTGCGTAATCTTTCTGCCCCGGTTTGCCAGGGACTAGTTCAGACATTGCTTAGACATGCTTATTGGCAATTTAGATGAGACACTCTCACTTCTGCTGTATACAAGCTACAGAAAGCACATTCTGAGCATAGGGAGCATTGTTTAAATGTTCATATATGTTTGGGAACAGGAAAATATACTGCTTAGCATAAATGGAATGTCTGTAACTGGGAGTATATTGTTCAGTGGGTAGCTTTCTCATGGTGATCTGTGGTGGTAGCAATGAAAATAACTAATGTCATTTGACTCAAATATCTTCTACCAGTTTGCTCTGAATTCTGAAGGAAGACATAATGTAGTATGCTAAATGAGATTTGCTTTCTGAAAAAAAGAAGAAAGGAATAAAGTGTAAAAACTCCTTGGGGTCATGAGGTAGACTTCTGTGGGGTAAGTGATAAACTAAGATGCAGAAAGGCAGATGGGTCTATTATAGAAGAGAAAAAGCTGTGGCTTGTGAGAGGCGAAAGTCTTGTGCTGTAGGTAACACATCATACTTTATAACGTAAGCTTCGTGTCTGCATAGTGTTTTTTGTAATACAATCATCAGTATTTATTTCCATCTACGTTTTGTATTTTTTCCCTGTTTGGTAGCTTGCCAGTAAAATTTCTTTCCCAGACAGCTGAACCTAACTTGCAGAGTGACAGGGCACAAAAAAACACCTTCAGAGGAAAGCACATCAAAAAGCTTAGAAATCACCAGAAAGCGTTAACGGCTCTGTTGGCTGTTACACAATGGGATGCAGGAATTGCAGTAATGTTCTTCTTCCATCTGGTGCCTTCAAACTTGCTGTTTTCAGAGGCATTCGTTGCTGTAGCAAACTGTTCACTTATTCATTCATGTGTAGCTGCCCGTTATTCTTTGGAAAAGACTTGGGTTGAAATCGGCTCTGTTCTTTGTTACAAAAGTGCTCAGTGTCAAACATATTACAAGAAGATGTCAGTCCAAATGCAAATATCATCAGATTTCAAAGCATCTCCGCATGTTGTGTATATTTGGAATGTACTGTGAAGGTGTAGTCTCAGGAGTGAGGATCTTGACTGACAATACTCGAAGGAAAATAATTCAATATCTGTGCCAAAATGTCTATCTTAGACTGAAATTTCGATTTCCGTTTTAAATTTCCTGGCTTACGTTACCTAACATCCCAGCCATAAAATTCCTTCTTTTCTTAGAATTTCTGTAGTTATTTTCTTTGTTACATCTGGACTAGTTAATTTTCAGGACTGTGAGATTGCTGCTGACTGGAAGGCATCATTCTAAGAGGGAACGATAGTCGGGAACTGAAGGATGGGAAAGAGCTTGAGCTGGCACTTTTTTCTCCCAGTAGCAAAAGAGGATGACTTTATTTTGGAATGTACTTTCTTGCCTGTTGGGGCAATATCAGGATTGCCAGTTTTGTCATTTTACTCCAGAACAAGGACCATCTGAGATCCTCATGAGGAATACTTGGAAGAAGCATGGGCCTCTGTGACGTTAATATTTACAGCTTTCATATGAAAAGCTTCAGAGTTCTGTTAGGAGGAAAGTGAATGAAGACAGAGAAAGGACACTTATTTCTTGCCAGACCAGGAGATAAAGGAATTGATATGTAGTTTCTGAGCACAAACCAGTTAAAAATGTCCAACTGTTGGTCCTCCCTGAGTATCTGAAATAACAATGTTTGTAAGTCAAGAGTCTTTGATGGTATGTTCGTCGCAAGACAAGCTTGCCACGTTAGCTGTCGCATATTTTACGTTCTGTTCTCCCAGGATATACATATTAATCTCTTCAGTCCTGCAATGGTGAGCAGGTAAATGAACTTGTAGTTTCCCTGGAAGGAATGTGATAGGATTTCCTAGCATTCTGCCCATTTTAGTTAAATTACATATAATAATATGCATTTATGTAAATGTTGTCTTGCTTTCAGAAAGTGTGAGCAACAACGAGGTGAGTTGAGACCACATGGGAAATGTTCACGTTGGCATATGAAGCTTTTAGGTGCTTTGCATGTAACTTGGTCTTTCTCACCTTTTTCTTGAAGGATTTGGTGTTCTCTGTATTGATCTAACTGTGGTAGTTGTTTATGGAGTTTTTCCCTGTGTGTTGTATACCTGTATGCTACAGGTGTAGTGACAGAAATACTAGCTGCTGGTTGCTGGACTGGAGGACTCTTGTGAAGAAGCAGCAGTTCATAGCAGCTAGAACATCACTGATGTTCATCTACTATTGATATGTTACTTGTGAGGAAAAAATAATATTTCACAGAAATGAAAAGGCTCAATTAATTGAAACCCATTTGGTCTTCCGGGTAATGAGAGAAGTTTGAAGAAATAAGCTGTAGTTGGTAGGATGGCAGTACTGCAGAAAACAAATTGGTAAGGTGCATATGATGTGCAGATATATATCATCACAATCAATGCAGTAAATGTGCTTATAAAAATTTCTTTAAAGTTCTCCCTGCTCTGTTTTAAAATGTTCGCATCCTGACTCCTTTTTACAGTTTTTTTTTTTTGTTAAAACAGTCTACCAGGCACATTTCTTTTCAAAGAATCTGTTATTTCAAAATAATTCATATATTTCAAAATAAATAAATGTGAAACTTTGTCTACAAAATGCATTTATGCTAACTGCTTCTCTTAGGGCTTTCAGTATCAAGGAGATCTAGGCAGTAATATTGGAAAGCCAGTGGTTGTGAGTAACGGTTCCTTGATCAATTTCCTTTGGAAATTATCTTAAGAGGTTGTATTGCCTGTCTGTCACTCCACTACAATGTACTCTTGAAGCTGTTTGCCGAGATCAGTCACATCTGGCTTGTGACTGGCTTGTCAGTCACATCTGGCTTGTGAGGTTGTTCATATTCTGAAGATGCTGAGATCCTAACAAGCTTTGCAATACCAGTCAGCGAGATGGAGAAGAAAGATGCTGGTAATAACTCAAATGTCTGATTTCCACCCAGGGATGAAGAGGAGGAGAGGCAGGGATGGAAGCCATAGTGAGAGCCTGAGATTTATTTAGCCTGTGTTTACATTAGTACTGTGGTTTAGAGCAATACTGTAGTTTTGGAGGAAACTCAGTTAGGAGATCTGTTCCAGGTACGCACTGCATGGCCACCAACTCCTAATGGAGGTGTAAGAGCACAAACCGATGACTGATTTTCATGTACAGCTTTGAAACGTGTGTAGTTGGTCTTTCAGTTCAAAGAATCGGAGTGAGTCCAGTCGCAGTAAAATCTTGGAGCTGTGTACACTGTAGATTTTGCGGTCACTGCACCAACTATGGATGCCCTTGATCTGTTGCTGTAGTTCTGTATTTCTTGCTGATGGAGGCGTAGCCCTAAATACCTGAGTGTACCGGCACTTGTGCCTGGAAAAGTCTGAAAACAAGGAGCTGAGTTCCTGTCTAGTCAGTGGAGAGCAGTGTGTGTTTTTGAGTATCTCTAAATAAAGATCTTGGCTGCTTGAATTTAGGCAGCAGTTATGCAGACATGGTCTGCTTTTGGAGACCTTCCAAGCCAGTTATTTCTTCACCAACTAAGTTGAAACTTAAGCCCGGAATCTGAACTAATGAATCTGAACTTAAGCAAACCAAATTCAGTTTTCCAGCTTTGTTACTTCTTCGGCTTGTGGAATTTTTGTTTTCTTTATGCACTGCTCAGTCAAATCCACACTTTTTGGATGTTAGCAGATAGTATTAATCATGTTAGAAGTGAGACGTGTCAGAAGGATTAGTTAAACATGACTACAGATCATCGCATTTTTGGTACCTAGGCTGTACGATTTTCAGCAATCTCTAGGAGCAATCTCAGTGTAGATTTCCGAGCTGACCTGATATTTAGCAGTGGTGAGTCCTTTGGCTATCTTTAGTGGAAGCTCCTGAGTACCTAATGCTGTGGAAAATCAGGCCACATAGGCACATAAATAGAAACCTGCTAATCTAAATGGAAGTTTCTGATTTTGAGGGTTTTGTCCAAGATTTAGAAGCTAAAGCAAGGTTAATTTTCTTGAGTAGTTATGTGAATTTGCAAGAATGAACATGAGAGCAAGAAAAAGCTTCCTGTATGAAATCCTAAATCTTAAGTCCCGTGTAGGATGCATGGAATACATTTAACTATGTATTCCTACATTTAACTATGTAGGAATACAGTTAACTATCTCCTTTGTAGAGTCCTTGTGCTTCAACAGCATTACAGCATATGTTTTAATGTATGTTTAATGTATGTTTAACTAGTCCAGTGATTAAGATGTAGAAATGTGGTTAAAGAACAATTGAAGAGAGAATGCAATCGAAATTTTGATCCCATGGTATGGCATTACCTAGAATTATTTAGCTTTCAAAAATAAATATTACAACTACAGCCATTTAAATACAAATGTAAATGGTAGAAATTCTCATGAGTTTCTAATTTTTTAAATATTTTTATTTCCTGCCTGTTGTTAGATGCTTGTTTTCATGTTCCCCAGTTCTTTTTCTCATGTTTTGAAAGAGTAGAAACGTACTTGCCATTTAACATTGAAGACATAGTTTTTGTATAAACCATAGCTGCACCAATTTGAATTCTAAGAAAAGTGTTAAATACTGGAAAGATGAAAATGCAAAAGGTCTGGTATACCAAGAGTTAGCAAGGTACAATGCTCTCCTTTGGGTTGCACTTGAAAACTGTTTTGATCTGAGTTTCTGTGATGTGTGTTTCTGTCTCTACCCATGCCTCTACTCAGAAATTCTTCCATCAGTGGAATGATGTTAACCACACTTGAGCAATGTAGAGGTTTTTAAAGATAATTAGCTCCTGTAAGTTTTAGGGAATTAAATGGCTGAGTAGAGGACAGAGACCATAAAAATTCTCTGCCTGAGGGAAAGCTTGCAGCCTGTGCTGATAACTTACTGTGTGCCAGAGAATCTACATGAGAAAGACGTTACAAACTTCCTAGCTGAAGGAAAAGCCCTGCCCTTCCTTGGACCTGAAACTCAGCTGACCACAAGATTCAAATCTGAAGGAAGGAAAAATCAATCAGATGAAACAATTCAGAACAATTCAAGCTAATTCTGAGTGTACTATGTTTAACAAGCAAATTGATGAGCAATTTCAAAATGTTTTGTCATGTGGATTTGATGCAATATGAAAAAACAAACATGAGTTGATTAAAGAACTATGTGTACATAAATAAAATAGTTTTTTCTGCTATAGATTTTTTTTTTCTTTCTTTCTTCAAGGACCTATGCTTTGGGAAGACAGCAAGTGTATTTGACTAACCACATGTAAAATCTCTTGATGGGCAGCCTTTGTTGCCCTGTCAGAATACACTGAGTATATGGATATTAAAATATTTCATTCTTTGGTCAAGCCCAGCATACCTTTAGTTGATACAACATCTGGCCCTGTGAGTGGAAGATTTGAAATAATGGGAGATTTGAATGTCTGTCAATAGTAAAACTGTGCTGAACCTTTCTGATTGCATTTTTGATCCTACATTGTAGTCATGGCCCCAAGCCTGACAGTGTTCAAGATGTGATTGAACAACACCCTCAGACACATGGTGTGAACTGTGGGGTTGTCCTGTGCAGGGACAGGAGTTGGATTTGATGATCCTGGTGGGTCCCTTCCAACTCAGGACATTCTGTGATTCTATGATTATATAAATATTCAGGACTTGCTAAGTCTGTCCTAGATTTCTGGACATTTACAATCCCATCCAAAGCTACTTTGTGTGTATGTGGTACTAAAGTGAATCCATAATCTATACAGCAAGTCTCGTGATTCCACCAAGCTTTATTACCCAATTCTTCATATATGCAAAAATTCTTAACACTTCCAGAGAAACCATTTGACTTACTGTGCAGGCATCTCACATGCTTATGGTAGACGGCTATCTTTGAATGACACATGTAATTGAAATATACTTTTTAAATTCAGTATAAGGAATGCTTATTTTTCTGTCTTTTTGCGTATTTTGTTTTTCTGGTTGATGTGATAGTTCTATAACTATAGTGTTTCCTGGGCATGGGTTGCTGTAGCAGAGCAAAGATACATTAAATTTCTATCCAGCTTTCACCCAAGTTAATGTAAGGACTCACTCTACTGTGAGCTGTATCTGATTCCGCTTTACAGGTAACAGTCTTAGTGCAAAGCTCTTTAATATCCAAGTTTTTGAATCAAAGTGAATCATACCTTACTGATGAAGTAAACGTGTTTCTAAACTGTTTTTTCAAACACTGGAGCTAGTCTAAACTTCATTTATATAGAGCTTCGTGGGCACCTGGAAAAATTGGGCCATCAGTAATCTAGACAATGTATTTTTTTGCCACTGCTAATCAGATTTGTTGTATTAGACTTTTATTTACTGCCCTATGTAGTTCTCCAGGTTTTTCACCTCTTCTACTAACATTACTAATTTTCATTGTCTCTGCATGTAAAGAGCATTCTACTGGCATAGTAGAGTCTCACTACGGAATTTTATTTCAAAACTGTCTCTAGGAATACCTCTAAAAATAGCTACACCTTAATGTATTTTTTTAAAGTCTTCTTTCTGGAAACTTCCCAGGTACTACTGTGATGGAGATATTGGTAAACAGGAAGAAATAGAAAAATAGTGAGTGGTGGTGTTATTGGTGTCTTTCTGTTAACGCATTTAATTATCTTCAATTAAAATCCCTTTTGTATTGTGATACACTTATTGTTCTGGAAGGTGTCCTCGCAGTATTTTATTTGGCTAGTAGTTTCGTATTTTGTCCACTGGCATTATTTTAAACCGTATCTGAGAAGTAACTTCTACCTGATGTTTTTCAAAGGCAGCCCTTCATCGTAGATCTCCTAGCCACGTGTAAACATCCATTATTAGAAGAGTCTGATGTACTAACAGCTGTTTATGTGGCACGTGTTTGGTGTATGGTATCTCAGTCAGGTCTAGAAATCTTGCTGTGATGGGTTCTTCCCTTATACGTGTGAAGTCCTTCATGAAGAGCAGCACTCTTCAAACTTGTAAATAGTATGTAAAAAGCATAATCAGTTTTCTTTAGTGATTGAAGAACATATGATAACCATACATGAGTAATACAACAAAGTGCTTAAGCAAATCAAAATGGAGTGTTGTGAAAAATTTTAAATAATAATTATTGAGAACTGAATACTTAACACTTTGACACTTTGAACTGAACTTACTAACTGAAATTACTGATAATATGTAGAAATACAAGGAGTGAATGAATGAATAGAAACAAGTGTTAAGAGTAGGAGGGAATTGAGCTGATGCAATACTTTGTTAAGGAATGGGGTGACCCTATTCTAGTCAGTCAGAGACTACTTTAGAGCTGTTTCGGAATGCTTGAACTTAGGTTACAAATAGTTTCATTTTCAGGATCAGCAGAACAGAATGCAATGTTTTACTTCCCCCCCCCCCCCTTCCCCTTCTTTTGATTTGTCTCTTAAATTTTCCCCTACCTGTATCTAAGAACAGGTATTTAAAAATCTTGTCTCTGACTGTAAATACAGTTGTATTCAGCTGGTTCTGAAATAAAATGTTTGTCCTTAAATAATAATGTAGTAAAATGCTGGAAATTCAAACCATCGATTACATTTTATGGAATATGTTGAATTAGGCAGTAGGAGATGCCACTTAGAGTGGGGGCAACTCTTGGAAATGGATTCTTCCACTACACTCACACACTTTGTAGTTATGTATTGTGTGTTGTTGCAAATAGCAGAGAAGAGATACAAAGAGATAACATTTTTTCAGCTGTTTCGAATATGGCTATTACAAGGAAATAACTCAGGTTGCAAGCTGTTTTTCAGAGAGCTTCTATTTATTTTCTTTTTGAAGGATTTGTGAGTGCTTACTTCTGGAGTCAGAGTAGCTATTATTCATGCATTGCTTTGTTAGACACAGTTAACCTCGTGGAGAAGTAGGGTAGTATGTTAACCCAAGCAGAGCATCGTACTAATATACTACATTCTTTCTGGTACCTGAGCGTTCTCTCTAGAAGTTGTGAACTTGCCTTTGCAGAAACAGATGATTCAGTCTGATAATGTCAGGAAACCAAACACTGTAATAAAATGACTGCATACACTGAATAGTTTCCATCTGTCCATACCTTCTGTATTTGGGCTCAGTAAGTGTGTTATTCCCTCAATCTTACTGTGAAATAATCAGAAATATATGTAATCCTTACTTCTATCTTTTCTTTTGCTTCACTTTATAGTGTGTTTTTCTTGACTATTTTTAGTAATGTGATCATATCCCTAGTATTTGGAAGAATACAGAAAGCTTCTTCAACACAACTCTCCAAAAATAGGTTAGGAAAAATATATTTGTGGAACTGGAAATCAGTTCTGGAGAATTTACAACTTTTTAGGTTAAAAGAAACAAAGTTTTTACCATGTCAGTAATAGCATTTGAAGGCAAGCTTGTATTTTTTCCCCACTAGTCTTTTGCAAGTTGTTTGTTGATAACTGTGGCATTATTTAATGCAATTATTATTCTGTTTTTACTTGTAAAAATGGTAAAAGTCTTCTGTATGTAACAGCTGATGGATTTTTTCAGCAGTTGGGTTTCTTACTGAGCAAAACCTGAAACTCTCAGTTTTGGTTATAGCATGTGGTAAGAATGATGGAATAGCTGGCCTTAGAAAACAAGCTTGAATGGATGTATCATGAATTGATCCTGTTTAAAATAAATAGATGGGCAACTTAAGTATTCGAGTTTCTTAATTTCGAAAAGGACAAATTGTAGTTTCTTAAAGATATTTAATGATTTTGGCTGAAGCATGCTTTGACTTCCTTTCAGTCAAAAATGCAAAATAGTCTGAAACCTAGCCATTGTAGCAAGATCATTAGGAAAATAAAGGAACTTTAAGGAATGGAGCAAAGGTGTAGCTCAGACATTTTAGGTATAAAATAAGAAGTCCCCAAAAGAGAACCTGCATTGTATCTTGAAAATAGGTCTGAAAAATGCTAAGACAAATGTCAAAAGGTTCTTTAACCCTGCATATAGAAAGATTAAAGGAAGAGAAGCAAGCCCAGGGAAAAGATGGCAGCCAAAATTATATTTTACTCTCTCCACCAGGTAAGTGGAAATGAATTATCATTTTCAGTGGAGATTTCAGAAATGGCAGGATGGCTAATGAGTATGGAGGTTTATGTGGACACAGATTACCTCCGTCAAAGGGGAAGCAGAATTTGAGAGGAGATCCTGAAGTAGAAGGTAAGAGGTAACTTCAGCCTTAGAATCCCTGTCAGGTATCTGCCTTGTTGGGTGATAGTGCTGGAATGCAAAAGAAGAAATAGTATTTTTTTCTTTTTAAAAAGGCAAGAAGCTATAGGATTGTTAGCCTAACATCAGTGGTGTTCAAGGTTTTTGAATTAATTGTTATAGAAGAAAGGAGTAAAGGTTGAAAATGGAAACAGGATAGAATGCAAGATGGTTTTACAGAAGATAGTGGGAATATTAAAACATGACCTATTATTTGGCAAAATAACTGATTTGTTGGAAACAGAAAATTCAGTGCTTCTAATCCCTTCGGAGTTTTGTAAAACATTTTGTATTAGTAGCACACTGGAAAACAAAGCTGTGTGATAATACCACAAAAATTTGTCCGTGGACAAATCTTATATTTTAACTAGTGACGGTCATACAGGAAGTAGAAGAGGGTTAATTAAATTTGCTGATGGCAAAATATCTGGAGGCATTGTCAGTACAGCAGAAGATACGAAATTCATACAGAGAGAACCAGAAAACCTTCAGGACTGGCTTAACAGAAACTGGACGAAGTTTAGTGGTGCAAGTATAAGGTCATGTACTTGGGGAGTAAGGATAAGATAATGCTGTTTCAGAAGCTTGTGCCTCATTAGTTGGAAATGGCTGAGGAGGAGAAAGAAATGGGTATTTTAGTTGATAGAGGAGGATAACTGTGAGCTGCTAATGGGCATGAATGAAATACAGCCAGTTTTTGTTTCTGTCTGGGTGTTGTTCTCAGCTGAAATTGGTGTTATACAACAAGGATGTTGAGGGCTTGTCTGTTGTGCTACGTTTTTAAATTCGGTTACTCCTGCTCAAAAAGAAGAAGGGGAATTAAAAAACAAAATAATAAACTGTTGTGGTGCTTGGGCAGAGCTTATTTTATGAGGAAAGACCAGAAGAATTAATCTTGTTTAGCCTAGAAAAAACACAAAGCCTGGAAAGAAATATGATTTATCTCTGTTAATACATTGGGGAAAAAAGGTTTGAAATGCCAAGGAATGAAAGAGCTATTTAAACTAAACTAAGATGTTGGCACTGGCATTAAGTTATAAACTGAACTTGGATAAACTTGCACTAGAACCAGAGGAGAAGTGAAATGCTAAAATTACTTTCCAAAAGAAGCAATAGTATCCTGAAGCCAGTTAGTTTTCAGATAAAAATATATGAATTCAGTAAGGGGCATAATATAATATTTGATACTTGTGATGATGAGATACTGAACTTAATGACACAGGAGTTCCCTTGCCCTCCTATTTAATACATCATTATTATTCATTTTATGTTATCCATGATTGTAGTGAAAGATAGGTATTTAGACTTCATGCCTTTGTTGAGCTATACATCTCTCAGATTTTGCAGGGCTGCTTGGAGGGTCAGGAAATTAGAGCAGAGGTTGTACAAGAATGTGTGTTTTTCCCTTGTAAAGCAGTCCTGTCATCTTTACATTACGTGTGAGACAGATTTTCACTTTTGCCATAGATAGAGAGTCCTAAAAGCCTGGAATCAGATTTTGAGAAAATGCAATCCTCAAAATCCCTCAGATATCGTTCTTTCAAAATTTGTGTCCCAAGTTCTGTTTTCATGTGAAGTTTAGCTAGGAATATCTCCTTCTTTTAGGTCCTTCCCCAGAGAAATCAGAGACATATGTTACCTTCATAGTAGAGGAAACAGAGGGAAGAAAATATAGGAAGTTTATAAAGAGTTAGACTAACAATTCACAGTCATAGATAGCATTTTCCTTGCTTAATTGATGGTACTTGCTTAATGATGGTACATATTGCATTTTTTTTCCCCCAGAGGCTGAACGGAGAACTTCTGTGCTGCCGTAGTTCAGACCTGATACTGCTGCTCCAAAGTGGTACTATTAGTAGTAGCAATGCTAAGCAGTGGCCATGGGCCTCCGGTAGCTTGTATCCACTGTGTAACGAGCATCTGGACATTTAGGAGCTGTGATGAGATGAGACAACAAATGGTCAAATCCCCTTGGTTGGCTTTTTTTCCCCCTTGGGATTAGCCATGTGAGTTGCCATGGCCGCTTACAGTGTATCAGTCTAAGAACTGCATTCTTATGTGATGAGAAGAGCCGGGAAGCTGTTAGCCTCAGAGGACAAAAACTTGGTCACTGCTCTTGCAAGTTGTCGTTAGAGCTGAGCTCTGGTGGGTTACAGAGGGAGAACACTGCGAGGTTAGTCATTTATTTCACCTTTGTAGCTGAGCTTTGCCTTCAAGCAGAGAAAAACCCTGGTGGTTAAAAATGCTATTTTTAATGAAACGTGGTCTTAGATTATCCATAGCTTTAGATACCTTTTCTTGGTAATCTTGTTTCCAGCTTTGTTACCAAAACCTTGATTTTCCCCTTTCCTGGGCGAAATTTGTTTTCGTTTGCGTGTCATCTGGTGTTAAAAATGAACAGAACCGACGCAAATGCTTCTCCAGAGGAGACCTGTCCTAGGAAAGCAGCACGTAAAGCTGCCAGGCAGCAGGGATCTGCAACCTGAGAGGAGGCTGGTGTTTTCTGGAGCTGTGCATGAGTCCTGCCAACTGGAGGGGTCCATATGCACCTGGTATCAGCTGCTGACTGGTAGCAAAATGTCCTGACAGTCAAGATGCAGGTGGGGTAAGGCCGAGCCCTGGGCAATCCCTCAGGTCCTCGCACACTTCTGCACTCTTGCAGCTTCAGGAAAGCGCTTTTTACCCGATATTTACGAATGACTGGTGTTCAGGAACCATGCTACGAGTTGAAGCATATGTGCTATTAAGTGGTCCATATTACTTACCTTCTAGTGGCTGAAAGTGCAGTCGTTTGGAAAAAGAACAAATGTTTTTCGAAGTGCCGTTTTACATATCTGTGCTGAAAGCTTGCCCTAGAGAAGCAGGTGAATTTTGAAGATTAGCATTGTTCTTAACTTCCCTTGGCCTTGTTCTTAACCCCAAGCATCTTCAAGAACTTGGTTGAAGCTTATTATTTTACTTTCATGTTAGAAAAATGAGCCAATACATAGTAAAGAGTTTGAGGTGAACACTTTTTGGGTGATGATACAATGAAAGCTGTGTAGAACTCATCTACAAATGTCTTGAATTTTAATTTCCTTTTTCCTAAACCAGAGGAACACTGTGCTTTTTTTTCTTCAGAAATATTATCTTCTCTTCTATTTTTAATACACATAAAGCTCAGCAGGCTTTATCTCCTTATTAGGGCTAAGGCCAGTAGTTCTGGGTTTGTGTAGGCACTGATCTCTTGGCCCATATGGGTGTTCTTCCCTTAATGTGCCTTGGAGCCTCAGGAGGCAAAGCTGTAGCGTATATAGGGTTTGTGTATGTTCCATGCAGGCTTGAGTAAGTCCCTCCTTCGATCAAGCGTGCCTGTAAAAGCGCATTCATGCAGCCTCAACTGGGGAAGAGGACAGGCTGTCTCTATAGTCAGTGTCTTAGGAGAGGTTTGTACTGCCAAAAAAAAAAAATTACACTAACCTTGGTTATAGAATTATGGTTTTATATGAGAAAATCTGATATTAATGTGCTGCTTTTTAGGTTAATTTTTGTCTGAGTGACTCAGACAGTTCCCAATTGTGATTGGCAATCAATAGCAATAATGTGAGCGCTAAGTCATGTTTCTTCATCAAAATGACAAGCCTCGGCGCAGACAGTATAATTGTTTGGTTTTCTGCACAGATAGAGACATGATTGCTCTGCTTTTCTCTGAAGAATGAGTTCATGGGGGCTGAAGAAATTAATATGTAAAGTACCAGAGACAAAGACTTACATAAGAATAGGGAAGTGTAAATATAAAACAGAACGGACATTTAAAAAGCCGTGCTAAACATTTGCAACAGTATTTAATGACACATATTTTATAAATACCCTTTAGAAATTTGAAAGAGAGTGGAGCTTTTACATGGCGTGTCAGAAAGGCTTGTTAGCATGAAAGCATGAGGTGTTTCAGAAAGATTGACCCAAAGTGCTTTGAAATTGGGTCCATCTTTTTGAAACACCTTGTAGAACAGTGTTAGGTACATACAAACATGCTCTGTTATGAAGAGAAACAAGGATTTTAGAGTTCATGCGAGTAATATGAGTTAGGTAACTGCTGTTTCTTAACACCAAAATAAAATCTCTAATATTTTTTGTAACTTCCCACCACGACATATGATTTTTCCTGTTTTCTGGAGTCTTATATCCATAATGAAGAATTAAGTATTACTATATTATTATATTATTGCTATTTTTAGTTAGCAAAGTTATGTATTTCTATGTAGCTTTTTTTTGGGGGGAGGGCAGGGGTGTTGTTCCAAATTACACGTATCTTTTGGCTCAGTTTAATGTGTTTTATTTAATATCTGCGATATAACCAGTTTCTCCAATGGCAGTGTGATTATTAACTAAGTCAGAAAAAGCTGTTTATTTTGAGAGTACCTGATACCGAAGAGATGAAAGCTGCAGAAACCTTGTTGGAAATCACGTTGTTTCGAGACCGTCAGGAGGGGCTGGGCGAGGAGACTTAGCGGGTTCAAGATGGTGCGAGCGTGTCTGGGAGAAGAGGTGATACAGGACTGCTGTGCAAAACCAGTGCTAGGCTTGAGGTTGCATCCTGTTCCTTGGTCAGGATCATCTACCTCACATTTCAAGTGTTTCAGTTCATGTGTGGGCCCGAGTTTTATGTAACATTTATGCATTATGGAAAAACTGGACCTCGTTAAAGCCTGACATGTGATCTGCCAGGCTAACATGATTCAGGTATTCTGCATTTATTTGTGTGTTTATTCCTTTTTATTCCAAATCAAAGGGAGTTGGGTAAAACTGTCCTGTATCAAGAAGATTGCTCAGGTATAACCACCATGAACTGTGACCAAAAAAACCCAAAGCAAATGCGCTGTAGCTGTTCAGTCATTTTTAGAAAGCTGATCCCAGCCCTATTTTACACACACATCATCCTTCATTATTTTAAGGAAATATATATATGTTGTTATGATTTTTTTCCTGTTTTCATCATTCCTCCAAAGATTATGTTAAGAATTGAAATTTTTCACTACTGTTTTGTGTTAATAAAATTAAGATTCTTTACCATGAGAAAAACCTGTATGACTGAATAACTAACAGAAATGCTAACGGAGGAAAATGTGGGAAGAGCATTTTTAATCAAACTACGTTAAACTATGTTTTTAAGTATACTTTCAGCTCCTACTTCTGTGATTAATACTTATTTGAATCGAAGGTCTATTTGTGAAAGAGTTAATCATCTCAGTGTTCAGATTGTGTTTGTAAGTTAAAGATACAAACACATCTCGCATCTGCTGTTGCTTCTCTGGCATCAGGTTCTCTGCCTGGGTTTACACTGGAAGTTACTTTACTTATTAGCATGATAATATTAGTTTTACAGGCACAGTCATATGGTTCTCCTTGGTTATATCTAGCAATAGGCTTAACACCAGCTGAAGAAATTCACAAATCTTGGTGTTACGAGGTTCAAGTATTTTTGCATTTTGTTCTTCAGGGCTCCTGAAAATTAAATTTTACCCTTGCTGTAGGGGCATCCAGCTTTTGAAAGCACATTGTCTCATAGTTCACAGAACAATTTGGTAGTATTTTTCTTCTTAAACTTCGGTATTTAGTACGGAGAGTTCTTCTTCGTTTTCAAGTTATTTTTTAGGTTGTTTCGAAGCACGATTTTGGCAGTGGCAAAAGCTGCGAAGGTCCCAGGATGTGTTGTGAGGTTGTCTGAGACATGGTTATATTAATGTTGTCCTGTAGCACTGACCTTTGGCAAACCATTAGGCATGGTGTGTACTGATTTCACTTCTAAAACTAAACAATAATGAAAGGATGTTCTAAACATTTTAATATTTTACCACTGAATGATAACAGCTTGATAATAATTGATCTTCATTTTGGAATGTTTGGTTTTGAAGATAAAAACATGTCTAACATGTCTTGTGTATTTTGCTGCCATCCGTTGTTTTAAAGGTTGCTAATGTTCACAAATGGTTTATGTACTGAAGCTTCAGAACTGGTTTTGAAGTTATTTTACCAAAATAGTGAGTTGTAAGGTAGCTAATTATTGTTTTGAGTGTTTAGAAATACATGGCATTTTGACACTAGGAATCAGAATAATTAAATCATACTCTTGAGTTCTGTTGTGAATTTACCATGAAAGTTCGATCAAAGCACTTCACTTTTCTGTCTCAGTTTTCACAGAGTAGCTTGTGTTTGTAGGCGGCAGAAGTTAGCAAAACAGAATGACTTTGTAGAAGACTAATCTTGATGCAGAATATGCAGTGAATTTTGTAATGCCGCTTGATATTGAAAAACCTCCTTATAGTATTCAACAAAACTACTAAGGCAGGAACTTTAATTAATCCGTCATTGCTTTGCGATGTTTACTTTCCTTTCAACTACTCCTGTCTTAAAGAGGGAATATATGTAGTTAGGGCCTTCCCTTTCTCTGTTATATCTTGGTCCTCCTGGGCTTATTACTGAAAATTTTGCCTAATTCCTAAGCTGGAACTGTAGAGTAAGCAAACATGGTACAACTTAAAAAAAAATAATAATATGAGTGAAGACTGTGAGGATAAAAACCTCAGGACTGAGCTGTTCAATATTTATGTTACAGATGTTCAACCTGTACTTTAAAGTTAGGACAAACTGTATTTCACAATAAAACTGTGTGTAACAAACATTAGTGCAGTGGTCTACGTTCTTCTTCCATGTGACACATTAAAACATGTCGAATTAAGCAAGGGATGAATTTGACCCCATTTTTATTGTTTTCATTGTCATCCAATTTTAATTTTACTGTTTTCCCTGAGCAGAGGAGAGGGGGAACCATTGCATTGCCTAAATGAAGCGCAGAGTATGATGTGAGGAATTCCTACTGCATGTTCTGTAGTAATGAGAGCATGTTTGTCATTATGGATTCCCCTGCTGCAGGTTGTTTATTCGGCTTCAGTAGCAACCATGCTTTCTCTTTGAGTACTAACATACTGTATTGCAAGTAGTTACACATTTCTCTGGTGACCCATATCTCTGAGCGGCTGGAGGACAATTTGAAAATGAAGAGAAAGAAGCAGTGTTAAATGGGGACTAGAGGGCTAGCTTAACCCCCTCCGCCCTCAAATTTAGTTTGAAATACAACTTCCTGTTGGAGATCTGCATCAGCCGCGGGAGTGGGAGGAAAATACAGTTTTTTTTTCTTACTGGATGTGTTCTAATTGCTGGGAAGGATTAAATGGGTTTGTCTGAACGTCTATACCCAAGGGAAAAACAGGAACATTGTTTCTAATTCCATTGAAATACAGACAGTTTTAAAAGCTCTTTTAGAAAAGTGTAAGAAACTGTATGGAAATTTCTCAGTAATATGGCAAGTCTGCACTAAGCGTGCTCTACCAGCAGCTCATACCAGCAAAGTGCTGCTGGTGTCGGCGTAGTTCAAGAGCCACCCCTAGACATTTTTGCTGTGACAGTGGGTGGAACCATCCCTGGCCCCAAACAAGGTGCACCGGGATTGATAAAACCACAGGTTTGTCCATGCGCACATCCTGCACCGTATTGGATGCTGCTGTTGTCTCACTTCTTCGTGTTATTGAGCAGTTTAGAATCATAGAGTCATATATCATATATCAAAATGTTTTTTATATAAACAAAATCGTAGACTCATAGAATCATGGAATAGTTTGGGTTGGAATGGACCTTCAAAGCTCACCCAGTGCCACCCCTGCCATGGGCAGGGACATCTTCACCAGCTCAGGTTGCTCAGAGCCCCATCCAGCCTGGCCTGGGATGTCTCCAGGGATGGGGCATCCACCACCTCTCTGGGCAACCTGGGCCAGGCTCTCACCACCCTCAGTGTCAAAAATTCCTTCCTCACATCGCACCTGAGTCTGCCTCCTCTAGTTTTAAACCATCACCCCTTGTCTTGTCATGTTTCAGGTGATCTGTAGAGGTGGTAGATGCTTTAACTATAGGCTTTGGGTACTGGGCTGTTTTGAAGTTAGACCTTTGATTTTATTTTAGTTCAGATTTGTGTATCATTAGTTGTTTTCAGAGGCAAAGAATAAAACTGATGTAACCTTAGCCTTCTACGTGGTGACTTGCAATATATTGATTTTGGTTTCACATTCTGTCATGTAAATGCATACTTTGGCTCTTGAAGCAGTTTTTCAGTATGCTCATACGTGCATGTAGTAAAAGCCTTATAAAAGGATTTGAAGTGTCCCTGATATTGATATGAAATAAATGGATTTTCTGTGACTAGAAAGTGCTATTCTTTTTATTTTTCAGAGTTATAATTGCAGTCAGGTTTATAAACCTAGCATTCTTTTTTGCTTACTGCTGCACGGATACTAGGGCAGAGGTGAAGGTGCTAGAGAATTTTCTAACGAAAAATTAATTTTATACAAACTCACATTTTCTTCACAAATTTATTTTTTCTAATTAGACAAATTAAAACAAAGTAGTTTACCTAGGATCAGTTTAATCCTACTGGAAGTGTGACAGTGTATTAAACTTTTCTGAAAGCTTTTTTAGCAACAGTTCAACAATCTGCTGCATTGCCCAGCAGAGCTGTATTTTTTTAGACTTTTCCTCACCTATGCTCTGTTGGGGAAAACAGCATTATACTTTTGGTGGTATAAGTATTTCCTTTGACTTTATGGCCATTAGAGTAGTGAAGTGTCTTCGAATGCCTCAACATAGAGATAGGCTGGGTAGAAACCCTGTTTTATGGGTGAGAATCAGATGTGCCTTGGGTTGTGCACACTGCTAAGATTATCAAACCAACTGATTCCAAGTGAATTGGTTCAGCAGATTTGTACAGCACACCTTAATTTGGAAATAGTGACATTTTCTTTCTTAGTATTTACCATCTCTAACCAGAAGGTTTTTGTCGTGTGAAAAATGTTCATATTTAACTTTTATGTTGATTAAAGAAAAAGACAAATGTTAAAATGCTGGAATGGCTTGAGGAATGGAAAGTACAGTATTTGGTTAGTTCTCAGCATTTTGAGTTCTCTTTTTCTTTGTGTAAAACATAGTCGATCAGATGAGGTCTGTGACGTGTGAGGGGAATCTGTAGTTGCAACAGGAGAATGAGGGGCATTCGTGTTTTGATTTGTTGATACTGTCAGTACTTTTGAGACAAAGAGGGAGAGCAGAGCTGAGATCATCTTGTGGGTAATCTTGATGTGGCAACACTTGTGTTATAAACCCTATTTCCTGTAACTGTTTCTTCTGCTGTATTGACTGTGATTCCCAGCTTTTCATCAGCAGCAAAATTTGCCAAAAATCTCTTTTGTGCTCAGGTTATTAAGGAATATTTTAACTAAGATTACTTTACAGACCAGTTTTAGAGGTGCTTACTTAGTCAACTGTCTCCTGGTCAATAGTTCTCTTAGGCTATCCCATTAGTCTCTCACTTTTTTGCACTTTCTTTTGTATTACGTTTTAACATAATCCCCATCTTCTGCAGTTTAAATAATAATTTCCTACTTAGTGCAATATCAAATGTTTTACTGAATTTAGGCCGGTTGAATCCCCTGTCCACTAATTTAGTTATCTTATCAGAGGAAGATACCAAGTTAGTTCTGCATGCTCTTTCTTTGGTAAACCAATATTATGTTTGATGCCAGTTTCCATATATAGCTCTGTATGTTTAATTATTCTTTCTTTCGAAAATGGTAATAACACCGTGGATACACTGCGGTCAGACAACAGTTACCCAAGTAGCTTTTTTCCCCCCTTTCTTAAATGCAGATACTTCATCTGTTATTTTTCATTCAGGTATTATCACGCCAGCATGAATCAGTTACAAAAACCCCTTGCGGCTGGATCTGTACCTTCATGTGTCCATTCTTTTAAGCTTTTAGACTGGATCTTGTTCTGGTCTCCCTTCATGGCTCTCCTACCAGTGACCAAGATATGTCCCAAGATATATCCACATTAACCTTTATATTGTGCTCTCGTCTTCTACATTAGTGCTCTGAATGCTCATACTGGGCACTGAGATAAAGTCTGAAATTAGTCTTGGGGCTCTTCTTTGCTATTTTTAATTTGAACCGCAGTCGTACTGCATTTTTGCACCACTTAGTGTAAATCCAGCTTGAATTTTGGCATTTCTCACTATCTCCTTCTGACTTAGACTTGAAGATGTAGCTTTTTTTGCTTGCCATTTCTTTGTTCTGTTCTCTGTAGATTTTTTTGCTGCACACTCTTGGTATCCTTTCTGAGCTGATTATTCACTCAGTTAATTCTGCAGCTTTATCCTGCAGTGAGGTTTTTTCAGTGGTTCAGTGTGTAAATATTAGGCAGTTTTTAAATCTCTGATTTAAATAAATGTAAGTCTTTTCCAAATTTCAGTCTTTCTGCTTTTTAATATAGCTGCTTTTACTCATCTCCTTTAATTTCTTAAATGTTTTAAAAACCATAACATAGATTCAGAAAGGCTTATCATGGAGACTTTCTCTCAACAGATACTCGGTACAGGAGGATTCATAAAATACCTATTTGTGATCATCTGCATATAGCAGGTCAAAACCCATTCCTCAGTTCATCACACGAAGTGAAGATCTGTTGTAAGGTACCAACAGCCACCTCTTTGATTTGTAAAATTCCTAGCTGATCCTAGAAAGCGGAGTTTGCTCTGAGCTTCTGTCCAAGGCATTAATATTTCAATGATCTCTGCCAGTCTGATGGTGGAGAGATTCCCACCTGATTTGCAGTCTTGCAATTAGTTGTTTTTGAGAGTTTGAGCAAGACATAACAGTCAAATAAGTTTAGTATTATATATGCACCTGTCTTTCTGTATTTGCTTGTACTTACATATAACTGAAATCTTTAAGTAAGATTTATTTTACATAAGCAGTTATCCTGTAATCATCTTGAAACTTGGTTAATCTACATAAAGATATTTTTTGTTAATTCAGTGACTTTTGGTTGAAGAAATAATTCAAGTATCTCATCTAAGAAAGAGTGAGTCTTGCCAGTATTAGAAACATCATCTCCTGCAGTTCCTGGCAGTGCTAATCTCTCTAACAGTATTTGAGAGATCTCTATCCAAATAAAATCCTATTTGTCCTCTTTGTACTCTTACAGACTCTGTTTTTATAATTCTTCCCCCAGATGATTTTTGACCCTTAGCTGAGGTATCTTCATCTGCATTACTTGTGCTTCTCTGCAGCACTCACAGCTGGAATATAGACACTGAAAGCATTTTCCTGACAATGGAGAACCTCCTGCAGTATCTCCCTCCACATCTCGCACCAGCCGTCCACCACAAGTCTCTGGTTCTTCCCACGTTGCCTGAGGTGTTGAATCCTGTAGAACTCAAATACAGCCCTTTCTCCGACTTTGTGAACGGTGGTTTCGAGGATCATTCTTCCTCTCTGCTAATGGTGTTTCCAGCGCTTTTCAATTGATTAATTAACTAACTTATTTATTTATCTATATTTTACTGTTTCTTTGCTTGCAGTTTTGTCCTCTGTCGGGATAACAGACAAATCTTTCACAAGATTTTTGCTTTTATGCTGATTTGCTGTTTTAAAACACCTACTAACTGTACTAGACGTGACTGTAAACATGAGTGACCCGTGGTCAAATGATGCCTTTTTGTCGAGAGAAGTCAGTTTTGTGTGAATGCCTACCAACGATGAAACATCCCCAGACCTTCCAAAGCCAACCAGTAAGCTGTCTGCTGATCAACACTATGTTGTTATGCCTCCACCGTCCTTCTCTCAAAAAGGCAAATCCCCAAGAATGACAGAATTTCCAACAGAAGTGCCATGAAACCTTTGTTTCTTTGAGCATTTTCCTCTGCCTGGCGTAGCTGTCTGTGAGTCATTTCTGCAGAAATAGGGATTTGTGGTTCATCTCAGTATGAGGGACACACAGTGCAGTTTCCCACACTGTGTCTCTATCTGGGACTTGGAAGTTGGTTATTGAGTGACAAGGCTAAGAAATGTGGTGCTGCTGCTGACTCTCTGTCCTGTGTGCTGAACAAGGTGAAGAGTCCTTTGGGAAAAAATAACCGTCTACTATTAAAAAAAAAAAAGATCTGAAATCTGGGTATCTACACTCACGCTCTGCATAGGTATGCAAACATTTGTGAAAACATAGGCATTAATATAAAAAGCCAACAACTGCTTTTTTTTTTCTACGAACTGCATACAGTTCTGTAGGATTTAACATATGAAATATCCTGACGCTTGGGAACCAATTCTTACAGCCATAAATTCTTGGTCTGCTCACATATTGCTTCCAGACTCAGCATAGTCAAAAGTGCAGAGGTCCAATTTTACCTGAAACATAACGGAATAGGGACCTCAGCAGTACTGTTTGAAATACGATATGGACACCGGGCCTCTCTTCTAGAAGTATTCCTTCAGGGATTGCACTTGAGTTGCAGAAACCTATAAACAGGAGTTAAGAAAAAAAATTGTGTCTTTGATTTTGATGCAGCACCACCGTTCACAGCCTCTGCCTTATGAATGAAGTTATCATATAGGATGTTAAAAATATATTTAATGTATTTTTAGTTGCCTTTTTTTGCCCTACATCCTTTGTTTTGCACATGACTGAACTTTAATGTTTAGGAAGGCATGCTCTTAGTTGATTCTAGATTGATGCCTTTACATAACCTGAAATAATTTAAATAGTAAATATCTTGATGTTTCTGTGGGACCCTTTTTGGGGTACATGCAGCAGCATGCAGTACAGTGAAAGGTTCTTTCATCAAACATTTAGGAAAATATTTTCCAAGAGATCTGCACACGATTAGAATTACTGAGTGCTCTCCTCTCTGGCTTCCTGTTTTGGAATTAAATGCCTTCGGGACACTTGGAATATCTCAATTTTGGAAAGCAAGAGCAGTTTAACCAATTAAATACTTCATCGTCTTAGCTACGATTTCAGTTAGTTGTAAGTAGGGACAAACACGTGAAATAGTCCCTGAGATACCTTAATCCAGTAGCCATAGAGTATCTTTTGAGGGAAATTAGAGCAGATAAAATGTAGCAAACAGTCAAAGTGATGTTTTAGCTCTTTCTCTGCGTAAAGTATTTTATGTAGCTTATTTATAAAGTTCAAAGGAAAATTTAGGTATGCTAGTTGAACAGTTATATACAGACCAATTTCTGCAGGTCACTCCACCTAGTAATGAGCATTTCAACTACAAGAAGAATTTCCTAAAATTAGATAAATCCATGTATTTAATACCTCGTCCATTATGTGGATTTTGCACCTGTAAAATTTCTATAGTAGCACTATACATGAGGTTGGCCAAGTGTAGCTATGTACAGTGTGCACCGTTTCTTGATTTTATTAAACCTGCTACAGCGGTGTTGTCTGGTCATTCTATTTACGTAGTAATTTATGTAATAATAATTACAGGTGTTTTCCGCCATATACTGAGGTGGAAGTATGTGGGTACTCCTAATTCTGTCCTGGCCTTTCTTGTCAAATAAGTCAGAGTTTTCATGAAGATGGAGACTGTTAGAAGACTCATTCCAGACAGAAACATTGTAAATAATTCATACAAATTTTCTACTTGGCTTTAAAGAATTGTAAAGCAAATTCCAAATTCTTAGTTTTGGAGCATAACTAGCTTCAAGGTGTGGTTATATTGAATTGTACAAAACTCTCACTTGTGTATAACTATAACTGAGATCCTTCTTAGATATTTTTCCACAGAAGTCTCTTAACCGTTATTATTCAGCCATAGGAATATGGTATAGCTATCCTTATTCTTAGATAATGCCTTAACAGGCAGTTTTTAATTGCTAAAATGTGTTGCATTGTGTCTTCTCATTTGCATTTTGTGAATTTTAGCTGCATTTTGTGAAACTACAATTACTTCTTTGTAAATCTTGCTAGCAGTTAAATTTGCATTGAGATCTATTATGTACCACATTCCTGGAAATTAATAGTATCATGTAATACAGCATGGCAGTTTTCATTTGAGATCGCATTAATAAAAGAAGTCATTCAGTATGTACTTTCTAGCCACTAGGAATGTCTCTAATATACATTTGAGCTGGTTGTGATCGATGATATTTTGTAACATTATGTTTATTAATAGTTAGAATATTCCTACAGAGTGTTTTGCTTGAAAATGAACCAAAGGGTTTTGGACCTACCCAAATGTGAATTCAGAGCTTTGCATTTCCTACGTAACAGTGATTAGAGGGTAGAAAGTAAGTACATCTGTATTACATCATATATTAATAAAATAAACAGTTTTTCAGAGCCAGTGAAAGCTGAACTTATTTGACTTGGTAGGGTCTGGCACTGCTGCATTAAAAATATATTATATTTAGGCATTTCCAACAAGAAAGAATCATTGGATGCTAAAATGCTACCAGTTTTTACATAAGTGTAGGAACAAATTGAGTTTTTTTTTTTTTGAGAATTTACAAGTAAATTAATAATTATTTTGAGTGATAGTTAAAATTTGGGAATTGCGTGGCAGAACCTTCATCTCATGGTGTCCTGGGCGGACATCGGTGCAGCCAAACCCTTGCTTGGCCCCACCGTGGTGGCCAAGCCCCGAGCTTTTAATTGTAACCTTTAAATTCAGATTTCTTCATTTCCTAATGCCAGATTTTGTGACAATTCGAGCGTTTCTGTCTGTAACTTTTTTCACTTGGATTACTGCTAAACACTGTCTGTCAGTCTTGGCACCATTTTCGTACAGTTTCCCATCTGAGAAATTAATGAGGATTTGAGTTTGTCTTCTATAAAGTAAAGGTTTGTAGGCATTTGCTTTCCGTCTCCCCCTTGAATTAACCGTGGCCAAAACTGGGTTGCTGCTGAGATTCTCAAAGCAGAAATAAGAGTCCTTGTTCTAAAAAAATAAAACTGACCTAAAAGACAGCTGAACCGCTACATTTGTCTTCTGCTGTAGCGGTTTTTTTTTTTCTTTTTGCCTATTATAAGCCATATTACTATGAAGCATAGGCCCCAATCCTGGAAGCACTTCAGTTCAAAAAAGCAATAATCTTGTGAAGTAGTACTTAACCTTGAAGTAGTAACTTTTCCCAACTTGTACAAATGCAAGATAATGACAAAAATTATGAGAAAATCCCATCATTTGGTTTATGTTTGGATAAAATCCAATTATATAAAACTTTGCTTATGTGTGAATTTTAATTTTTTTACTCTAATAATTACTGCAAGCTGCCTGCAACAATGTGTATTTATATCTACTTGATCTGTTTCACATGATCCTTGAAAACTCTGTGCGCCGCTTTGTACATGTGTAGCTTGTCATGCTATTGCGGACTGGCGTGTTTTCCAAGTGTTTTTTATGAAAGGTTGTGGATGAAATTCCGAAACTTCCTATTAAACAGAGTTTTCTTGTTGTAATCCTAGGAAAAATTCACAGATCTGAATCGCTAGCGGGTATATCCATCAAAGGTTGTGGATGCACTTGGCAGCTCTGGCCAAAATTTGGTCTGGAAGGAACCTTTCCCACCTGCCCCTTAACACGGGGTGCACTTGGGGGCCCTGGGAGTCCAATCCCAGGTGGCTCATGCCATGAAGTTCCAGGTCGTGTCTCACCTTCCAGGCCAGATCTAGGAAGGCTTCTGAGAACACGAGTGCCGAAACGTGCCCTGCAGAAGGTGACTGGAGGAGGTGCTGCTTGTCCTGTGTTGCCCTGTAGCCTGAGGGAGGTCACGGGTGACCCTGATTTCGGTTCTCTCCTTTGGCAGAGGGGCCAGAGGCTGCTTTGAAATCGCCTGAGTCGCTGGGTGTTAAGGTGTTGTGGAAACTGTTCTGCTTCATACAGAAAAATTAAGTATACGTTGGATGAGACAGGGGAAAGGACTTCGGGCTGATGTTTACTGTGCTCAGAAGCAGCGGCTGGAGTTTCTATCCCTGCAGAGGGACATCTGCAGAGCAGTCTCCGTACCTCATCTGTCCTGCATGAGTTCTCTCACAGAAAGGCTGATGGCAAAAAAGAGGAGGTACAGGTACCGCCATCTCTAATTGCTTCTTATCTCACCATACTTCCTTGGGCAGAAGGACTGCTGTAAATGCCTAATTCCGAGGAGTAATAGTGACAAAGAATGTTGATTGGAGTCAGTGAAAGCAAATTAATCCCTACAGCTTACAGATGAGGTTCCTCTGTTCTTCTGCCGGGTATGTGTCCATAGCTTTGAGTTCACCCTCCTAAGAATTTTGGTTAGTCTAGGTTGGTCCACTGTCCCTCAGCAGGTGGGCCATGTCCCTCCTGCTCCTTTGATCACCTTGCCTGGTTTCCTGGCCTTGCTGGCTGTTAACTGGAGCTTCCCCCAGCACAGGTTTCCTAACGTGTTGCATCCCAGTGCTTCAGCCCTGTTCAGAATGGCGCCTTCTACTTCCTGCATAAAAAAAAGGGGAGGAGAGAAGCCACCAAATTCTGCATTTTGTATGTGACAACCTGGGAAGAATGAAGAGTGATTTTGAAAGAATTCCCCACCTTTTTGTGAAGAAAAAATTCACAACTGTTCTGTTTTTGTGGTCCATTGCTTCTTTTGCTTGCATAGATTTTGCTTTCACTTGTGGTAGTGGTTTTAGAGCATTCAAAAGACAAATCTAATTTCCAGCCATTAGCAGTGTTTGCTAATGCATGAGGGACTACTGCCGTTTTGTGTGCTGCATCTTTTGGGGCAAGAAATCTTGGGTTTGGTCTTTTGGTATACCTTGAATGAAAAAAGGCTTCAGGGTTTTTTTTCTTAGTAGCCGGTCTCTTTTTGGGGAAAGTAGTCATAATGACTGCATTAACAATGGTTAACGTTATGGTCAGGGTGCTGACTTCCAGTCAGAAGATTTTCCTTTGGGATATTAAGTATTTCGGGGATCTGTGTGCCCGTAGGAATCCATTGCCTGTTTATGTTAACTCAACCCTTGAGTTTTTCCATTGGTGGCCTCTTGGCTTTTCAAGACGTCTGTGTCTTCCAAAAAATGCTCTTTGGACACAGCATTTAGTAACATCACCAACCTTATTTAAGGGCCACTTTCTCTCTCCGTTATTGAGGAGCAGTGCTGAACCAGGTTCTTCACATGGTGAACTGAATGTGAAGAAGACTAAGTTAGTGGGGAGGATTTTGTGGCTGCGTCCAGAAAATAAATCCAATAAGTTAGCTTCATTATTCTTCAGAGCTTTTTTGTTATCATCATATTGCCTCATTGGTCACTAATGATGGCTGCACTGGAAAACACATGAACGTTGCTGGTTTCCCCATATATACTTCACATAAAAGATCAATCTGTTAATGCTGCAATATAAAAATGCTGCAACTGATAGCAAAGGCATTTGTATGCTGTTTGTCTTACGCTTAAATCATTCAGGAAGATGTCCACATTTTAATGGGTTTTTGCAGGTCATTATACAGTGGCATAAGTTTGATTAGAGCCTATAAACTTTAGCATAGTGCGAATACTTAACAGTGAACAGAAAACATTGATGATCACTTAATGCAAACCAAAGTTCTCCTACTGTAGTAAAGAAATTTTGAAAAAGTGCCAGGATGGTTTTGAGGTTCTTGTAAGTGTTGTTTGTTTGTTTGTTTTTTCCTCAGCATGTTTAGTTTCGCAAGGAGATTTTTTTTTTTTTCATTTTCTAGGCCTGGTTACAATTTTGAAGTAATATTTCGTTTTGAGAGTTGAATCCGGGCAGTTCAGCCTTCACTCGGTCAGCCCAAATCCTTATCTCCTGCTGTCCTCCAGCTTACAGGGATACCTGAGCTGGCGGTGGGGTTGTGAGGTGGGTCTGATCCCCTCCTCTTCCACTGGAGTTACCTCTCTGACCACCGCGATATCCAGGAAGATGTGCCAGGGGAGGTTCAGGTTGGACATGAGGAAAAGGTTCTTCACCCAGAGGGTGGTGGACACTGGAACAGGCTCCACAGGGAGGTGTCACGGCCCCAAGCCTGACAGTGTTCAAGAAGAGACTGGACAAGGCCCTCAGACACATGGTGTGAACTGTGGGGTTTTCCTGTGCAGGGACAGGAGTTGGACTCAATGATCCTGGTGGGTCCCTTCCAACTCAGGACGTTCTGTGATTCCATGCTGCTTGTTCAGGATGGAGGGACAAGGCGGGACGAGATCTGGAGATTCGAGGTCTCTGTCAGGGTGGGGAATGACTTGAGACTCTGCAAGGGAGGGACAAAAGCCAGCAGCAAAATGACCTGCAGAGACTAGACCTGTGGGGGCTGCGGGCAAAAAAGTGAGACACGGTCCAAATAAATGTGGAGAACACCCAGGAGGAAGAATAAAGAGCGCAGATACAATCTCACCGCGCTGCCGCGCCCTCCACATTAAGCTGTGTTTCAGCTCTATCTGATGAACACCGTCCTACCATTCAGTTTTCATGCTCAGATCTCCCTGTTTGCCAAAGGGAAAGTGTTGAACAGGGAGGGGATCTGCTCCCTGAAAGCTCTTGTGTTTCACACGGTAGCTCACAGTCGTCTCTGGAGAAAGAAGAAAAGCTGTGCTGGAGAAACAGTGATACGTTTGTTTTCGACTTTTAAGAGGCTGAAATTAACTGTTAATGCATTCCACGCAATGAAATCAGGTTTGCTTACCGATGTGGATTGTGTCTCCTTTTCCCCCCACATCACAACGAAATGAGCAGCACCAGTACCCGTGTCTGTGCCACCTTTTGGTCCCTTCCCTGCTGGCAGCTGGTCCTGCCCTGCTCCTCGTGACAATTGCCCAGGAGGCTGGTCCACAGCAGGAAAGAGAGATCAAGACAGTGAGGAAAAAGACGGGGAAACATGGAAATTGTGAGAAAGGCAATAGTGACTTGAGATCCAGGAGAAACGTGGCTTCTGTTCTTTAAACCCACTTCTCTTAGCTTTTCCCCCCAAAAAAGGACATTTTAGGGCCTGCTTCTGCATTTCAAAGGGACTTTGGGCTGAGCAAGGGAGGCTGGCTCAGTTGGCTTCTGCGGGTGGGGTGGAGAGAGGGAAATGTTTGGTGTCAGCAGAGAAAAATCCCTTTTTTTTTGGATCAGGTAATTCTGTCGCCTTCCCAGTTTACCCAGTCTTGTCACTTCCCTTGCTCTTCCCTTTCCTTTGGAGCCAGAGGTGACCTGCCTGAACCCACACCTTCCTGCGCTCCCGGTCTGAAGATGAGCAAAACACACTATTAACTCTCTCCTGCTGGCAAATTAACTCATTACCAGTGTTTTTTAACTTGCCTTCTTCATCAGGAGGAATAAAAATAGTGCAAGCACATTATTTGGCCTGTAGAATGGCATTTCTTGTCTATTGATTTAAATAATTTAGCGTTTTTAAAGGAAGGGATGAGCTTAATTTGTTTAGGGGATACTTAAATGTTGGGAACAATTTTACATCAAATAAACTTAGCGATAATTCATTTATGATGGAACTAATATAATTAATTAGGTAGTTGCTGCTTATCTTTTTTCTAATACATATATTGCTTTTAAACATCTGCTCAATAGTCCGTTATGATAGCATGAGAATGATTTTACGTGCGAGCAATAGAGGAGCAGATGCTTCCTGATGACAACTTCCCAATTTGTTTAGGAAACAGTCAGTGAGTCCTGGATTCACAGTTTTAACTTGAAGCGTGGCAAGTGTGCCAGCAAATTTTCAAGGCAGAAACAAAAACCAGAGAAATCAAATTACTCCTTAGTGTTTTTAATGATTGTAATTTGGTCAAAACACCTTTTTTACTATCTTTTTGTTTTGTTTTGTTTTGTTTAGTGTAGGTATGTTTGTTTTGTCTTTCCAAGATCTAAGCAAAATTATGCATTTGCTTTGTGATGTGTGTACCTGTGTGAATGTTTTGCAGCAGTTAGGAAATCTTCTGAAGGTAAAATTGATTTTTAATATTATCTATTACGGTAACTAAAATTCAGCATTAGCTCTAAAAGAGATAGCACAACAGTATACATAAAAAAGTAAAGTCAAACAATTACTTGAAGAAAAAAATTAAATAGGCTATCATATAACGTAAAAAATAAAGTTCTGCGTGTGTTTTCTTTTTTCTTTAATAAGTTGCACCTGTGTTTTATATTTATGGCTTTATCAGTAGCTGGTTGAAGAGTGAAAAATAAGTCTCTTCTTTTGGGCTGATATAAAACTCTTTGAGGCTCCATGTCTTTGTTCAGCCAGGCATAGATTTTTCGATGTTCCAAAGATCACCTACAAGACTGTACTCATTTTGTTCATCTCATCAGCAGAGTTCATCTCATCAGCCAGAGAGATACCATCAAAACTTTCAGGCTCCAAAACGCACTTTCCCTGCATAAATACTGTGCGTGGTACTTACAGAGACTGTGAAGAACAGGATTACACATCAGTGCTCTGTTTTTTTATGTAAGAGGTCTTGAAACTGCTGTTTACCGAAAGGAAAGGGGATTAGACGTAGCCGTGAGAAGGATTCAGCTATCTGCCTTTGTACGCGGATCACAGATACGTTGTGCCCACTTGTCACTAGAAACGGCAGAAAAAATCTGAGTATCAGAAACTTTTTTTTGAGTAAGTGTAGAAACTTAGTAGTGGGTCGGAGTTACAGAGCAGAAGAATGTCAGTTTCAAAGCTTCTTTGAGCTTTACATTCAGCTGAATGCTTGATTTCAGAAACTGCCTAAACGATCAGTCAAAAAAAAATAAATCCAGGATGATGCAAAATAAATGTGTCAAAAAATACTCTGCTCTCCAAAAGAGAGCATTAATGCTGCCTTCCTCCGTTCTCTGCTGCCTCTCTTGCCGTTGGACTGTGTACATCTTCTGGAAAGGCCACTGCTGGATAAAATCACCTCTCTCTGGAAGTAGCAGGATGTTTTGGGAAGTACCTCACTGTCTAGTGTCTGTCTGGTGATGGCAGAAATTCTTAAGATTTCTCAGTGGCCATCTCAAGGAACAGTGAAATTAGAAACTCCTTTGCTTTCATTTTCCCAAGCCAGAAAGCGAAGATAGAAGTTGCTTACCAGCTGAAATCTGTGCTAACCCAGTAAGTTGAATTCTTGATGATGAAGCTGTTCCTAGCTTAATTTATGACTTTCTGAGATAGTAAGTATGGTTTTTATAAACCATGTTTTCCCCAGGGGTATACAGGTTTGAGTATTGAATTTCTGAGTGAGTGTTAACTTGCTTCTTTTTCTAAATATTCGGAGGTAGTAAAGAATATGGCATCTTTATCGTTCAATCTCAAGTCATCTCAAATCATATATCAGTATTTATGTGAGGGTATACAGTCATTTTACCCTTATATACCAAAAGCAGAAGAGACGAGTATATGTATACATATGGTTTTTTTCTCTAACAACAGTATTAAATATATGAACAGGTAGTCTTTCCATTTCCAGGAGACGTATTATTTTAGGGTAAGGTTAGCTAGTGACTAAGCAAAAAGCAAGGCCATGATATCTGATGAAACATTAATGTCTGCAAAGCAGTATGACTTTGATTCCAGGAGGCCGATCCTAAAGGCTTTTGTAAATTTTAGTGTAGGTTCAGTTCTGAATATGGACTCTTTCCCACCCCAGAAACTTTAAAGCCAGTCTACAGTTGTTTTTTCTTTTACCTCGTGCTGCTGTTCTTTCTCTTACTATTCTCACTAAAGCATTGAAAATGAGTCCATCTTAAAGAAAGTTCAGCTTACTATAGAGAAGAAATTTCTATTTTCCGTTATAGATTTTTTTTTTAATCTGTATTTCACGTCTGATCAGAGGGTATGAACCATGTGAGGAGGAAAAGAACTTGCCTTCTAGTCTGTTACACATTTACAGGGGAACTGGGACCAGCGTACCTGACTTCACCTGGCCCGTGAAGTCAGATCCAGTCATCGTCACTGTCCCTTCTGGCATGTTGTCTTTAGTGTCCTTTCACATACGCTATTTAAAACTAGGTTAAGACAGAGAGTACTTTATTTAATGTTCCCTTTCAGTGCTTTAGATATGTTCTCTGATAAGCTAAAATCAACGATTCCTGCAGCTGTCCAGAATTTCCCAGAAACCTTCTGTTCTGTGAGCATCTGTGATTTTCTAGTTTAATGTCCAAAAGTGTATTTGTAGTACCTTAGAGTGTAGCTTCTCGAAGTCTGGGCTTTCTATGTCTTATCTTCTGTCCATGTGCCTCAGCATCATCTGGTAGTCTAGTACACTAAATTTGGGAAAAATCACTTTTATGTGAGCTATCAAAAAACACTGAAAGTCTTTCATGTGTCATTATTGTTACAGCTTATCAGTTCTTATATCTCTTCATGGATTGATTCATGGCTGAGTTAAGAATACGACATAAAAATGCAAAATAGCTTTAAATTTCTTGTGTGTTAAACCGGCATGGTGTTCAAAGGATGCTGATTCTTCTTTTCTGTTCAGGCTTTTCTATTTTGCTTGGACAGAGACAGTAATCCAGTGCTCCCAGTTGCTTGGCAATAGGCAAGTTGTGAAATTCACACCCAACCTGTGGGGCATTATGGTTGCTTAGTTCATGCATGTAAATTTGGAGGCTTGAAAACAGAACGAGTCCACACCCATAGTGTCTTCTTGGAAAGTTTCTTCTAACATTTAATCTTAATGACATTATTAATTTAATGGTTCCATTTTCAGAGATGTTGAGTTTCCGCAGTTTTTAGAAAAGTCCAAACAACTGGGTGCTTAGCACTGTTTGGATATTGATTTGAAATTAATAAATTGAAAAGCATGTGAGGAGGTTTATGCCGCAACTGGGGTATACCTCAATGCAATAAGTTCCATCTCTTCCGATGTATTTCAAATCTACAATAAACTTTACTTACTTTACACCTGAAATATACAGTAACAGCAAAAAATCCTCTCTGTTTTAGAAGTATTATTAGCAAAAAAACAACCTCTGGCAAAAAGACTTTAAAGAAACTGGAACACAGAGTTTTTGGTGGATACATTTGATTTGTCTTTTGGCAAGCAAAACCAGATTATTTAAGGATACAGTTTTAAAATGATCTATACTGAAGGTAATGAGGAGAGATGCAGCTGTAGTCACCTTATTGTACCAGTTATTGTGCCGTAAAGATTTTAGAGCGCTTTTGTCTTTGGCTTACAAAATCAGCCTGCACTTAGAAAGACCTCAGTTCTGCAAAGGTTTACATGTGGTTCACCATTTGTGGAAGTGGGTCCCTGAGATGTGTCTGTAGGTTTGGGACTTTCGTGATTTTCTTACTAGTTTTGAAAAATTCTTTAAGGAATTCGAATGAGTAGTGCTGCGAAAGTGGTGACTGCCACTATTTCTGTTCTGTATATTTATTGAATTACTACTGCAACAGTAGTAATTACTTTTCCCTTGATACAAATAGAAAAATTGATGTATTACTTTGTTCATGTTTTTTGTTTTAGGAGTCTTTGGATGATTCTCAAGTAGCTGGAGTTTGTGCAACAGAAGAAGTGGTTCGCTATGAATATCACGTCTTGTACTCCAGCAGCTACCAAGTACCTGTGCTTTATTTTAGGGCATGCTTTTTAGGTAAGGCCAATCTTCTGTTAGACAAAGGGAAGAAAAAAAATGTGTCGGATGCAGTAGATGTTAAAACCACAGATTTTGTACTGAATTGAGGAACAGAGTAATGATCATATGTAATAAAAGAGTAGGAGATGAGGCTGTTCACCAGTGAATTTTGTAATACTCCTGACACAGAACTTCAGGACCTTGGAGTAGATGATATCATCTCACCCTGAAGGAAGCTGATCTTTGGCTCCTGGCATCTTGCCTGTGGTTGACTAAAACCGCTGGTCATTTTTCTTGTTCTTTTCTTTAAATGAATACGAAATCTTAAAGCTGCAGGTTTGAATTCTGCTGCAAAATAAGAATACATAATTACAGTGCTTCAGCAGAACTGCGTCTGTTTCTCTGAAGCCTGAATTTGAGCCACAAGGCTGGAGTCTAAACGCACCTTTAAAAGTGTGCGTTGTTTTCTATTTAAATTTGCTGCTTGAAAGAATACATATACCAACGACGCACTGCCTTTTCCTGTCTATGAAAACTGGCTCTTGAAACACCAACTGATCTTCTTTCCTTTCTGATATGTACATCGTGTTACCCATTACTCAATTGCCACAGCCACTGTGATTTCAGTCCTCATCCTGCCAGGAAGGAAGGAGGAACACAGAGCCTCCCTCCAAGGCCGCTGTTAGTGTCACTTATTTAATCAGCAAACACAGAGCGATCACACTGCAGCACTGGCTGTGCTCTGTTCTTCTCTGCCCGGAGACTCTGTACTTAGGGCGGAGGGACTGAAATCTTCAAATCGTTCTGTTCAGTCTCCTGCCTGGTAGCATCAGCATCTTTTGTGTTTTGAATAATCTCCTAACTTTATCTAGATAAAGGTGTCTGGATGTTGCCAGTGATATCTTTTCCATTTTAATTAAAAAGTGGCTTAGGCTGCTTTGAATATGTTTGGTAGATTTAATCACTCTGCCTTATATTGTTTAATGGTTTCTAATTTTGCAGTGTTAGCGTTTTAAAAGGCACTTCAGATTTAAAATTGAAGAACAAGTTCTCATAGACTCCCTGGTGGAAAGATTTTAGTCTGAGGTGCAGTTTCAGGAATGGATAATTTGGGGTAAATTTTCAAACTGGGATGTGGGGAATTGGGGACATTGCTCTGCTTTACCACCAACAGAACTCATTTGCACACATCCTGCTGCAAATTTATTTCTAGAATTATTACAGGCATTTACAAATGTGCAGCGTTTTGCCTTTAAACTTATTGTGCAGACAGGAAGATAAAGAAAGTTTTGCTGTAAGAGACAGATTAACCTATTTGTGGTCCTGAAAAATGTCACCTTCTTGGTTTTTAGCTGAACTAATAGTGCACTGTCTCTACAGAAGAGGATGGAGATGCTGCAGGTCGAGGAAATAGGACACTATTTCTACTGTACTGTACTTTCATATAATTAGTATTCACCATAAGCAGTTAATCACCAGAGAAGAGCTCCCAGAGACAAAACAAGTTGTTTAGCTTGTCAGCATCAGGGAATCGGAGGTGTTGAAACATGACTCCTTATAGCTGGAAGTGGATTTTGCAGAAGCTGGTGGATGATCTAATGCACTATCGTAGTATTATGTGCCAACAGCTCCCCTTGCAGTACAAAACTGTAATTGTTCCTACAAGTACAATTATGTTTTAAAACACTTCTTGCGAATCTTTCACAGTGGAAAACAAGGACTTTTTAAAGGTAATTCCTGAAGTCACCTGGGTTCTCTTCAGCATTTAACATTCTCTTTTAACATTTAACATCCTCTGACTCTTGAAGAGAGAAGATACAAGTTGCTGGTAAGATGTACTTTTCCAATAACATTTTCAGCTAGTATTCTCTGATTTTAGTTATGGATATTTTACTTTTGAAAATTAAAAATTCTGTCTTTCTGCAAGTTGTCTGCCTGTGCCATGCTGTCTGAAGGTCCCACCTTCGGGTTTTCGGGAACATGCAGATGGCAACAGTCACTCACAGTCACCTGAGATATCTGAGCAAAATATCTTTTGTCTTGTTCTGAACCTGGTATGAAGAAAACTTTAGGTAATGCCCTGAGATATTTTTTCCTTGGAGGTAATAGTCTTCATGTGATAAGCTCCTTACCTTGTTTCTCAGACAACTAGTAACATTCACTGCACTCCTCATCTGAAATAATCAGGGAAGAATCTCCTTCTGAGACCTACATCCATTTCCCTGTCTAAATTGCTCCCATTGTTTGTAGATTAAGTGTCAGAATGGGTTGTTCACAAGTCTCCTGTGGTCTGCTCATGGTCTCCCTAGAATCCTGTCTGTGCTGATCCTCACATTAATGGGAGCTCGTTGCGGGAGGTGAAGGTGACCTGTAATCCTTCCAGGGTTTCCACAGCCCTGCCCTGCCTTGCCTCCCCCAGCAGCAGGGCTCAGAGCTTGGATTCAAAACGCTGCTTCCTTTCTGGCAGTGTGTTAAGTGGCCATTACACCTCAAGGCCTGCCTAGGAAATAATAATTCTTCTGTTTGACCTGACTGAGTAGTTTTGCTTGTTTTGCAATATTCACTTCCTCACTTTGTACGTTATAACAGCGACTGGTGCCAGCCTGTCCAAATCTGCGCTCTTCCAAATAGACCCTTTAAAAACGTCTCTAAAACAGCTAAATCCTGCTTTTCTCACATTGTGTGTGGGTCCAGTTTTCATTGACCGCTTTGTCTCTTGCAGTCCTTCCTAAGGAAAAGGCTTCCAAAAGAGCTGCTGGGGAGATTCTCCTGTCACATTCAGCATGGTTAGCATCTTCAGGAGTTTGTGTCAGTGAGGACATCTAGTTTTCACTCCTGTCTGCTAGCAATTGTGCTCAGACATTCTAGATCAGCTCTTCTTGCAGAAGGACAAAAGTTGTATTCTGTCCTTACCCTTGCTGCTGCCTAAGTTGAATTAAATCGTTTATTTTCTGGAATGCATCTTTAGACCTGTTTTTAGACCTTTTTTTTTTTTTTTTTTTTTTTTTATTTTTTTTTTTTTTTTTTTTTTCTTTTTTTTTTTTTTGGGTAAGAAGTTTTATATGTAAGGTAGTGCAAGGTAAGGGTTTGAAATTTTAATTGCAAAAGAACTAAAACATTTTGGGAGACATCCGAACCTTTTAGTAGTCTCTGGAGATAGATTTACAGGGAGGATCTTGTTCTGTGCAAGGACAAATACTTCACCTTAAAATTATGATTAAGTGTGATGACTCTGGCTGGAAAGATGTTTGGGAATACATATACATGTATGTATATATGTAAGAAAGATTTTTCACTACCTCATGGTACTTCCTATGTGTCATATATTCCTAAATTCAGGCCTACTGAAGTCCCTCTCTGCCAGGAGCTGAAGGCTGTGGTCCTCAATACCTCAGAGTCTCAGAGAAGTAGGTGCCATTCCTCCAAAATCAGACTCATGTATGCCATACCTTTCAGAAGTCGGAGCCCTTATTTCTTTCCGTGGTTTCCGAGATAACCAAATAGGTAGCTGGAGAAATGCATGAACCCCTGCTGATATCTGATGTCAGCAATTAGCCCTCTTAGAGACAGATGGTATAGGCAATTAGCCTTCCACTTCAGTGCTGGCATCAGCCAGATGGGCTGGGCTAGGTCCAGTAAGCTTTCTTTAATCAGCAGAGTATTTTCCCCCTTTCTTAGTCTTTAAGATGTCAAGGAACTTTGGTCTTTTCCTGAACCGTCATTGTCTGAAGCCGTACATTCAAAAACTTTTGCACCAACAGTGAGGGAGCAGCATCACAGTCACAAGTGGATACAGGCATCGTTCAGAAATCACCCTGCGTGTATAGAAAATAATGCCTTGTCTCTCTTGTATTTTTCCTACAAGGGCAGAGGGAAAATCAGGAATGCTGGCTAAGGACTGAAAAGAAAGAGCAGGACTAACAGGCATCGGTATGGACTGCAGACTGACTCCTCTAGACAAGAGAGAAGGAATGGGATTGTCATGTTGACCTGCTCAAAATACGTCTAGCTCTCTGACGTATAGATAGGTCCCTACCAAAAAAAAATGCATGCTAATCAGTGGTGAGAGAGAGAGAGCGAGCTTGTAAGACAATGTAACTTCCTCCAACCCGGAAGGCATCACTTTCTGTATTCATAACCCTACCGGGCCTGACTGATGCACTTTCCAGAATATAAACTTACTCCCTGAACTCAAAAGCAGGTAGCCACTATGTCCTTTCTCAGAAAAATAGCTTCTCTTAAGACCATGTCCCTTACAAACTGTTTTTATCATGGCTTTTGACATAAATAAAATTTAATAATTTGTATAATCAGATGTTCTTCTAAGCTGAAAGAGTATTTTTTCTACTGTGACAATGGTTTCTTAAGAGTAGTAAAACCTAATACTTATTTGGAAAGTATGTGAGAATGAAGGCTCAAAAAAATTGTACATTATTTCACCAGAAGTATCAAATAACCTTAGAAATCTAAGAAATTATCAAAAGCCCTCAGTAAACATCAATAAAACAGAATACAGGAACATGAGAAGCCTGAAAATTTTCCCTGAAAATGTGTGTGATATTTGTATGCCTGAAGAATTTCTGCTCTTTGCAGAAATTAAGATGCCAAGTCAGCTGGGAGCTGCAAATCATGTGTAATCCTAGTGCCACACCTTGCTGCTGCGAGGGGGCACTCAGCCGTCTGCTTTTCAACTATTTCTTGTTAGTGGTGACATAAATTAGTTAACCCCATGTGGACCATCAGTAAGTTTTCTCAGAAAAGTGTATTACAGTCTACACAGTTTAAATAATAAAAATGTGAGAGTTTGTGATAGAAAGGCTGTAGCTGTTCTTGCCTGACAGTTAAGGCAGATGAGGTGGTTGACTGGAGTCTCCAGTTAATGGCAGAGACAGAAATCACACTTAGAAGTTCCTGACTCCCACCCTTTACCTCCTTTCTCGTAACAAAAATCTTAGTTGGTTACTTCTCAGGCTGCTTTGGCCTTCCTTGCTGCGTGGATATAAGGTTGATTGTGTACGAATCTGCGTTTAGCAGAGCCTGGATTAGTCCTGGTGATCTGGTGACTCGCCGTGTGCCAGACTGGTGGCATTGCAGGCACGGAGCTTCAGAAAAGGCACGGGAGATCTGACATGGCCCACAAGCAGCTATTTCCTTTCGCTATCTGTAATTATTTAATGAGCTGAATCATACAAAATGCGCACATAACCACAAACTTTCACTTCTGCCTGCACACCCACTCCCAGCTAGACTTGGAATAAGACTTGGGACAAGCTGCGAGCACCTCAGCAGCTGTTGTCATCATGGGTGGATGGTGAGTAAATGGTTGATGAATAGATGGATGATGAATAAATGGGTGAGTCTGAAGCCTCCACCTCCCTCTCCTGCCGCTTCTTTCGGCTTGATGCTGCTGCTTTATTTTTCTGCCTGAACTTTTTGAGGTCAGCTCCATCGTGGGGAAGAACAAGAGGAGATGCAGAGAGGCTGCTTGGCTCAGCAGGTGCCTCAGTGGCCCCTCGTTGCCAGCAGCAACAATTACAGATGCTCTGTCAGCCCAGCTGGGTGTTTGAGGTCTCAGTGGGTTGCGAGAACTTGTAACAGGGCTGCTAAACATGTGAAACCTGGCAGCCCTGGAAAAAGGGGTCTAAAAGTGCCCGAAGAATACAGATGTGTGTTTTGTGCGAATCTGGGAGCTCGCGAATAAAATGGACTCGGTTGTATCATCCTAAGCATATGACCACACAAACTGAGGAGCTTTAAAATATAAAACACACCTCCAGCCAGATTACATGAAATCTGTCCTTCTGTCAGCCGTTTTAAGATCATAGTGTGGTTGTTTCATTTTATTTTATTTCGTTGGGGGAGAAGCTCTTTCAACAGACTCTCAGTCCTTCATCCCACAAAAGAGGATGGGGAAACTGCCCATCCGCCCGCTCTCCTTTTGCAAGGGCCTTGCAGTTCCCAGCTGTATAGCTGAACCCTCACATCTATTCTAAGTGTTGGTAACTTACTCTTCCCTGCTGCATCTGGCCTCCCATCTTCTGAGCTAGTCAGTTAAATAAGAATTTACAAGAACACGGTACTTGGGAGTGTGTATCAAAGCTTACTCACTTTAAAAAACGCACTGAATACAAACTCATGTAAAACTTAGTGAAATATATTAGAATAGTGCAGAAAATTCAAAATGTAGCAAAATTTAAATCCAAGCATATTTCAGTATATAACTATGTAATCAGAATGCTCAGATAATTTTTTTTTTCCTATGTCAAGGGTTGCAATTACTCTGTATTAACTATTTAAGTGTTTTATTGTGTGTGATCTCACTCCTATGTGAAGTGAACCTTTCAGTTTGGATGTATTTGTACTTTTCTCTGAAATGAAAATAAATCTATACTGAAATATTATGGACGATATACTGCTTCTCATACATGAAGCAATAAAATCCACGGGGTAAAGATGAAACTCGATTTTAACTATAATATGATTAATGCTTCAATAATATTTGATCGTTTCTGTAAATGAGATTAATGGTTAAGAGTCAGAGTAATCCATTCCATGTGTATGATCTGAATTTGCTGAAGTGTTACTATAAAAATTCACAGATATGAAGAAGGGTGTACAGGACAAAAATCTAGAGCGGCAAATCAAATTTTGCATTAGAACATGCGTTGTCGTAGGTTTTACGTTTGGACTTCAGAGGTTGAATGGAAAACAGAAAACTGCAAGTATGTATGGCATCTCATATGACCTGCACACAGATGATCTCAGCGTAAATACATCCTTAAGTTAACTTACGCTCTTGTAACAATTTTTTTAGGAAAGGTTAGACCCTCTCCAGTGCAGCTCTGGTATCTAACAAGTCTCATGTTCATGAGGTGGCACAGTATAGCTAGTTCGTATGCTGTTACCCTCCCAGGTGCTTTCTTTGCCACATGCTTTTGCTAGATGGTGTTTATATAAGTTCAGTGCTTTTTTTATAAATACATGCAGAAAATAAGATAAAACAGGCTATAGGCAGCTGGTTTTCACTTATATCTAAACATGGCATTCAAATGTTAATTGAGTGAATAAATCTTGTTCATTTTACAGACATGAAAATGTCAGTAGAATAAAGCTATTTATCACAGGATAATAGTTTCTGACACCTAATAAATGCCAAGATGAAGCTACTTATTGAAAGTATATCAAAATATTCTATTGCTGTTTGCCAAAACCAAATACTTGGGCAAAACTGACATGCTTATTTTCTAAGTGGTTGACACCAGTATCTTGGCATAATTTTAACATCACAACTGAAAACTTAATGCAACAATGCTGTATAAATTCATCTCAAAAAATAAATATGAGCATGTGGGTTGCTAAAATATAGTAAACTTTATGTACAGAATTTTATTCCCTAATTTTTTTTCCACTCTCACTGTAAATTGCGTGTAGTTACGTGAGATAACTGTTCATGATATTATTTTGTGGTTTTAAATTCATCTTGTCGGAGGATTGTTTTACAAAATTAGTTTAACTTCACACCTTACAACCAGAAGAGTAAGTTGTTACTCTCAGGTGACAGAGAAGAAAGCTGAACAGAGAATTTAGGCTGAGTTTATATGCACATTCAGTCAGGATTTGAGCAATGCAGTTTCAGAGTTATGGGTCCAGAAGTGGCTCAGTCACGTTTTGCTGTTATTTTTTCCATCTGCTTCCTCGTAATCAGTATTTTCAGATTTACATTTGCTATTCTGTACTAGAGATACAGCATGCTTACGAGCTTTAACTGTGGGTGGTTGTTTTGCCCTCCTCACAGATGGAAGACCTTTAACTCTGGATGAAATATGGAGAAGTGTTCATGCATGCTACCAGACTCGTCTGCTGGAGGGGCCCTGGGACACTATTACACAGCAGGTGAGAAACCGCTGGCCCTTTACAAAATTTGTGAATGCAATGTATGCCTGAGTCCTCAATGGCCCTGTTCCCCTCTTGGACACAAATGAAATATATAGAAGTCTTAACTGAGCCAGTTGCCAACAAGAGTTTTCGTCGATTTTGAAGGATGTGTAAATGCTCACCATGTAAGACCTAATGTGACAATGTCTCTTACTTAAAATACTTTTCCAAAGCCAATCCTGAAAACTCAACGCAATTTCTGAGTGATCATAGATTTGGATAAATACAAAAGTAGACTTCCTTATGTCAGTGAAACACACTAGTGTTACATTTCACAGATTGTCTATTAATCAAATTACTGAAAAAGACTGTGTAATTTTCAATTTTAAATAGACTTGCAATCCTTAGGACTGAAGGAGAGAAAATTGGTCTCTCAATCAAATGATGTTATTGCTGACGAATGTCCTTCAGAATCAGTAGTTAATGAATGCCGCATTTTACAAGAGGAAGCAGATTAGTAAACTGTGATACCACTGCTTTCTTTTAGAGCTATTAAAATCACTTTTATTTAAAGTGGTTGTAAAGTCACCAGATGATTTCAGCAACCATTCCCAGACTTGTGATGATGGCTCTCTTGAAAACAGTCACGCTTGTTCAAGGAAGGGCGAGATACAGTTCAGAGCTGAGCTGGTTTCTCTGGTTTCTTCCCTTGTCTCCAGGCCTCCAGTGCAAGTTTGGATGAAGAGCTGAAACTGTCCAGGTGTGGATTTTTTATCATCAGACAAAGATACTAATGTGTCCTTTCTTCCTCCCCTTTCCTTCCTTCACTTTTTGATTTTAGGTGTTTCCAAGTACACAACTCTCTTGCCTCAGCAGCTGGCATAACAGGGATGTAACCTCGACTGAGTTCTACAGGTGTTTCCTTAATTCAACTGAAACAATTTAATTGCAAGATGCTTTTTTGTAGATGGTACTCAGTCATGGGAACACAGGCAGCATTCATGTTTTTGCAGCCCATGGACTATTATTTATATTATAATAGCTCCCTGAGAACCTAACAGGCATTGGTTTTCTGATGTTTACTGTACATGTCTGAATTCCAGGTGTGAGTTTCCAGATTCTCGTAATACATGTTTTTATATAAAGTATAAATTACTTTTCTACTGCAGAATAAAGATGAGAAAATCAGGCTTTAACAAAATAATGTAATATGGTAGAAGATTACTGGTTTTCTGCACAAGTACTGGAGTTCAGATTTTTCAGTAAAGTTTTGTGATTTATGGATGAAGTTTCAGATCTGTAGCTGAATCATGACTGTTTCTGTGTAGAGAGGCAGAGTATTCCGTCAGCTTTACCTTCCCTGCATCCACCTGCTTGCATTCCTGGCAGACAGAGCCCAGTTACCCTGCGGTCAGATGCTGGGTATCCTTTAGGGCTGACATCTCTGGTATTTCCCAGCAGAGCTGTTCTGGCTTGTGGATAGTTCATATTCCTGCCTGCAAAAATGTAGAGGAGAATCTGCTTTGTGCACTCCAGAGGTGGCGAGTGTTTTCTACACTCCCATTATGCTGTGGCCTGCAGCCACTTTCAGACTCCTCTGGAGAAAGCTCAGTCTCTTTCTGTTCGTCTGCAAAGCACTGCAAGAACCTACAGCTCTGTATAGGTAATAAATCATAATGCATTACTGCTGTGAATAAAGCATAAACAGTAGGTTTGGAATGTGTAAAATCAGAGTGGTGGAATCCAAAAAGTAAAACCAGGTCACTCCTACCCAGGGATTATTTTTGCCTCTTAAGGAACAGTAAAGTAAAATTGTCCTGCATCCAATAACTAGACGTGTGTGAGATACATGCAGACAAAAGGCTTGCAGAAACGGGTTTTATGGGTGGTAAAACGTGCGGAGTGCTGAACCCGTTGTCTCTGTGAATCCTCTCCAGAGGTGGTTCAGCCAGTGTGAGTCCAGTGACAATCACGAACTAAAATGTAAGCAAAACCATTTTGGATAAATTAGCAAAGTTATAGCAGCAAAATACTATTGAACATAACATAAAGGTGACTTTTCATACAATAAGGAGATTATAAACTAAGTTAAACAGTTTATTCTGGAGTAATACAGGCTGTACCACAGGCAGATGGCACAATACTGGAACTGCTGGCGGGTAGCAGAAGCCAAAGAAGTTAAGATATTCCGGCAATCCCACTACATAATTTGAGATGATTTTACTTTTTTTTTTCTATGCCGTTTTTATTTATGCCTTCTCCTTGAAGACAGTGTATCTATGGCTTGAGGCCATTGAGTCCCACTGACTTCAGCATTGAACTTGGTCCAAAGGCCCCAGCTGCATTCCTGGATTGGAAATCTACCTTCCCACAGGGCTACGGGAAACAGCCTCCGGGAAAGCAGCTTTAAGAGGTCTGCAGCTTTAATTTTAGATGAAAGCAGAAAGGCACCGGACGGTGAGGGTACATTTGCTTATGGTCATTCAGTCAAGTGATAAGAGGACAAAGGAATGCATGTTTTGTGGAAGTGTCCATCTCTGGAGCGGAATCAGAGCAGGGGAAAGCACCAGTACAATTAGCAGTGTCAACACTGTCGTATTTTCAGTGCCAGCAACCACTGGTGCAACAAACACTTCCCCTTGAAAACTGAGAGATGCATATGCCAGTCCAAATATAAAACAGCAGTAAACATCAGGGTATCCTCAAAGGAATTATGAAAGATAATAAAAACATACGGTAAGCACTAACCTGCAAGCCTCAGATCAAAGCAAGAGTTAGGTCTACAAGAAAAAGAGTATTTTTCCCCCTCAAATGAATCAGGGTTCTGAACAGAAAAACAGCTTTTTTTCTTCCCTTTCTGCTTTTCTGCTGACCCATTTTGTTATGTGGGTTAGGCTTTGCCTGCAGGGACACAGATCGTATAATGCAAGTCATTGGGCAAGCTCACCAAATCAGGCTTGAACTCTCAGTACACATGAGCAGCAGAGAGAAAAGGTTTAGGATTTTGCTCCAAAACCAATACGAATTTTAAATTATACAAGCCACCATTGGGAAGAAAAATTGAGCTTATCACTGTCTGTGCGTAATATTTCTTAACTTTTAACGAGGGCTGATTCTGCACTTTGATTCAGAAGGTGGCAGATTAGGAAAAGAAAGTCATACTGCCTTTTTTCCCTGTATTTTATGAAATGTGGGTACCATGCCTGTGCATGTTTGTGATACAGCTGTATTTTGGCTTACACTCTCCCTGGTAAAATACCTCTGCAATCAGGATCTGAGACATTGCCTGAGCTCCAAAGACAACCAAATTTTAGGTAAAATGTGAACATTTTTAGTTACTTTTTATTATTGTTGAAAGTCATGCTTATTTTCAGAGAATGTGTCTTCAAGTATTTTTACTGACTAGATTATTTTCATTGCAAGAAGCAGAAGTCAACTAGTTACCTTCTCATAAATAAATTAACATGATAAGGTTGCACAGTATTTTGTAATGATAATTGGTAATGATTTAATTGCACTTCCTCTAGTAATAATCTTAAAATGCTCAAATGAAGTTCCTGTGATTGGCTTTCTTCTGAGTTAAATCTCCCTGGAGTCTTCAGTCATCCCTTTTTTACATCCCACGATAACTTGCTTTGGCTGTTTTAAATAATACAAATCAATTATAACACACAGCTGTTTAACAAAACTTCTAAATGTTGCTAGAGGTCTCTGTGGGTATTTCCTGATGGCTTATAATGACATCAATTTAGCACACCTGGTAAGATCTGTGTGAGCTGGAAGTAGCTTAATTCTGCAATGACAGGAAAATTAAGGAGTATTTATGGATTACTGTTGCATTTCAGAACTGTTGCCAACTGTGATTTTAGCTTCTTTTTACACAGTCAGAAATGGAATTGCAGACATTGCGTGCCTGTCTCCTGAACAGTTTACTTGTGACCTGGTGGGTGCTTTTGAGGATATTCTGTATTAGTTATTTCTCTCTACACATTCTGCACAAAAGGAAGTCTCTACATCTTTTTGAATTAATGGATGCTAGAAATGTGCTCTTCACAAGAAGCTCCCTTCCGCGCCTCTGTAGCCTTTCCTGAACTGCACACAAACAGAGCTTCCCTCAGTTGTACCTCAGTTGGATTTTCCCTTTCAGCTTGACTGAGGATGGAATCCCAGCCCTGCATCACTTCCAGGCTCCCCAGGCTGCCAGCCCTGGTGTTTTTCCCAAATGCATTGCTTTTTAGAAGTACTTATTAAGCCAGTTATATTATCAGCTGGAACAGCAAATAAGAGACCTAGAAGTTTGGAAAAGGGCAGGGGCAGAAAAAGACAGATAAGTCAGACTAAGAGAAGTTGCAAATAGGATGAATGTAAAAATAAAACTGCAGCTCCTGGAGAGGTTTCAGTTAGTAGTGGAAAATGAAAACAGGACACATTCTCCAGAAACTCAGGCAAATGAATAGGAAAAGAAGTCTAGACAAAAGAATGATCAAGTAAATCATAGTGGTAACGGATGGTGGCAAGAGAGACATGTATTTCTCTCGCACGTACTCTGATATTAAGCAGAGAAGTCCAGTAGAGTTTTGGGTAAATACACAGTGGCATTGTGTAAAATGGCTCAAACATAACAGTCCTTCTTCCTGTAATTGAACAGCAGATCCACCACATTAATGTCCAAGTATGATGTACCAGAGGCATAGTTAAGTTGTCAGCTGTCCAAAAGTGCCATGGTCAAATGCCAAAGGATGAGACAGTTTGAAAGGAAAAAAACCCGCAAGAATAGCAAAAGGGTTCAAAAACAAAGAACAGAGAGAATAGAAATGAAAACAAAGGGAGAAAAATCTTCCTGATTTTAGAGGTGAATGTATTTTACCACGTGGTAGTGCATGGTTTAACAACCAGGAATTTAAAAACCAAGGATAACCGAAGTTTAGTTAGTCTGTAAATGCTACATTTTACCTTTTATCATTTTTGAAATCTCTCCCAAGATGAATGGGAGTGTGAAGCAGCAGAAGGTGACTATATGTTTATAGCCAAAACTTCTGCCTTCAGACTATGTGGTATGAGGTCCTTGCTTCGGAAACTGGAAATACAGAGTACCTGAGACTATCATATTTTATCCTCTAATTTATAGAAACCTGATTTTCAAAATTATGGCCTTGTAATCGTGAAGACTGAAGAGCATAATAGCTTCACCAGATACTAATACACACTTTCATATAAACCATACACATTACTGCATACATCACTAAAGCTGGCTTGGAAGTTTTTGTTTATTTCTAATTGTCAAAATTTCAAATAATAATTGAACTATTTAAAAAATATAAATTGAAAAAAATGAACAGAGATGCTCAGCTGTCTTAGTGATCCATGTTTACATTTTTCCATCTGTAAGAGAGCTGATTGTCTGTGAAAAGTTGCTGAGGTAACAGTCTTTAAGACTGAAGCCTGTTTTTGTAGGAATGAGTATGGGATAGGCATTAGCAGTTCATGGATTTTCATCCTGGCATGTCTGGGTGCTCCAGGCCTATTTTGAAGTACCTGCAGCAAGGACCAAGGCAGTTGTGTGGTGTCCACATGCCCTTGAGTCGTTGTTCTCTGCAGAGAGTCTGAAATGGTACTGGATGGGTGATGTATACACTCACCACTTTTCAGAAGGTAAACCGAGACCCATATATTTCCCATGCACCTTCTGAAATTAAAAAAAAAAAAAGTAGAATGTTTATTGGATTGAAAACAATAGGTACGTGCACTAGTAATTTTGCACCCTTTCTTTGCACTGATGGGTATTTGTGAAAGTGTATACAAAGCAGAAGGGCTTCAACAGGGGGAGGTGAAGCATTTGCACCTCAGAATACTGTGTAGGCCAGTGCTGCACTGCTCTCCTAGGAAGTAATAAAGGTTAAATCAAACTGAAAATAAATTTGAATCTAGGTCTCTTGTGTCTCAGGTGAGTTCTCTGCTTGCTTGTAGAGGAGAGGAGAGGTGTAACTGCCCTCTTGTCTTTCTTTTTGATATGCTTATGCAAGGCCTGCTTTGGTAGGAACGCTGTGTGAATGCTTACCGGCTGTAAACTGATCACTTTTTTGAGATGTAGTTGTTTATGCACATGCCAGGTGACAGAAATGTGTTCGGTTTTTGTTTTTCTTTGTGGGGAGAGACAGCATTCTGAGAATCATGCATTTCTGAGCCTATCATGAAGCTGAGTAATAATTTTCTGAATTTTAGATACAAGCCCCTGAACATATGTTGCAAAGTCCACTTTTTATTCTTGTCACTTTTGCGAGTCCATGTCTTAGTTTGGTTTTTTTTTCCGTGTGGAAGCAAACTAGCAAGAGAATTTTAAGAGCTGATGAGTGAACCTGATCACAGTATCAGCGAAAATGTTGTTTTTAACAGTGTGATGTTGTCATAAAGCCTGACCTTCCCCTGAGAAAACAGTGTCATAAACACAATCGAGTGTATGTGCTAAGGCTTAATCAATGCTTAGTGATGATGGAATGTAAAATCAAACACCCAAGGATAGAAATCGAATTGCATTATTACAGGAGACTCAACAGTTGAAAAACTGCCCAATAAAACGAGAATGAAAGTTTGGTGACTTGAAGGTCCTGCAGAAATAGTCCAAAAAACTAATCTGTGAGTCAGGACTCTGAAGGATTATGGAATTTCCAGATCACATGTGTCCACACATGCCTCCCCTCCTGCCCTTTTTAACCAAAACTGTTCAGACGCGGTTACTTCTGTTACCAAAATGTGACTTAGTGGTGTATGTGCAGGGCACTCCCCCCAGCCATGGAAGTGAACACGTTTCACGTGTGATACCTTGGGTTTGGATTTACCGACAATAAATCAGCATTTTGCTTGTTTAGTGCTTTGCTGTCACTCCAGAAAAAGACATTCAGAGCATTCTGCTACTGACAGTGAATGCAACAGTTTTTGAGGACAGTGCAGATCTAAACCTTGGGTTTATATTAACTCAGATCTTCTACCAGTCTGGAATTCTGCTTGCAGAATGGTGCAAGTCTCCTGGATTCTTAAGAATGAGAAGTTTCCTGTGGTTGCATTGACTGTGTTATTCTGCCACTCTGTCTTCTCATAAAACTTCTTTTTCATGAACCTTGCCTTCATCGCACTGTGGAAAAGATAGACCTAATGGTCTANCTATGTGGCGGTCTATTGAAAGATCCTCCACAGTGCAAGTTTTAGCTTGAAGGCTCACTTAAAAATAAAAAGGTGTGGACTATTGATACTGATGCCCATCAAGTGACATCTGAAGGTGGTTCTGCTGGTTTCCTTCTGCGTCGTTCATGCCTCTTCAGATGCACGCCGTTCAGCCTTTTTTTTTGAGTCCTCATCTACGATGAATAAAGCTGTTTCCATCTACTAATAGCACTTCTACTACAAAAAAGGACGGGTTAGCAACTCTGTCCCGCAAAGTACTGATCTTAAGTTTCAGAATAGGAAGTGATAAGGAATTCTCCTGTGTCTGTTTTTTTTTCAACATTTATTTTCAAGTTTCATCTGAACGAGGTATTTTTCTTCTGTCATTTGATACTTAACAGGTAGTTGTAATATCATCTCTGTTATGCATCCATTCTGTCGTATAGAAAGTAGTCAACCAAACCTAAACTACCCAAATAACAGTACAGAACTGCACTATTTCTATATTAATTCGGAGTCCACTCTTTTTCAATATGTAGTTAAGAATCTGGAAGACGTATTCTTTATAGTACTCCAGTAATCCTGTCCATTACATCACGTAATTTATAGCAGTGTTAACAGAAAAATCAATAAACATTATTTCTAAAATGTCAGGGCTGTTAATGGTGTGATTTAAAAAAGGAGAAATATTCAAAACTCTGAACAGAACACACTGATGTAGTGTTGTACAGGCACATCTTGCTGAAACTGTGGTAGGGAGGATTTAAATCATTATGGCTCAGTCATCTTGAAAAGCGTGTGTAGGTAGCTATTCTTAGACATACAAATCTTTCTTGCCATATTGTGGGATTTTGCTAAGTGAGGGAGGCTGTATACAGTATATCTTAACAGAAGGTTGCTAAGATCGCTCTTAAATAATTTTGAGTCGTATCAACAGTTGCTATGGATCCCCTGTTAATATTTTTGGAAAATTATTGGTACATCTTCCTGAGGAAAGGGAGTCTCACCAGTAAAGACTGGAGAGCTGTTCCACAGGGAAAAATCCAAGAATGGGAAATCTGGGTCGATATTTATTTCCAACTAAAATTTTCTGTGATGTATTGAATTTCTGTGGTTTAAACCAAGTGGTAGTATTGTACAAGCTAGCAAGTAGGTTTTATTTTAAAACCGAGCATTAATTAATAATGTGTAGCTGCCCTGCAGTTTAATCATGCTTTTCCCAGTAAGATTTTATGGGGAAAAACCTAGTCTGACTAATTTCACAGAAGGAAAATATCAAATAATGGACTAATACTAAGTGATGTAGAATAAATACAGAGGCTAAACAGATAGTTTATATATACAGATGAAAAGCAGTAGGAGGATCCCTGCCAGTTTCTGGGGCAGAATTTAAGATAGGCTTTCAAGCCTTGGTACTATTGTTACTTGAGTTGATCAGTTATTCTGAAAAGAAGATTGAATAATATTTTTCACCAGATACGTAATTAATTGAGTGAATTGCAACATAATGGTATTGATTCTCTTGATTCTTTTCTGTTTCTGCAGAAAAACTGTTTCAGTGCTACACATTGCATTTACAGATAATTTATCTAGCAGCGGCTTTGCTTCCACAGAACTTCCCAAACAGAGATTTTGTGTAAGAAATTGTAATAGTGTGTTCCCTCCCTGGTCTGGCATTTCTCCTTGTAGGCTGAGGTGGTTGCTCTTCTGTTTTCCCCCTGCAATGACCTTTGACAGTCCATTACTAGACTGAAGTTGGTTACTGAACATTCCCCTTTGTTGAATGTTTTTGTGAAATATTCTAAAATACACAACAACATTGACTGGACTATGTGAAAGAAGTGGATATCACATATGACACATTCAGCTCCATTTGAGAGGCAACTGGTATGGTCACGAGGTGTTGAAAACTTTATAACAATTTCCCTTTTTGTTTTCTGTGGCAAGGGCTTTTGGTCAAGCCCTTTGTCAGATTTGTTTGTCTGTTTGTTTTTGTGTTTTTTTTTTTTTAATTAAAAAAAGCATTCCGAATGCCATTTAAATGGAAGTTAGGTATCCATGTTGACAGAAAGCAATTTATGCCTAAGCACCTGTGCTCTCAAGTTGTGGAAGCAGACGGTATCAGCAATTCAAAAGCATTTAGGGGAGTTTCATGAGACCACTTGTCCATACATGGATGCACAGCTACCAGGCAGGAATGTGTCCTCCATCATCTGTAATGCAGCAGACACGCTGAGGCAGAAGAAGGGGAGGGAACCACAGAAAGAGTCTCCTGTTCTCCCAAAACAGCCGTTCTCGCTGCTACTGTTGGAGATGGGGTGCATTGCTAGATGCTGCAGTCCAGTCAGGCAGTTCTTACATTTTTAAGGCAGCCAGAGGTTCAAAAAAGAAAGTGACTTCGTCCAAGGAGGTCAGTTTATTCCGTATAATCAGACTTGTGTATGAAGCTCTATACAATCTCCAAGGGTCACAAAAGCAGCTGAGAGCCCTTGATGTTGAAAGTCAACCCAAGTCCCTTTTTGGCTGCTCTTTTTATATATTGTATTTCATAGCAGCCTGATTCAAGAATAAGGAGACCACCCAAAATCCCCTTGCAGAGTGGGAGCTATGGCTCCTATAGAAATGGTGCGTTTAAGCTTCCATAAGCTGTAGGTCTTCTGTAGGTCTCTCCCAGAGGAGAGCTTGGCATTTCAGTCCTGTGTTGACCAAGACACTGGTGTGATCGAAGTCTTTTCTGAACTCTGAATACTGGTTTCACCAAAGCATTTAGCTGCAGTCCTGAGATGGATGCTTCAGCCTCGCAGGAGACAGTTTCAGTGTCCTTTTGCCATTTTCTGTTGCCCGCTTTTGTTGTCCCAGCATTCATTGTCCTAGTCGTTGGTAATCTTTGTCCGAACCTTTGACTCCACCTTCCTGTGTAGAGAGATCTATAAGCACCTTGGGCAAACTTGTGACAGAACTGGATTTTGGGTGGTATGAAGTTTGTAGCATTACGTTGAGTCTGTCATTAGGAGAATTACCATGGATATTGTCAGTCCTTCCGTGTCTGTGCAAGAACATTGAATATTCGGTTTCAACAGCGAGACCTGGACAGGCTGCAGGACTGGGCAGAGAACCTGATGAAGTTCAACAAGGGCAAGTCCTGCACCTGGGGAGGAATAACCCAAGTCACCAGTGCAGGTTGGGGTTGACCTGCTGGAAAGCAGCTCTGCAGAGAAGGACTTGGGAGTTCTGGTGGACGCTAGGCTGACCATGAGTCAACAATGTGGCCTTGTGGCCAGGAAGGCCAATGGTATCCTGGGGTGCATTAGGAAGAGTGTAACCAGCAGGTCAAGGGAGGTTGTTCCTCCCCTTCTACTCTGCCCTGGTGAGGCCACATCTGGAGCTCTGCACCCAGTTCTGGGCTCCCCAGTTTAAGAAGGACAACCACTGGAGGAAGTCCAGTGGTGGCTACAGAGATGATGAGAGGCCTAGAGCACCTTTCTCATGAAGAGAGACTGAGAGAGCTGGGTCTGTTCCGCCTGGAGAAGAGAAGCTGAGAGGGGTTCTCATGAGTGTTTTAATAAGATCTCAAGGGTGGATGTCAAGAGGATGGGACCAGGCTCCTTTCAGTGGTGCCCAATGATAGGATGAGGGGCAACAGGCCCAGACTGAAGCACAGGAGGTTCCATCTGAATATGAGGAGAAACTTCTTTACTTTGAGGTGCCAGAGCCTTGGAACAGGCTGCCCAGAGAGGTTGTGGAGTCTCCTTCTCTGGAGACATTCAAACCCACCTGGACACATTCCTGTGTGATCTGCTCTGGTGAACCTGCTTTAGCAGGTGGGTTGGACTAGATGATCTTTCGAGGTCCCTTCCAACCCCAACCAGTCTGTGATTCTGTAGCAGTGATTCAGAGTACTTGGTCTAACTAATGTTATTTCAGATGATAGGTAATAGAAGATGCTTTGGCTGGAGGAGGGGAGCACAGACATCTGCTGCTATAGGGAGAGATGAGGAACAAAGAAAGTCTTCCCTTGGCCTGAACCCAAAATGCGGGTTGAGTCACGCTTCTGTGGACACGTCATTGCCTCCTCATATTTGATATAGTTAAATTAGTGTTCTGCTGCTCTGCTGCAGCAGAAATTTGCTTTCTGTTCATTACCTTGTGGTAATAGTCTGTCTTCTGTTATAGTTATCAGTCACACTGCCTCTTGATAGACTGTGAAGAGGAAGTTGGAATATATGCCATCCGCCATTTGCTAGTTACAATATTTCAAACTTAAAATTCTTATGAAATCGCTCTTCCCAGTATCTTTTTGACCAGGAATTCTTGGGATTATAAAATGAACCATTTCAGGGCACATTTGTCAAATGCTGCTATGGATTTTTTTCCTTAACTTACCATTTTTTAATAAGGATAGGAAATCTGTCTCCAATATCTTTTCCGTAGTTCCACAGCTTGTTGTATCTTTCGGTTTTTGCACCTTAGATGAATCTCTTCATTTAAGAACAGATTTTAAATAGTAATTAATTAAGACTATATGCTACATAACTAAAATGGTGACAACTGAATTAATCTTATTTTGGCAAGCATGGAGGAAGAATCATCTGTTTATTTTCTTAGAAAAATGGCTGAGATGCCATTTCTTGACAATGTAACTATGGTCCTGCCAATTTTTACTATAAACTTTTTTAAAGAATCCTAGATGCAAGTTGCGTGCCTGTAAGCAGTTTAAGCTTTAAAAACATAGTTTTGTCTGAGTGTCACCTAGTGCTTTGATTCCTCTTGTTCTTAAAATTAATATAATTCAAACTTTATTCCATATATAGATATATATCACTATATAATTATGTAACTATGTAAGTACCAGCAGTGTTGGCTATTGATTAATTTTGTGCTTGTCTTGCATTAGCTCTTAGGTATGCCTTTCAAGGATATTGTGTTAGCTATTCAATAACTTTAAAAAAATAATAAAATTATAAATTGTAAAAAAGGATCATCGCCCCCTCAAAACTGTAAACATTTTAGAATCAAGGAGATAAACTGCTTTTAGGGGTGAAATATCAAATAGCTCTTGGTCGCCTAGTTATTATGTTTTCTATTCTGTAGTATCAAGTATTACAATAATAAGTTAGGTCTGTACAAAATGTGCATATGCACAACAGATCTTATGGCAGCCTTTTCTGTTGTTATCTTTGTCCTAGTTATAGAAATCACTGTATGGAGAATGTGCTTATCTTCCGAATACACCTAAAATAAGAAGAGCCTAAAGATGTAAAGTAAACTGAAGTAAAACTTCTGATTTAAACCCATTTCCATCTGCCACCCTTGAAAACACTTTACTTCTGGTAAACTGGCTTTGTCTGTGGCTTTCTAACTTGCACTGTGTGTTGTACAAGAGAAGTAAAGCTGTCCTTGGAGATCGTGGATGGAGATACCGTTCCTGTTTTGGGTGCACCCTGGTAGTTCTGATAGCTTTAAAAATGGAAAAGCAAGATTGATGTTTCCGTGGCACCGACCTGTAGACATATTCAGCTGTCATGTCCAGCAAAAGCTGCAGCTGTCAATGCAACTAGCGATAAATTAGCAATATAGAACTGATGTGAGCGTGGAGCATGGTGGTCAGGGCTCTGTCCAAACGAGAAGATGGTTTTATTGCAGCCTGTGGTCAAGAGGTGGCTTTCGGGTTGTTACCAGCCAGGCTTAATGACATCAGCAGGGTTTTAAGATGTCCTTTACGAAAAGAGCAGTTTGTGCCGTGTGTTGTTTGTTTCTTCAGAACCTGCATTTCCACCTTCATGGCTGTGATGGAATTGGAACAGCAGGCACAAAGTGGTAGGTGTGGTTTGTCTTACAGAAATTCTGGCTGCGTCAAGTGTCCTCCTATGTTTGTATTGTGGTTTGTATTGAATCACCATCCCTGGACGTGTCTAAAAGATGCATAGATGAGGTTTTTAGGGACATGGTTCAGAGCTGGACCTGGCAGCGTTAGGTTAATGGTTTGCCTTGGTGATCTTAAACATCTTTTCCAACCAAAATTATTCTATGTTTTTATGATCTGCCACAACAACTTCATTTTCCTCAGAAAAAAACACAAGCATTTGATTAATGGCTTCTTCAGCTTGGACTTTGTATTTGCTGAAAGAGAGATAGAACCTAGCTTAGTTGGCTGTCCGGGGTTAGTAGTAGTAAAAGTATTAATGAAAACTTTTTGCTAAAGTTGGTATGTCTTTTGAAATACATGGGGTGCAGATACATTAATCGTAAGGGCAATTGCAACTGCTTGTCTGCAAAGAAGAACCTGAGCATAAATCAAAATCCCTCTGCAGCGTTCTCCTCCAAAAAGAGCTTCAGTAATGACAGAAATTTGGTTTTTTTGGCCTGCTTTGTGCTTCTTTGTCTCATCTGGGTCCCTTCAAGTTTTCCCTCGCCCAGTACCATTGCAGATTTATTTTGATTATCTAAGAAAATGCAGGAGAACAGCGGTGGTTGCACTTTCACAGTCATTCTTCAGTGCTCATCACAGACAGAAGTAGGTTGTTTCATCTTCTATGGGCTCAGCAGTGGGAATGCTTCTCTGGGTTTTCTGGCAAAGTTATAGAAACTTTCCTCAGTTACATCAGTAGGATGACTTGGCTTCTGCTTCTAAATTGAAATCAAGGCAACTATAAATATTTCACCTGTCCCAGGTAATAAACTGTATCCCATTTCCACTAGGATAAATGACTTTTGTAGTTGATGACTTTTTTTTTAGGATTTTTTTTTGAGTTGGTGGCTGTTNCATTTTGCTTTCTCTGAAAAGTTTTTTTAATTATAGTTTCTCTGTAGCCACTACCAATCCTATTACTAAAACATTCTTTTTATCAAATGGCTGCATTAATAGAAATGTTGTAACCTGGGTCGGTAGGATGGAGAAGCCCTATACAATTAGTATCCTAACAGCAACTTTATTACTATGATCTATACCTTCTATCAGGCTGATAAAAATTCCCTGTGTAATTGCAGTTCCTTAATGTTGCATCTGCAACATAGTAATAGAGTTTCTGTAGCTGTAATTCCATTATTAGAGGAAAACCTTCTGTGAGGAGAAGGTGAGAGAGAAGTTTGGAACATTTTTCTTGTGACAGCTGTTGCTGTCCTGGTGCCTTTTCAGGCACCTTTACTGGTCCTTGTAAACACAACCTGAAAATACTCACCTGGCTCCAGTGCTCAGGTTTAAAGTCTCCCTAGTCCTCATTCATTAAAATGATGCTCACTTTTACACCTAAACCTGAGCACGTGTCTTAAGCATAAAGTAATCCCTTTAACCTCAAGTTCAACACAGTTTAAATTCCTCATGTAAGGAGTTACTGTTCTGGTTGTGGAACACGCAGTCAACCTGAAGAGCAAAATTTTGTTACTTTATTTCTGAATGAGTAGAGTTAGATTTTATTGACAAGTAAGTTATTGTTGATGTATATAAAAATAAGGAATGAAAAAGAAGATAGATTGAGAATTCAAGAACATAAAATACTTACAGTATCATAATCTCGTGTGAAGGATTTTTACTTAAAACCAGGCATTTCTTTCAGTGTGTGGTCAAAAATTGGTGAAAAGGGAAGAGCATGCAACTTGTTTATTCATCGCATCACTATCTCCATCTCCGTCAGTGGAAGAGATTATGGGGGGCTTCTTTTTCTGACGTGATGACTGGGATTGCGAACACTGCTGGGAAAATGTCTGAAAAGTATTGGTCCTGTCTGTGGTGTGTGGTGGTTGTGTCCTGCGTGGAAGTTCTGACACCCCCCCCCCATGAATTTATTTTTGCAAAGCATCATCATGCAAACTGCATCAGGGAAGAGGCAGTTTCAGGCACAAATCCCTTGCACTATCGTAAATGGAGAGCCCACAAATGTTTTGATGGATGCTCAAAGGCAGTTTAATGTAGCACTGGAGAAAATAGAAGCCATTACTACTGGAAAAGCTCCAGTTATCACGGAGAAAATAAATGGTGCTGTTACAAGAGATGTACTGACAACAAAATACCTGCTGGCTGGGGAAGAGAAGAGCAGAGCACAGTACAGATACCTACAGGCAATTGCCCGTTACCTGAAGTAATGTTTATTTTTAATTTAAATCTGACATCGATAGTATTTCCTATGCACACTGCCTGATAAAATGACATAATCCAATCTGATGGAAGTTTTAAGAGTGCTTGTACTTAGGAACTACGCAGTCTTTGCCAGTGTTTAGATTCATGTTTTAACATTTCACTGAGCTGTATGCTTTGCGCAGGAGAGGGGGTGAAGTTAGTTTTTTACATCATAACTCTTGACCCTGTGAAGGACAGCCCAGTTTCATCAGTAAACGATGACAGGACAGGGTAAGGATGGTTGACCAGCCCTTTGCATCCCTGGTGGGCTGTATGGAAGAGGCTGTCTTACACCGCACAGAAAAAGCTGCAGCTCCACTGGGACATTTTTCTGTCCTCTGGGAGCCTGTCTCTTTCATGTGTTGTTGCCAAGGTTTATGTTTATCTAACATAAACCTCGAAGAAAGGGGTTTAAGCTTCACCAGTTTAACCTCACAACCCCGGCAGCTCAGCACCTGCGCGCGTATGGTTGTGGTTGCTCAGCTAACAAATGGTAATCTGCTGTGCTCAGTCAGATCCGATCTTGTGTAGCGTTCCTAAACAAAACTACATTCATTTTCAAGCTACCCAACGGAACATTTCACATCTTTCATCCATCTCGTGCATGGTTTTGTATGAGAGGAGCTGAGGCAACAGCTACGGAAACAGGTACAGAACATCCTTACAGATCTTTCTTGAAGTCACCTAGAAAAGTGGTCTTTCTACAGAAAATGAGTGAAGCAACATTCTGAGCTTTGAAATTTGCTGGAGCTAGTTGCAACCTGTAAAAATTACATTTCCTGTGAATTTGGATAGGCTCAGGGGGATAAGCAGAGGTATGATGGACTCTAGTGTATGGTGCTGAGCAGACCATGTCATGAATCAGCTTCATAGATGGATAGATACAAGTTCATAGATACAAGAAAACGACACTGCTCATTTCAAGTGAACTGTGTATCGCTGTATTACTGCCTAGAAGAGCTGTGAGCAACCTGCAAATGGGTTCTTGCTGTACAATGCCAGTGAGCAATTGTGAGAATTGGCTTGGAACTCTCACATATTACCCTATAATGCACATTACTACAAGACTGATTGGAAAAAGATTAATTGTAAACTCGAAGTGGGAAGACCCTTCTATATCATTAAAAGTAGTTGTAGTTTGTTTGGTATTTTTTTGTTCTGTTTTTCTGTGAAGTCTCAGTAGGATTTTATATTTTTCATGTAACTGGCTCACAGCTAGCTGCAGGCTAGTATTGCTGCCATAATAGTATTTTGCTCAGGATGCATTTCACTGCACGTGGAGTATCATCCTTCCACCAGATGACTGCAGCAGGTAGTGACTATGTTCATGAAGCTGATGCAGCACAAACTTTCATTCATTCTCACACTTTTGTTAGTGTTTGAGAAGGACTTGGGATTCATCATACTGCAGATGCACAGCTCTCTCTCAGGGCACGTCCTGAGCAGCAGAAATGTGAGTTTCCTGCTTTTCCTGACTTCAGAGCTGGCCCACAAGGACCACCCTCCTACAGTGACGGGATAAACCACCCTCTTCAGTTCTGGACTCGTCTGTAGTGACTATCACCAGCAAGGGTACTGATTAACAGCGCTTTGTCTGTGCAAAACCTGACAACTGCACACACAGCCCTTGTGCAGCAATGAGTTCTGGCTGCCACCAGCCTGGGCCAAGTCTGAACTGGGGGCCTGGCAATGGGGAAGCTCTGTAGCCCATTACCGATTCGGAAATCATTCCGGGCTTTGATAACTCGTGCATTTTTATTGGCAGCTGTCTGGCACTTCCTCCCGAGAGCTGCTGTGTCAGTGATTCAACCTTGAGTATACATTAAAGCCTTGCGGGGATGCCATTATGTACAGGATTTGGAATTTAGGGTTTGACTGAATCAGATCTGATGCTCTTGGAGTGTTTTCCCTGATGCTCAACAGCTCCTCTTCCCTGCCTCAGCCTTTTCCCTTTTTAGAGGCTCCTGCTTAATGGGTCTTGGCTCAGGATTTCTTCTAATCTCTTGTGCCTTTGTGTTTTTGCTGTCTGTATGACATGCTCCTATCTTTCAGGTTTTGAGTAAACAGGATGGCATTCTTGCAGTTTCATGCCTTTTGTTTAGGGTTAAGAAAGATACATGCAGCAAGCTGATGGAAAAATTCTGACTTTGCACCCAGTTCTTTTGCATGACATCGTGGACTTTCAGTGCTGAAGGATCCGTGTAATAGTGAAATTCAGTTTCCTGGATTAGAGGTAAATAGGTGAGGGACAGTGCTCAGTTTTCCAAGATACCCTGCTAAATAGAAGCCAAAGCAACTACTCCTGAATGTGCAGATGTGCATTTTTACTGCACGTGCCATTCTCAGAGCCTGGCCAAGGAGCAGTATGAGTTTTAACTAAACCTCTGCGTCATTTCATTGTTGCCATTCAAAACTCTGTGGATTACAGTGAGATTTACATCACCCTGGCACAGCTGTTACTTCAGAAAGTGTATGAAGCAACCTCGATAATTCAAAGAATAAGGAGAGAAGCTAGGAAGATGGTTTAGCTAACAAAGACCAAGTGTCCTCAGAGCCCTCATATCAACCGAGAAGGTGACGACTGGGCCCTGTAGCAAGAACTTCTCCCTTTACATCTGCTGGATCCAGAGGGGAAAGAAGAGCCTTTCCACCTCTTCAAGAAGAAAGGAGGAGAGATTGCAGGGAATTTGGAGTGTGAACAGATTTCATCTCTGTCACTGACTGATGCCAGAGATGGTGGGACGAACAATGTTACCCCTTGGAAAAAGTGAGCAGCAATGCACTCTGCTTTTTCATATAGACATCTAATGGTTAGAGTTTGGGAATTTTTTCAGTGTCACCCTATCACACTGTAAGAAGAGAAAGGAGTAAAAGAAGAAAGATGTATATATAAATATATAAGCTATTTTAAAAAATAAGTCTGGCCTCCATTTGTCGCTCACTGGTGGTTTGCTGAAGCAGGAGGTGCAGGATGGAAACACATGTGACAGGATGATTGGGAATGACTTCAAGCTGAATATTCAGCTTTGGGAATTATCTTTATGCCTTATTCAGAGTGCTAAGTCACTTAAAGCCCAGGTTATCTTCTCTGTTCTTTTGGGGAGTGTAGCTACTTTTTTTTTCTTTGCTTAGTAGTTTTGTAAATATTGTTAACTGTCCTTTTTTTGCTGTCTTCGAGCAATTGGCACAGTCTGTGTATTTTCTAGAATTATTTAGGAGCCTTAGCTGATTTAAACTAGCAGATCATTAGAAAGGATTTTTAATTCAAACTACCACTTTTTCTCAATGGAAAACAGCATCATCAGTTCACTTTGACCAGCAGCAGATGGTATTACAGCATTCTTGCGCAAGTCATCTGTTTACACTGCAATGTAAAACAAAGCTTTCTGAACAGTGTTTTTTTATGTTCTGAAGATTCTGAAAGTTTTTTAAAGTTGTCTTAGGCACAAAATGATTGATCACTGGGTACATTTTCAGTATAAGAACGAAGTGTGCTTCAGCTGTAAGGGACCCTGTTTAACATTTAATAATATAGAACATGTCTTATTTGCTGAACATGACAGGTCAGGATTTGTGTTTTTGTTTCTAGGCAAGGGGTTGGAGAAGGAGGTTTTACTGTGTAGCTGGAAGACCTTGTGAGCATCTTCAGTTGCACGCATTTCGGTACATGCTAAGATAAAATGCCATCGAGAATTAGGGGTGTCTGGCTACAACTGTATCAGCTAGGACAAGGGAAATCCCTGTTGGAGCGTAAATTTAATATTCTTTCTTCTTCACCATAAAGAAACAGAGCTATCACAAGAAGCACATTTAAGGAAAGGGGTCTTTAGTCAGGATAGGACACTCGTCGCATTAATCCTTATAGTCAGTCTCTGCTGTGGTTCTGGTGAGAAGCACAACACAGTGGTGCAGGCTTAAAGAAAAATGTGGCTTAACAGAGTTCGATGGCAAGGTTTCTCTATTACTTACCGCATGGAGGAAATATGCCAAAGGGAATTGGGTGGGTGGGAGTTGTTTTAGAGTGATTTCTATGGGGCAGGAGATGGGAAAGGGTGGAGGAGGCCCTCCCATTGAGTCACGAGGTTCAGAATGGACCACCTTGCTTTCTAAACTCCTTCCCGGGGAGGAGTCCAGGTGCGGCTGGACCCAAACTCAGCCCCAGACTTGATCAGAGGTTCATGTCTGAGAGACACAAAGGATGAGAAAAAACAGGTAAGGGTAAAGGGGTTTATTTTTGTGCAGAAGTGGTAGCAGTGACCTCAGCAGCACCAAGGGAAAATCACTTCTCTCGGGCATGGTGCGTGAGACGGTCAGAAACGCTGCTCTCGTGGTATCACCTGCGTAAGTGCTGGTAAGATCGCTGTTACGGCTTTGCATTGAGTGCAAGCTTGATTAAGCCAGAACACGTATTCTATTTGAGTACTGGCTGGAGAATGAAAGCTTTGTGAAGCCTTGGGTCGAGTTTTCGGCAGCAGCGTGAAGGTGTGGAGGATCAGACACAGAGTCCTGTCACATTGTAGAGAGTGTGTCTGACTGCAAACTTAATTGTCACTTAACTTTTTTTGCTTCTCGGGACAGTTTTGACTGGGCTTGTTGAAAAACCCTTTTAGGACATTTTTCTTAAGAATAACATAAAATGAGGATATACCACCTAGTGGAAGTTAAAGCTACCTTGGATGCGTTTCCTTCTTGCTTCCCTCCAAATTAAACTGTATTAACTTCCCAGCAACAGACTGAGAACGTGCAAGGATCTTAAAGAGCTTTACCATGGAGCAGATTTGTTTTATGTATTACATTTGATCAAATACTTGTTTCCACAGTAGCTTTGCCTCCTTGCATTCAGGTAATGCTGACACAGTAACTTGAGTTACTTTTGAAAAACATTACATTTTATTAACTGAAAAGGTGGCATAGCTTGGTTGGTGATCCTGCTTCCCTTTTAAGATAGGAGAATATGGTCTCAGGTATTAATTTGTCAATAACTGTTGGTAGAAGAGCAGTGTGGGTTAGATTCTGAAATCAGGAAAGTTGCATCAAGGATTAATGGCCCCTGCTTTGTGTTTTCTAAATGCAAATGGTGTGTTTTTTGTTTTCTTCTTGCATGATGAAACAACTGATATTCCCTCTTAGGAGCATCCCTTACTTGGGCAGCCATTTTTTGTTCTGCACCCTTGCCGGACTAATGAGTTCATGTCTTCTATACTGACCGGTTCACGGAAACAGAACAGGTGAGAAACAGTGCTGTGCCTTGCCAGGCTTCGTGCAATGCAGATAAAGTACATCAGCCGGGAAGGGGGATTGGTCAGAACAACTTCCTTGGTCCAAACAGAATAAGATTCTGGGTTGTCACCTAAGGGCTGAAAGTTAAAATAAATTTGAAATAGATAAAGTGAAGGAATAGCCCCATCTGAAGTTATTTTCTGACTGACAAGTTTGTCTGCAATTCAGAAAAGGTTGGGATAATATGTTAATGATGCCTGTTTTTTTTTTCCCCTAGACACACAAATTACATTATATTGTGGCTCAGTACTGTAGGCCCAGTTGTGGGTCTAAATCTGCCCCTGAGTTATGCAAAACTAGCACCTGAGCAGAATACAAATGCTGATTCTGTTGAAAGGTAAGGGAAAATGAACTCACCTTTTTTCTTTCCCATCCTCCTACAAAATCAAAAATATCAAATGGATAACTGACAAAAATATTATCTTCTCCTTTGGAGCTCTTGGTTCAGTTTGTTTAGGACTCAGTTTTCAATATTTTGCTTACATAGCTGCCTTATTGCCTTACTTAATTTGCAACGAACATTTGCACTGAGAGGGATGTGCTTGGCACTTTGCTGACACCCTACACGACTGTCAGAATGTTCCCTGATGTCCTGGGGTTTTTCTCAAGTGTGTAAAAGCGTTTTATGGTGGTCCCTCCAGCATGTGGTTGGTAATGTGATCTAGCATAACTCTGCCGCAATTATTTTAATTTCATGTTTTCTTTTTTTTTTTTCTTTTTTTCTTTTTTT
>VWYH01008021.1:24661-47161 GCA_013399365.1 Pampusana beccarii | reverse complement strand
GAGGAGAGGAGAGGAAGAAATCTACCAACACTTTTCTTTAAATTTCCACTTCTTCAAAAGCTGAAAAAAGAAAAAGACACCCGCTGTCCTTGGAGAAGGAGAGTCATTTGCAGAACACCTCTCTTTTCTCCCCGGCTTCAAGGAGAAGTTGTCACCACACGTGTTCCTGTCCCTGTAAAGCCAAAGACGGCTTTTAAACCCTCACAATCTGCTCGCCTGCTCTTCACGTGCCTTTTGGTCCAATGGTTATTCTGAAGCTTCTTTGTTTCTTACTGAATTCTCTTCTTTCCGTCCTCCAGGCAGCTGTTTTGCTGTTCTTATCTAGATGGTTTGCAGCCTTCGCTGACAGAGTTTCCTCTCTATCTGCTGTTACTGGCCTTCAACACCCCCCATACCCAAAGAATGAGGTTAAGATAAATTCAGAATACGCAGCCTGGAATTGCAGTGAGCCTCGCCACTCACGCTAAGTTTGGTTGCTCATGCTAAAACAGGTTATTCAAACAAAAGAATACAGCTAGAAGAAAACAATTTAAAAGTTAGTTTGATTAAACTTACTCTGCAACAGTCTGAACACACACTTCACCACGTTCACACAACCAAGGGTCTCAGTGGCCCAAGGTAGCACCTGAGCACACAAGCGATCTGCAAAAGCAGTCAAAAAATCAGTTTTCAGCCCATTCCCAGGCACACAACAAAGTCAAGCCTGTGCGACCCAGCGCAACACAAAATAAGGCTAATCCGTGCGACCTCTGCTTCGCAAGTCGTAAATCTGGGGTGGAATTTCTCTCCCCTTTTCTTCTTGGTAAGTGTTTCCCTTCTGTGGCTGTTGGACGCAATTGGAGGCCAGGCTGCCATCATCTTAGGTTGGGATTTGGGGAGGAGGGGGAGGGAGCTAATCCTTTTTTCATCACATTAAATTAAACTATAAACCATATCTTGTAATTCCTTCTAATTAAATTTCGCGCTGGAAAACGGAAATGGTATTTCTTAGTATTTTTTCACAAAACACGGCAGGAAGCACTTCGGGAGAGGCACGGCTCAGCGTCGCTATCCGGGGCGTTGTGGGACGTGCCTGGGGCTCTCCGAGAGCTGAAGACCACTCCATGGTTGGCAGCTCCCAAGTCCATCACATATACCCGACTGACTCACCTCCACACGTGCATTCAGACTCTGAGGAGATGAGAGTGCAAATCCAGCTCAGACAGGGTCCAACCGTCTAAGACATGCAAGGTCCCAGAGCTAGTCCATCCCCTTGGGCTCTTCTAGGGCAGAAGGGCGCATTCCCAAAAGCCCTTGAAACGCCGCAGTAGCCCTGCAGTTGCTGGGCTCTACACAACCACGGTCCTGGCCTCTTCTGCAACCACAGCAGCAACACCAGGCTGTGGTCATTGCCAAGCTGCTTCGGGGAAAAAAAGAAAGTAAAAAACCACTGAGGCTTTTTAATTTTTAAAGCAAAGCTGTTTGGGAGCCCAGTTTCAATTGGCTTTCAATGGGCTGCATCCCTTAAATCATGTAGGGGCTGTCTGGCTTGCAAATGCCAGGCTTTTCTCTACTGACGCAGAAATATAGCTAGAGCTCTGCAATTCTAAAGCATTTAAAAGTAATTGGCATTTTCCCCTTTGCGTTCCAAGATGGGCTCATGGGAAGTAACCCAATAGGCAAGAGACTGTTTCCGAGGCCTCTGAGTTATTTTGGCTTCACGAAGAAAGAAATCCAATACAGCAAGTTGCAGCGAGGAGTCGGCTGAAAGCAAGAGCGGGTCATGAAGGAAGCAACGTGTCCCTCTCTCAGTCCTCCTGGCTTTGACGGCAGGAGGAGTTTCCATCTGCTATTCAGATCACCAGCAGCAGGGCAACCCAGCATCACTGAGCCAGGTCAGGGGGAGCTACAGCACCATCAGGCACCAACTCAACGGAGTGGAGAAACACAGATTTAACTTGGGGACACGTGCGTCACGGCTGCGTTTGAGCTGGTATGTCCTGAGTTGCACAGATGTGATCTGGAATTTCGGATTTCAAGGCAGAAATAGTGATATTGGTGTTCCTTTTGCCCAGGCTGGTGAGGACAATGAGATGTGAACAGTGGTAGGACTGTCTTCACAGGTCAGCAGGCAGCCTGGAGCCACAATTCGAGAAGAGACAAACCACACAGCGTTTACCCCTGAGGCTGAAACGCAAACACTCCAGCGTCAGCTCTGGCGAGAGCTGCTCCTTTGCAAAACTGTTAATTCCACATCTATAATACATGCCTTCAAGCAGGACCATGTCCCATCAGGACCAGCGCATTTGGACTGGCACAGGTGTCTCCAGAACTGAGGGGTAAGGTCCCAGGTGAGAGTGGGGTCCCTCACAAGCACAGCTAGACCTTCTGGTACCTAAACTCTGCCCGAGTCCCCTTTCACGCATTTTAACCTTTCAGGTTTCGTTTTCCCTGCATCATTGAACACAGAAATGGAGACCCCCATTCCCACCCTAGGGAACTGTCTCCACCAGCCAGAGCACTCACTCATGTCCCTAGGTGGAGATCATTGAACTCATCCCACCGCCCCCTTCCAGCCTTCTCTACTCCCGGATCTGAGTCCTCCTGCATTTCAGGATCGTGCCAGCAGCTCTACCTTGTCAACTGAGAAATGCTCCCCAGCTCTAACCCAGGGGGGCTGGCAGCCACCTCTAACCTGCACGAGAGAGGAATGTCAGGCATGTTGTGAAATACAAGCCCTGCTTCCCACAACTGTCAGGCTCCATTAGCGCCAGAAGGGCCTGACAATGTAAGGGTTCTAAACCCCAAACCACTGCGCTCGCAAAGTTTCCTTTGCTAACGAACCACCCACAAGCTGAAATGCAAGCCCAAGGCACGGGTGAGGTGTCGTGTGCAAGAGAGACACAGGCAGAAGCGCACACAGATGCTCTTCTCTATTCATTTTCAGACAGGTTCCTTTCCCTTTCATGAGGCACAGCTGCTTATTTGCTTTTTTCGCTGCTGCATCCTCAACCTGCCTTTAAAATTAAACCAAGCCTCAGCTCCAGGGCATTAGCTCCATCCCGTCACACTGGAGAACAAAGCACACCTAGACAGAGAGGCAGCTGCAGAAAATGTTAGACATGTTATTAAACCCTAACACTAACTGATTTCTTGTTTGAAGTTACATTTGATACAGAAAGCATCTGTAAACAGGTACATAAAGGTGCAAGAAGTCATCCTTAAGTTCTCCCAGGAACCAAATCAGCGCCTCTAGGTTTACATGAGCCCTAGGTTTTTACCCTAATTCAAGGGCCAGTCACTTCTAAATGCAAGGACAGATGAATGCATGGGCCATGTCACCACGGGAAGAGCACACAGGACAAGGAGATGGAGCCTGGCAAAGGGAACTTCGTGAAATGGAGTAGCTGAGGGAAAGGAAAAGTCATTATTTAAATCCTGTTTAACGCAGGGCAGAGCTGAAGTCACTTCATGTCCCTGGAGAACACTTGAAACACCGTGCTGCTGGTCTCCTCTCACTTCTCTCTGCCAGCCCCATGCTCCAGCAGCACCACGCTGGTCTTGTCTGGATGCAGAACGGGCGCGGGAGAGGCACCAAGGGGGTGACAAAGGCTGAGGGACAGGTGACAAATCTTTCTGTGCTTTCAAAGGGTGGCTTCCAGCAGTGGCAACAGAAGCACTGAGGGACCAGAGGCTCAGGGATCTCAGGGATCCAACCTGGATTTGTTGATGCAGGTATGTAAAGAGAGGAGGGAGGAGGCACTCAAACTGCTCCAGAGTTCCATATTGACCATGCAGGCTTGGGCTCTGGGGTGGCAGACATCCTGAATCCTTTTTCCTTCGTGTGATGAGACCCAGGATGCAGTGGGCAGGCTCCAGCTCTGGGTGAGAAGCAATGCAGGGCTGGGTCACCACAGGAGTCCTGCCTCTCTGGACCCTACTCAGAATATTGCTTCACCATTTAAGTTCACATATTGAAATTAAAAAAAAAAAAGAAAAAAAAATCAAAGTGACAATTCAAAAACAAAGAGCAGTGTCATGTGCCGTTAAGAACAAATCAGAATATTTTTTTCTGTTCCTTCACAAGTTCCCTAGTTCCGCTCCAGCCCCACCAAACTCCCATGCAGCAAAGCATCCTGCCCTTTACACTGTCCGTATGTAGCACACTCAATACTCACATTATTTGGTGATGATCTCTCTGGTAGGTTTTTCAAGGTCCAGGTACCAGGAAAAGAAACCAAGAAGAAAACAAAACAAAAAAACACACCCACAGATTTGCCAATCAAAGAAGGAAAATAAAAGGACACTAGCACTTCATACACAACCCAAACAGCACGGGAGGAGAAAATGTGCTCGCACATTATCAAAGTCTGGAGAGAAAAGCCTCGCAGGAGACTAAAGCCGCCTGTGCTCAGTGCGGTGTCAGATAGTTGTGTCTACACTAATACACTTTGCAGATTTAGGAATAAGTAAAGTTGAACTCTAATGTGCAGTACACTCAAGAGGTCATTAGGAAAACAGTGCAGACATCTGCAGCTAACTAAAAAAAAAAAAATCAGTGGAATTATTCACATATAAAAAGTTACAGGAACATGCATTTGGGAGGAAACAGGTACTTTAATTGATCCTTTCCAAATGAACATATGCAATAAAAATGGAATTAACACCTGTGCAGATAAAATACTTCTGCTCCCTTACATGGTGATGCATGTATTGCATTTTCAGCTGTTTCCTATAAGATTCCTGATAGCTTTGAAAACATGACATCATCTCTGTAATGATGCAAAGAACTGCAAGCTACACAAGGCTTTACTTCTTGATCTTGTGGCATTGTTTTGTAGATAATTTTGCCTGTTAATAACCAACAGGATTTGGGAACCTTCTGACCTGCAGGAGCTTGGAATGTTGTGTGTTTTTTTTTTTTTCAGAGGGCAAAAGAAGTATCCAATACCCATGTTTCATGACAGCGTGTTCAACAGTAACCTCAGTGGAAATGAGGAGAAGATGCAGAGGGAAGCGGCTCAANGAAAACATGACATCATCTCTGTAATGATGCAAAGAACTGCAAGCTACACAAGGCTTTACTTCTTGATCTTGTGGCATTGTTTTGTAGATAACTTTGCCTGTTAATAACCAACAGGATTCAGGAACCTTCTGACCTGAAGGAGCTTGGAATGTTGTTTTTTTTTTTCAGAGGGCAAAAGAAGTATCCAATACCCATGTTTCATGACAGCATGTTCAACAGTAACCTCAGTGGAAATGAGAAGATGCAGAGGGAAGTGGCTCAGAAACTGTGCTCAACAGGGCAGGGAGGGAAAGAAGCTGTGAACACCTGTAAGCAAGTAACAGCAGTTCACAAATAAACAAATTCTTTTAATAGCTCTGCAATGTGAGCATTCAAGTGAATATAATTTTATCCCGGGTAACAGCAACACCTAAAGATCAATGCAACAATGGGATTTCATATAATTTAAAGGCTTCTGGTCCCTAAACATTTTATATCTAAACAAGGCATATCTTAGTCTTCTCTGCTATTTTGTTTTCATTTGGTAGGAATGTCAGTCAGTCCCAAGGCTTTTTTTTTCCCCCTCTTCTTCACCTTCTTGAAGACAGGTTTATGCTAAGAACCATCCTCCGGATTTTTTCTTCGTTCTTTAAAATATTAGCTTTTACAGCACAGATCTTGTCTTGCTGGTCTTTAATCAACTGTTCCAGTTCAGCCAGATCAGCTTTTAATGGTTCTACAGCACTGTCTGTGATGCTGAAAGACACACAAAGAGCTTAATGTTATTGGAAACATTACGCTGCTTTGAGTTACTTAAAGCCTCCAAAAAAAGTACATTCAATACCTGACAACTGGCAAAGAATTTAAGTTGTGCCGACCCTTCCTGAAAGGAAGCGTAGAACAAGAAGCACAAAGCTAACAACATGGACCGAGAAGGAATATTGTCGAAGAGAGATCACCCGCAATCCAACAGTTAAGAATCACTTCTTGGCTAATTTAGCTTTTCTGCGAAAATCTCTTTGCTTTGCAGTTATTTCACCCCACACGATACACATGTCAAGCACTTCTTTCATTTCACCCAGCCAAAAGCTGCAGCCACTTGGCCCAGGGATGAAGCAGCACTTGACTCTGTGGGATATACCCCAACAAGGAGCAGAGAAGCTGTGGATTCCCCATCTTTGGAAAGTGTTCAAAGTCAGGTTGGATGGAGCTTTGAGCAACCTGGTTTAGTGCAAGATAGTGGGGTTGGACTAGGTGATCTTTAAAAGCCCATTCTGACTCAAATCGTTCTATGATTTAAAGACACCCACCTTTTAAAGGGGCCCCTGGGTCCTACCATGGTACACATGGTAACAACCATCCTGGGCCTCATGACAAGAGCTTAAAGGACAGAAGCAGTGGCAGAGAGGGACAAATACAACTACTGCGGAGGTTGCTGGCCTGCTACCAGCTATTTCCTACAACAAACCAGCAGCTGCCAGCAGCACCAAGCTACAGCCGGTAGATGTCTGAAAAGAGGCAAGGTATATGAAAACTGACCCATCGCTGGCTGCTGACAAGGGCAGGCAATCCTAAACTGATAGAAAATTTAATAAATCCTGTTCTAATAAACCACAAGCACACTGAGGCATCTTACGTGAATGGGGCTATTTGACTTTAAAATAGAAGTGCCCTTCTCCATAATGCTTTGCTGATCCTCAGGAAGGCTGAACAGCCGGGAAATGACAGACTGAACTAGCCTGCTGTCATTCTGGATTACCCGGTCACTTTGAGGACTCACTAGCTAAAGTCAGCATCTCAACATCATTCAGTTTTCCCCTCCTTTCTCCCACATCAGCATAAATCACAGAAAGCATCACGAGAAACTGCACTAACATTTCCCCGATGGGATCCTTCAATTGTCTTGCACAGAAGCAAAGAAAGCAAAGACGCGCGTCCAAATTCCAGTACATATGGGAAGCATTGTCTTCTTCATGTCTGATACTCTGTAATTCTTTGCTGAAGGACTGGACAGGCCTTAGCACTACACTGATGTGATTAGGATCACTTATGAAATTTTGCAGAGTGCAGGGATAAGCTGCAGCAATCTTAGTTCATGAAAGGGAACTGAGTGGCTCTGCTGAGGCGATGCCAGCCTGCCTGTAGCCCCGCACACAACAGCTCGGCCATTGTCAAGCTTGGCTTGACATAAATCTGCAAACAAAACCAGTTGGGCAGTTCCTTCTTCCCACTCTCCCTGTCCTTCGACACCAATGTCAAGGAGACAGACTGGTCCTCAGCACACCGTGCCTGGGAACTCAGCACAACATATGAGTCCGGTGAAGCACGTACAGTCACTGGGCTGAGAAACCACCTGAGGTATAAATTACTTGTTCGGTGAGGCCAGAGGGGACGCACTGAGCAAGCATATGCCTGGAGAAAAGCCCAAGACTTACTCCCTGTCACTCGGTGTGGTGCAAAGGTGAGTGAGTCAATGCCTCAGTTTCTCCAACTGGAAAATAAAGCCAAACACCATTTCCTCTCTCTTTGCAGGGGTGGTGCATTCTGAGGCCAACCAGAGTTTTAATGCCTGTCAAGGTTTTGGGATAGAAGGTGCTATGTAAGTGCAAGGAATTAACATCATTACACTTTATATGTGAACCAAAGCCCTAATTCCCACCCCAGCAGTGGACTAAGCCAGCAGCTGTAAATTTCCAACATTTAACACGTTGCTACCTACCAAGATAGGAATTAGCTAAGAATACCATGCATACTTGCTTCTGCATGAATAAAGCACGTGGATCTAGGGAGCAGCAAATCTATCTAGGCTGACTGTGAATCCAAGAAGACTGGTATCTAACTCATGTTTAAGATCAGAGAACACACAACTGGAAGGGACGTTTTGTTTTAAAGGAGCATAAAGACCCATCAGTGAGACAAGTAAGGCCAAACAAACTGTTTCTAGGCTTGACCACCTTATATCTATTGTGCACATTACCTTCACTCTCCTGGCTTTTCAGTGTTGTTTTTTAATCTTGCACAGACAACAACAACTGTTATTAACACCAGTGCAAGAACACACAAATTCAGTCGCACAAAGAGAGCAGGTTGTGACTCAGGAACCCACTGCTAGTCCTGATGCAAAACCGAGTTTGCTTACTGAGCTCTACCCCTATTGCTTCTTACATAGTTGTGAGAAAAAGAAAACAAAGAATCAAGCCCTCTCACCTCACATAAACATTTGCATCTCTGCTGTCATCTACTTCATATGAAATTGAGCTGAAAAGCTCTTAAGACTTAAAAAAAAAAAAAATTAGACTGCAAAAAAATTCCCCAAACCACAAAAACGATGACAAATTTGCTTGGAAAAAGGGAGCAAAACTCTTCCCTCTCCTAAAACCAGAAACTTGTCTCAAGAGAGAAAGCAAACTGTCCCTGAGCACACTCACCTTTGCTCTTTCTGCAGAGCTTCTGCATGCTGCCTGTTCTCCTGCCGCCACATCTGCAGCTCGTTCTTCATGGCATCCATGTCTTCCTGCATGTAATCCATGATCCTGCCAAGCGTAAGCGCATTCCGGCACAGAGTCTGAATAGACACCTGAAACTTCTCAATTTCTTTGGCTACCAAGTCTCTCTCTCTCTTCTGAGCTGCTTCCGACACAAAGGGCTTTTCCTGATAGAAAGGATGAAGAAGGAAAGCATCAAACCTTGGAAAAACGTTTGTTGCACATGAGGTACTTAATGAAGAAAGTTTTAGAGGCTGCTAACGGTGAAGGATCTGGATAAATGTTTATGGCAGTCTGCAGGAAAGAGAAGAAATGAAGCAACACTCTAGCAACAGATGAGCAGAAAGCTGCCACGTCCAGACCAACACTGCTACTGGGACTGCTACAAAGCTCTGCAACAGCATCAGCAAAATTAAATTGCTCTTCAGATCACAAGTGCACAAAAGTAAAATTAGTACTGGATCCCATAAGTGATCTCACTGATGTTCCCTTTTTTGACATGATCTTTCCCAAAGCAGTGGGTGTAGGGAGAGGGAACCTCCTTCTCATTCAGTCTCACTTCAACTTATTTCTATACATTTAAAGGGAAATTTCTGTGGCTTATTCATTGAACAGAAGCCCTTAACAGACATGTACTACTTAACAGACATGTACTACTTAACAGACATGTAATACCCAACAACAGTTGTGGTTATCAATCTGCTGCTAATCTGCCGCTACCACTGGCTGCCAACATGTTTGCTGTGTAAATCACACATCCCTCCATCCATCCCTCCACCCATCCTCCCCCTGCATCACGACACTGAAAAACAGGTCATGTTAAACTATGAAGAAAGAGGATTCTGAAACCTGAAAGGCGGCAATTTGGAGAAGCAGAAGCATCCCTGCTTGTGTTACAGGCTACCGCACCATGAATGTTCATTGGACCTGCTTGCCACCGTATTTTGCTGCTACTCAGGGGCTACGGCAGATGCTGAGGGGCACGGCCTCCTCCTGTTCTCCAAATCGGTCCCTTCAGGATGCTTCTCCCTCTCCACTGTCTGCATCTGGATCGCCAGCTCCTAATAATAGCACTTTGCGCTGAACAGCTCAAATAGACGGTGGTTATTCTGTGCCTTGTACTTCTGTTAACAGTGGTTGTAAAATCCTGCAGGCTGCAGATGTGGCCTCAATAAACTCTACTGCTCAAAAATAATTCAGTCTGGTGTGCACTTCCCTCATGTGCAGCCAGCAGAGTCTCTGTGGTCAATCTCCCGAAGCCTCCTGGCTTACTGCAAGTTAAATACGGCGAAAGTGTTTGGTACAGTGGCGAAGTCACGAAGAGCAAAAGGATGCCATAAAAAGAGCAAAATGATGCCACGTTGCTAACACACCGTAATAACCTTATTCCAGGAAAGCCTTCCTTGAAAACAACAATCACCATTCAAGAAATATCGACTGCTTTTTCTCCCCCTCCAAGAAAAAAAGCCTGACTTTTTATTTCTTTCCAAGAGCCTCACAGGTCAAATTCCCAAAATAATTTTTTCTTTAAGACACATCGAGCTTTAAGTAAAGTTTATTTAGAGTAATTTTGCTCATTTAGCGTACACCAGAACACTAGAAAGCTCTTTCCCTACCACCCCAACCGCAGGATCAACCAATTCCTAAGCAGAGTTCCCAGCGGCTGGATAAACACAGAGGTTGCAGTGTCCTCTCGTGCTGGGACACCAAATCTACCACGCTGTCCCCTCCTGCCCTCATACCCCATGGGCTTGTCTTCCTGTGCGAGCTGTGAACTGTTTGTTCAGCTGGCAGCAGGGACTACTGCCAAACACATTTCAGCAGCCCTTGGCTTACTGGTGAACTCAGATACATATATATATATATATATATATACAAAAATATATTTTAGAAAAATACTTCTAAAGATTTGAAGGCTGTGATTTACTTACGTCTGATGCTTGTGTTTTACCACACACACAGCGCACGAAAACTGTGGGACTTCTGAGTTTACTGCAATTTTATAATGTTAAGGTTGTTTAATTAGGAACTGGGCTGAAGTGACAAATGCTACTGAACTTGTGACCTTCGCTTCCTAAGTCAATTCATGAGTGCTGGCTAAACTGTTAAAAATAACACTCCTCTTAATTCCTTCTTACTCAATCCATACTTCTCTCACAGAAACAGGTGTTTCATTATACTCCATTACATAAAACACGTTATTTAGATACTTTCTAGAGCCATCCATGTGTTCGCTATCCTTTAGGACGCAAAGATGAAACCCCTGCATCTTGACCTGTTTCATCGCCCAAGAACTGGTGAGCACCCCCGTTCTGAGCACAGCTGCTCGGAGGAGTAGTGTAGAACCCCCCCAGTGACCAGCTCAACCAGGAGCAACCCAACCTTGAACCCCCGCAGTGATCAACTCAACAAGGAGCAACTCAATGAGCAACCCAACCAGGAGCAACTCAGTGAGGAGCAGATCTTCTCCCCCAGGTCTCCTCCTTGGCCAAGCTCTGAGCACAATGGCCAACAGCATTTCCATCCACGTCATCAAGCTTCTCTCCCTGTTGGCCTTGCAGCTCTCCAGAGAAGAAAGCTTTTTCCCAGGTGCCCCTGAAGGCACAGATGACAGAACGGGGTCCTGCACACCAGCCATTTCCTCAGGCTCAGCACACATCTCAGGTTGGCAAGAGTTTCTCTCCTGGAAATATTCTTTTGCCCCACCGCCTTGCTGCAGCTAGTAAACATGTATGAACAGATCTGCAGTCTCACAGTGTTGCTCTCTATTCCAACTCATTTCTCCTAGTCAAGTTCTTGCTACATGTTGTGCACCACCAAAGCCAGAGAAGGCTCAACCCATGGTACATACTTCCCGCACCTAACTGGGAAGTTACATTTAAAGAAAATCACCTTCAGTTCAGCAGCAGAGCAGCACTGTATCATAACCAACAGCTTCCTAGAAGAAGTGCTTTTGCTCTGTTTTTCCTCTCCTCTCAATTGCACTTACCATTTACCTCCCTGCCACCCCTTATAAGAAGCCATAGCCAAGAGATAAGGCATTTTTTCCAAATACAACTATCTGAGAAGCAAGAAGACTCAGCCTGTCCATTATGTGAGGATATAGTTGTGTGTGTGAAAACCTGAAGAACACCTCATTTTTATTTTCCAAATGCCAAGTTCAATGGTTTACGTTCTCGTAATGCTGGTGTGATCTCCCCGATACCCAGACAGTCCCATCAGCCACACTTCTCAACACCAACAAATATGGCATGAAAATAAGAAATAAGTGAAAAATTCCACAATTCAGTAAACAAGCAAACAAGAATTGTATACATCAAAACATAGATCCAGCTAACAATTTGAAATACGCAATGCTAAAATACACAGCTGCTCAAAAAGCTCAGGTGGAAATAAAAGACTGTGGAATATTTTCTATAAATGTGCAAGATGCCTTTAAAGTGTATTAGTAGATATTAAAAATAATTTTAATGTCCTTGTAACTCCAGCATACTCTCTGTGTAGCTCAATTCTTCAAAACTGACATAAGAAGGACAAAATATTATCCCATCAAAAGCTATTTCAAGTACTGAAACATATTACCACTATTGAATACTAACCAGACTCAAACAGGTACATCAACAGGCTTGTTAAAAAAGTGTCTTTGAAACACATACTATATATCTAAATGGTGAAAGAACATCCAAGAGTTTTTTAGTATATCTCTCTCTGAAGAGAAGCACTTAAATTTCAAGGTCCCAAGACAAATTTCCCAGCACCTCAAGGTGCAGTAGCTCAGCTGGCACATCGTCATCCCTCCTCACATGAATTAAAAAATACCCATCCATCCTTTCTTTCCTTTCACGAACACTTGTTCTACCAAGACACCACGTTATATTTCCTGCAGTCTACAGAACGCTGAGCTCAGGACAGAGAATTATCACCACGAAGAACTCAAGCTTTGCCAGCTATTGCTGATTGTAAGTAATTAAGGGGGGTTAAAAGGCCATACTGTCTGTTCTCAGTTTCATAATTGCAGTTATGCATTAAAAGTCTTCGTGGGACACTCTTTTAAATCACTCAGAATTATGGCAGATGGTTTATTACAACAGGCAACGTGGGTGGTAACAGTCCTGAATGCCACCTTTGCTCATTCTGTACAAACATGTAACAGGATATATTCAGTTTTAAGAAAAAGACCAGAATCAGAATTGTTCCAGTCTATTTAATTAGGCCGTACACCCCAATGAACTCTCCTTTCACAAAAGCCCAAGAATCAATAAATTACCGCCATATAAAAGCTTATATCACTTCTGTAGACCCAACATGCTTCCTTTCCTTCGTGTTTTTCATAAGGCACCAAGATAAATGTTTATTTTGGATTCCTGGGAAAAAGTCTGCCTTTCCCATTACCTCAATGCGAACGGAACACAACGTGGACTTGGATGCAGAGACCCAAGAAATTAAAAACCAAGAATTTTCTTTTTCTTCAGTGAAAGGGAAATTTTCAATAGGGCTCCAGAACCCACCAGAACGCACTTGTGTTTAATTTACCCTCGCTAAAGCAATTAGTATAAATATTGCGGTGTGCACACCTCCACAAAATGGATCATTCACAAGACATCCATCCTATAGCTGGGCTGCTGAGGGCATTTGAAGTGCCTGACATCTACTAGCTAAAGAGATGATATTTGTTTTCCCTCACTGTTCGAAAAGTTTATTTCTAGAGACAGTATTTGCTTACTTTTATATAGTTTCTCCTTTGCTTCCATTTTTAAAAAATTAACAGTTTTAAAATATGAATCAAATTAGAACAAACATCCATCAAGCACTTAATAGTTTCTACAGCCCCTTTAACTATTGTATTTTGTCTCATTATGAAAACAGACCCAAGTAATCATAGTTTTATTGAGCTACACAATTTTCCCCCTACCTTTTTCTATGGGACAGGACAGAAACTTCATTTTGGACAAGTAATTTTGATACATTCAATGCAAAAACAACAAAGTGGGGTTTTTTTAATTGTACAAAATATTTTTTTATCATAAAGGGTGTTTACTTTTCCTGGTTTTTAGAGAGTCTGCATTTAAAGTAGATTGTAACTATCCTCTAGGGATCACCATAAGAAACACTTTCACAGAAACACAGGGAGAACAGTAAACGTTAAATCATTTCAAATGAACAGGATGCTTTTTCTGCTTATGCCAGGTACCGAGTTCAGTAACAGGCCAAGGAATCGGAGACACAATGTTCTTTACCATTAGATTTACCAGAGTTGGTCTGACCTGTTTCTAAGTTGGAAGGCACCAAAAGAAAATAAAAGGATAGCTCTTGAAAGGAGGCTTTTTTTTTGGAGGAGGCGGCTTGGGGGGTGGTTTTTCTTCTCCCCCTCAGTTCACATTTGATACCTCTAAAAAGAGCTGGACTTTTCAGGTGTACCTAAATACCTCAGCCCCCAGAGCCAGTTTATCTTCCTTCCCAAACAGTCCGTATAGTGGACTCATAAGTGGGTTCATAAAACCTTGCATATTTGGTGCAGTATTCGGCACACTAAGCAGAATTCTACGAGCCTGACCACACACATGCCAGTAGACGACTCCAGCAGTAATTCACAATAACAGAGAGTATTAATTTAGCCATCATGGCATTTTGGGTGCCAGTCCTGCCTAGCTTTGCTTTTCTGCTCACCCTGCTGAAACTCTGGGTCCACAACCTCCTTTCTCTTGAAACAACAGCCTCTTTCTTGTTCAAAAAGAATTTGCAATAAGCACGTTCCTTGTGTCAAACAACTGCTTTCACACTGGTCTATGCCCCAGAAGAATCCATTGAGAAGCTTCTTGAAGTACGTCAAAGCCACGTCTACTGTATCCCACAGTGCAAAGCTGCTGCACAGCGTCCTCTCCTAGGGATGGAAATCACAGCTCACTGCACTTTTATATATCCTCTTCTGTTTAACATATCCATCTGCTGTCTCTTGTATCTATACTGTACCCATGGGAGAGAACATTTTGTGTGCAAAGGCCACAGCGAAGGAGCCGTGATAGCAGGAATATCACAAGAGTGACAAAATTCCTGATCCGGTGCTCTCGGTCTGAAACACAATTACTTGGGAACCAGTTTTTTTCCTGAGAGCTGGCAGTAGTATAACAAGGACTCTCATGTGTACACTCGTTCAATTTAAGTTCTTACAGTGCTTGTCCATAACCAGACTGCTGGGTACCCTTCTTAATTTTGAGAAGTTCCACACTTGCACCAAAAATTTCTCACGGCAGCTTTATTCAGATCACTGTGTTAATGTCACACCATCATAAACAGAGCTGTCACACAAAGATGAAAGCCCTTCTGCAGGTAACTCCTATTCAGTTTTACTGTCAGCATTTCTTGTGACATATTCAGCTGGCAGGATGCTGAGAAGTTGTGGGTTTGAATGTTGAGCCTCTTCAAAAATACTGAAGTGGTGGGACATATGATCACATCTGGTTAACATGACACATTACTAATTGCACTGACTGGAGGTGACACCCAATGTCGTGCAGCTGATGGATTAATGTAAAAAAATCAATGGCCTGAGGAACTTTAAACAAACAGAATCAGCAATGATTGTATTTGTTCTAAGCTTAGAAGTGCATACTTAATTTATCACATTTGTAATTAACATTAATATTATCCAGGTGCTAAGCTATTTAATATCACTTGTTCCTTGCAGAAACCTCAAAGCTGCCTCTTTTCTGAAGCCTGTGAACTGTATTTGGTAGGGCAAAGATGGGAATCCTGTGATCCCACTTGCTTAACCTAGTTAATAACCTGCTTACATTTTCCACACATCAAATAAATGAAGTGGAATATAAAATGGAACATCTGTTTCTTTCTCTGTTTAACATTAGAGGGTTACATTCTAGACAAATACATTTAGGAAGTCTTTTTAGGAATTTGTTAGGCTGAACACAGCTAATCAAGACAGCAAAAATCTTGTGTATTTCCAGAATGACCTTTTTGTTTGACCTGAAAATTATGTATATTATTTTAAGTTTCTGCACATCCAAAAACCTAGATTATGAAACTCCCAGTCTTTTTTCCTTTTCTCTTCTTTTTCTTTATAAAGCTTCTTAAAAAGCAAATGCATGTTTAGGAAATGCAGCACATACCAGGTTTCAGAGAAATGCTTTTAACATAAATGCTCCTCAGCAGTGAGCAGTTAGAAGTAAAGGTCTGAAACATCCCCAAGAGTTCATCAGTGTCACTTTTGGATTAAGTATTAATTTACCAACTTCACCTAATTTCTAGCTGATTAGTCCATAATAAATCAGGTAGATCCATTAATCAGTTTATTGCTGAATATTGGACTTAATAAAGTATTAGCCAAAAGTCCCAGCACTCAGACTACAAACTTTTTTTTTTCCTTCCTTCATTTTCCCAACTGGCAGAAGAACAAGGCTTTAAAGACTAATGAATATAACTAGGAAAAGATTTCATTCATTTCGTATGTATTGAATAGCCTAATGAAACAAGGAAAGACGAACATTCTCACTGACAGACACAAGGATGACTGTCATTTCACCACATGTGATTTCCCAAAGCAAGAATTCTTTCAAATTTTCACTGTACTTTTGGTTATCTTACTCCAGAATACAGAAGTACAACTCCATTTCACTCTCCAATGCACAATGCTTTGGAATACAGTTGCACACTGGTGTAGAAGATATTTCTTCTGGAGAGTTTGATGGAAAACAAATTAAATAAAAGAGCTGACAGTCTGGGGAGAAATGGTCAAATCTCAGACGGATGCTGCTTCCCAGCAGACTGCAGAGCCAGACCTGGCACGGAACCGACGGTCACTTGAACACAGCACAGAGTTCACCGACCCGTTCTCACAGTCCCACCAACACAACAGGACGTGGTTCCACTTGGAGACCACTTGGCAGGAATAAACCACTTGAAACTCTTCCTTCTTTTTTAATTACTTTTGCTGCCTCTCTCTGAAGAGATTCCACAGACCTGTAACTGTTCCTCCCCAAAACTGCTGGTCTGCAGTCTTGCAAGAAAAAGTCCTGCCGCTGTCTTCCTCGTGATGTTAGGAACATCCCTCGGAGACGAGCCATGCTCACAGATGATACATGGCCACACGAGCACGCCAGACCCCCACCCGCCACCCTCTGCATATCTGGTCCCCAAAATATTCCCAGAGGCAATACCACATTGGAAATGTATTCTTTACTTTGCTGTCTCCTGCATCACACTGTCTCTACCCTGTAAAATAAATTCCCAGGATTCAGTAATGTCTCCAGCTCACATTTTCTGTACTACATCTGTCAAGTCCCAGTCACTAACCCCGAGCATTTTTAATCATCTTTTCCATTGATTTTTTTTCTCTCTGCTGTCAGGAAAACTAAGCTTCTCCTCTCTGGATCACAGCAACTTCTTCAACATAATTTGAAAAGCAGTAGCAGCAAAGAAACCTAGTGCAGTTGCAGCCAGCTGCTTGGATATGAGATCAGATGATATTCCAGGAGCCCAGTGTTGTATGCGAGTTTTCATGTGATGGACTAGGAAGTCAGCACGTTTTTTTCCAGAATTAGTTGTCTATTATCAGTGCTGCTAACACAGGTCAATGCTTCAAAAGATGCAACAAAAGACAAACAAGGACTGAATGAACGTTCTAGAGACTGAAAACAGGCAACAGGACTAAATGGTTGTTGTAGGAGGATGCAATTGTCTGCGTGCACTTAAAAATCTAAGGGTTAAAAGGGAATCGTTTAGTCTTATTCAGAAAAAGGCCCAGAAAATTTAGCACAAACACCAGAGGAAGCTTCCTGAGCATGAAATCCATGTGGTTTTGTAAACACTCCCTCATTGTCCCTTTCTATGTCCAGTGCTAGAGTTGCCAGGACACAAGACCAAACGGTACAGCCTACAGCACAATTATGTACTGGTGGAAGGCATTAAATGAACAACTAATGCTGTTCCAAAACTTAGTCTTGAGACTGATGATTCAACAGCACCACCTAGTCCCAAAACCAGGAACAGCTGAACCTCCTTTTCTTACAAATGCCAGCTAAACATGCATTCCAGTAACCACCTTTAGAGCTACTGCATAAACAGCAACGTAACTTTTAACCTTCCCTTTCTTCGAACAGTTATATAAAGACAGAACTTATTCAAGCAGGTGAATTTTCACATCAGACATATTCATTAGAAATAGCCAACAGTGTTTCAATTATCAGTACACAGACGCTGCAAGTTGCACATTCATAGTAAACGGTATATAATTCAGCAAGTTGGATAAAGCTGTAACTATTCATAACAGATTGTGAACAAGAAAACTAAAGGTATTTTCCTATTTTACTAATTCATTTCTTTCTATAATCTCAGCCCTGGAATGAATTTTCTTCCAGCCAAGCAGGCCTGGATCTCAGATAATCCCAAACTTCAGATAGGAAGATACTCCCCCAAGGGTCTGATCTGCCATCCCAACTTTCTCAGCTTGCTGGGGAAGAAATGAAAAGGCTGGTCTGTATGGCAGCACAACCCATTACCACTGGACACAAAAGCATATGGTAGTATCTCTGTTGAAGAGAAGAGAATTGTTGATTTTACCCTCCCAAAATTCCAATCCTAAAAGTTAACACTGTGTCACTTTTGCTGCAGATTGTAGAGGCGATTATAAGGTCAAACTGAGTTTTCAAAACAGTCTGCTGGCCACCATGGCTTTAGTTCCTTAGGGACTTTTTTTTTTTCGCTGTACACTTTCCTCATAAGCTATCATAATATCATTACTCATTGCAAATTACTACAGCTGATAAAGCCAAGAGAGACAGTCAAGTGGTCAAGGGTTCAAAAGTCACTACTGTTTTCAGACAGCTGCTCCAACATGGATCGGGTTGGCTCCAGAGCATCTCCCCTTGGCAACTGACCAAGGGGTCTAAGCGATTGAAATAAAACAAAAAAACCCCAAGCAACATTAAAAGCCAACAACAACAAAAAACTTCCCATTCCAAACTATTGATAGTGGGAAAAAATAAAAAAAAAAAATCAAATCACCTCATAGATTGAGACCTGAATGCTAGGGTACGCTAGGATGTTATGACTGAAATATTTGGCGATACAAAAATACTTTATATGGTTAACAACACCAGAGATCCTTTTTTTTTTTTTAAGACAATGATAATGATTGCTGAGCAATACGATACTGTTCTTTATACACCCAGAGACTGAAACAATAATGGTGCAGCTGTACAAATGCACAGTGTGCCCTACTACATCTAGGGTAAAGGCTGAAAACAGCAGATCTTGTTGTGGAAAACAAAATAATGGGCTAAAGGAGGCTCCCAGGAAAACTGAACTAGGAAAAAAAAAAAAAAAAGAAGAAAACAAAACCACCACAAAAATTAAAGGTGAGAAAGAGCACTACACAGAGAAGGTGACAATATCTGACAGACTAATTGAGAAAAAAAACACATTTAAGGCAGAGAGAAAGGTCACAATTACAGTATTTAATATTCACAAGTCTTTGGAGGCCATTACCATCTTACCCTCTCTGTTGTCTTTGATGACTTCTGTGATGCCTCATAATCTTTCTTTGTTTCTAGGATTCTTTTTACAAGCCCACCTGTCAAAAAATCAGTATATTTCTCAATGTTGGCTGGCACAAAAATATCGTTTTAAACATTCGGACAATAAAACCAAAACCAACTCCTTAATTTTTTTCAATGTAAACAATTTTTAGAGCAACTTGAACAGCATTCTATCATATACCTTAATCACTGAGATACAAGCTCTTTGTTATTTCATCTGTTTTCTTCAGTGTCCTCTAAAATCAAACTGTATCATCAGTATCATCTACTGAATGAATCTTGGTACAGAACCAGGCCCTCGAGCTGTATGAACAAAAGGCTTTTCTTCTGCACATCTCTTTTGGAAGAATTCAAGAACTGCACATGATAGGTATGTAGACAGATATACACATTCCTTTGCTAGGAATCTTTGGATACAGATAACTATATCTGCCGAAATCACATCCAGTGTAACCATAACGGAAGCCCCCCTGAATCAGAGATCTGAGGTTACAAATAAGCAAAATTTTTCCAATTTTTCCAAAAGCTTTTCCGTAACTTGCCTTGAACAGCCAACACCATCTCGTATCTCAGAGCTGACAAGCTGTACCTGGCCCTCAAATAAAAATTACCACTTTTATGCAGATTTAAAAATCCTGCTGACATTTAAAGATGTATAGAAAAACTGTACTTAACGTCAGTTTCAAATCCTTCTTCTCAACCCAACAAGACTGCATTTGATAAATTATTTCTGTTTTCTCTTGCAAAAGTTGCGAGCTCCTACCCTCAGGAGGTATTTTGCTGCTTAATTCAGCATTCTAAGGGTTCAGCATGTGGTTTAAAAACATGGTTTTATGCTCTATATATATAAAAATATATGTAAAAGCTAACATACCGTGCTTTTCATCCTCAACCAGCTCCACTTCTGGCTCCTACACAGGCAGGAAGAGAGTTTTAGTTAAAAGAAGTTGGCATTGCTGTAACAGACAGCTATTGAAAATATTCAGCTAGAAGCTACTTAAACAAGTAAGTTACAAAGTCTGGAAAAAGGTTCTATAATTTTCAACATGAACAGACCATTTCCATTCCTGGCATTTCTGGCAGTGGCGGTGCTGCGTCCACCACAAACTGGTCATCATCATCATCAGGAACCTGCTGGTCTGTGATCACATTTGAGGCTGTTTTACCACTACCACTCCTGCAAGAGAGACAATGACAATTAAAACCTATTAAGATCTATGTAGAATAGAAGAGACAGCAGCGCCCTCCCTTTCTCCCACAAAATAAAGCAGCACCAAATAAAAGCACCTCAAATTCTGTCATTTCCATCCACTGCCCAACTCTGAAAACAGTTTGCCATCTTTCTCTTGCAGAAGGATGTCTATTTTCCTTCTACACACACCACTTCAGTGACTGGCACTTATCAGAGATCAAGTAAGCCATTTGGTCCGTAGTTTCAAATGGCTGTTTCAGCCTTTTTTGAACATGGGATATTCACTGCACGTTTCACAGATCTCATCTAGTCGCAGTTTAGATTGATGTTCTATGGTTATCTGTTTCAGAGTTCCCAAAGGAAAAAAAAAAAAAGTATATTTTCGAACTTCTAGATGCGACTACCGACCACAGCTTTTAGATAATGCACGGGATTTGCAGAAACAATAAAACAAATAAATCAGGCTTGAATTTTCCACTCTGAGTCAATGAGCAGTGGGATGATCCATCCTAAAGCTGTTGAGCAGCTGGTGAGGCGCAGAAGATCTGAGAATATCGGGGCACAAGAGCTAGAAACATCTGCTCTGCATCTCCCACATTCCTTACCTTTCTGGAAGTAAGACTTCTGCGCTTTCTGGACGTTTTACTCGGGGCGGTGCTGGTCTTGCACTGCTAGGACGGGGAATACGTCTGCAATTACAAAGAGGATTTTTCATTCACTAGAAGCAGCAGCCTCATGTCATCCAAAAGAACAGACGTACACACACATGAGCTGAGCAAATTAACCAAAGCATAAAAACACTGAAAACATCCCCAGTATGCAATCCAATATTGCAATACTTGTTATACCAGTAGGAGTCTAGGAAAATCTAGAAAATGCGTCCTAAAACAAAAAATTATGATTCTGTGTAGAACCACCTTTTGCTTTGTCTCACTAAAAAATAACCTGTGTACAGCACAGTTATTTACCATTAACAACAAATTTAGCATTAACAGTACGCACTGCAGAGTAAACGGAAAAAAAATGATTTTCACAAGTGATACTATTACACTTTGCCAGGCAAAGAAAAGGTAAATTGGGATTTAAAAGGCAAGTTCATGTATGTAATGCAATGTTCTTCTCTTTAGACTCTCCATGTATCCCTCATATTTTAATAATGTTACATTGAAGCACTTGATGGATTAAGAAAATAAGTTGGAAACACTTCACAATGTTAAAAATTTGCTTTGTGGAAGTAAATGAAAATGAATAAAGGCAAGCATATGTGGGCTAATATGTATTATTTGAAACCACTAGCAGAAATGTCTTGTTTCAAGTTTCCCTGCTGTTTTCAAATGCACTGACCATACGACCTCCATACACATCATAGTTTGACTCAAACAGAATAAACGATAGGAACAAACCTTTGGATGGGCTGAGGTGGAAGATNGGCATTTAAACTTGATTTTTTGTTTCTTAATATTGGGAAATTCCCTCATCTGTGAAAATGACATCACCTCACTCACTTCTTCCATAGTTGCATAGTAACATCTGCAATATTTCAAATTGCTCATTATACAAAATCATAAAAGAAAAAATATTATTTTATTTTTAAAAAAAAAATCTATATTATCTATGTCGCTGGGTTTTTTTAACCTTTCTTTTGTTTACCTTAACTTCTTATTTTCCACTAGTGGTATTCTTAGTTGACCCAGATTTGAGCAGGGGGTTGCACTGCTGACCTCTGGCTGTCTGCCGCCTTCTACATCAAGGATTCTATGATTTGAGGGCTTGTCCTGTAATCCCACCACAGTTATGCCCTCCAGAGCGTTGACCCCATTTGCAATTTACATCAAGATAGAACCAGTTTAATCGCTGCTTCCCAGCTGATAGGTTTCCCACTGAGTTACTCTGATCAGTTTATCTCTAAAATCTCGGAGCGGTGACGGTATCACAGCCCAGCACTGTCACACCTGCACAGAGCAAACCAAGAGATGCTTCAGGGACCCCCCGTACACCAGATTTCCAGATTCACTGACTGTTACTGGCCCAATTATCCAGTTATTTGAGGAGAGGTTTTGTGGATCACTTTCACTTTTAATATGAACAGAAGTAATAAATGCAACAACTAATAGGAGGGAAACAATGTCATGTACTGACATTAAGAAAATGGAAAAAGTACATTTTATTAATCTGGTTGTTGCAGTAACTACCTGTAATATATTGCAAACAGTTCCCCACAGGTTCTGTTTATTTTCAAGTTAGAACCCATAAAGTTCTCATAAACTATTACTTTTTTTTTTTTTTTTT
>VWYH01008021.1:0-23953 GCA_013399365.1 Pampusana beccarii | reverse complement strand
ACAAATCTATCGCACAACCAAACAGTATCACGGACCAGCTATGTAAGCAAATGAGACAGTGCTTACGCATAGAATCATTTCAGCTGGAAGAGACCTTCAGGATCATCAAGTCCAACCATAACCTCACACTGGCACTAAACCATGTCCCCAGGAACCTTGTCTAGATGCCTTTTAAACCCCTCCAGGGATGGTGACTCCACCACTTCCCTGGGCAGCTTGTTCAAACACCCAACAACCTTTTCCATGAAGAATTTTTTCCTAATATCCAATCTAAACCTCCCCTGGTGCAACTTGAGGCCATTTCCTCTTGTCCTATCTCTTGCCAGCATCTTGCAAGGACTGCAATTTCTAGGATGCTCCAAAAGGCACTGGCAAACTAAGCAGAGTTGCTGAAACCCTCCCACTGGTGTAAACTGGGACAGCCACTCAACGGGCACTCCTGCCTCCACACCTCCCAGTCCCTCCCGCTGCCACACGCCACCTGAAAAACGGGATCGGTGCAACTCAGCGTAAGACACTGCCTTCTCAGCCCCTCTAACAAGCCAGTGGAAAGGACGTTTGTGTTTTATGTGTAACGCCAGTTCTCTGCGGATGGGCAGAAGGTGGCTGCGATGGCTCAACTGAATGAGCGACGTCTTAAGGTTACTTTGAGAGAAACTTTAGAAAGGAGCCTGGCATTACTCCTGCCGGAGAACATGTTTACCAAAACTGCGAGAAGATAAACTGCACCAGTGAAACCCCCAAGGAGGTCATTTCAGAATTTAACAAGGTCCAGAAAAAATCTTAAATCATCATCAGCTTCTGAATAAAAACCCAGACAGGCCTTATGGAGTGACCAAGAAATGCAACTGTTCCTCCCTTCTTGTCACAGTGGGTGCATTTATGTGCACATGTCTAAAGAAAGTGGAACCTAAGTAACTTCAGGGGCATATGAGCAAATAGCTGAGGCAGCCACAACACTCCTTTGCCAAAAAGCTTTAAACATACACATCTTATTTAAGACACTGCCATGAACTAGCCAGTGAGGATTCCTAATGGAGGACACCAAGGAAGAATAACTGATATGCTGACAAATCCTCATTTATAAAGAAAAAAAACCAAAACACCACAATTGACAGGTTCAGAACCTGAATGCTCAGAAACAGAACATAAGACTGAAGCAGAACGAAGAAATAAAGCTCCAAAAGCTCCAGGAAAATAAGTTTATTTCATCCAGTAAACAATGTTTTTAAAATCCTATAAATGATTCTTCCTTCGGAAACTTGCACAACTTTGATTTGCAGTTGAAGACTCAAATACACAGCAGAAGGGATCGTTCATCTCTGACTTACACTTACTGCCAAACATGCATCCAAATTAGCTATCTGCAACGACTGTTCTTATCGATTGTTACACTTGATTTTACATTCCAACTATGAAAGCAATTAGATGTATGAACAACAATTTCATTTCTATAAGAACCTACAGAAAATTAAGGTTCACTAATGCACTAATATGTTACAACATCTTACTGAATAAAGCTGAAGATAAAGAACAGTCAATACAATATTTGGTTCTTATACCACCTGAGAATCCAACCCAAATCAATAATGAACCTGGGGTTCTCCTCTTCCATACACTCAAATTAGAAATAGAGGATATGAAGTTATATTCCATAACAGATAGATTCCAATAGACTAAGCAGCTCCAAAAGATTAAGATGAATTAGCGTGGAAGTTCTCCCAGTTGTGTAGGGTCACACAAATGTCTTGGCCAACCATCTACATTTCATTAGACTGACACAGCTACGAGGCCCTGAAGGCCACAGGTGGACTGGGAAGCGCCTTTGACCTCTCACGTACATGGTATCAACTGTCCCAACTAGGTCAAGCATCTGGATCTGGAGAAAACAAAAATGTAGCTTTTTGCTTAAATCTCAATTCTTCCTCCTACATTTTCCTTCTATAGCTCCATGAATACTGTAGCTGGATACAAATACCTCACGAACAACCTTTGTCTTGGGAGCTATATACAACTTGAAAAACAAATGAAGAAACAAGAATGCAGAGATGGAATTCTCCTCTAAAATCCTGTAAAATGCAAACACTGAGACCCCCAAATATTTGTACAAAAAGGCAACGTGCAATGATTCCGTTCTTACACAAAACAAGTCACCAAGGGATTCAGGCACAGCAGCTCTGCATTTTCCTTGGGACACTGTAAGCACTGGCCTCTCCGAAAACTTGCATATGAGTAAGGAAGGAGAGAATGTAAAGTAGCTGTTTTATCAAGGAACATGCAGTTTTCAAAACAGGACGTTAATCACAAGATGTGATTAAAACACAGGGCAGCAGTTGGATTAAGTGCAAATCACCCTCCTTAAATCATTTAGCTGCATGGATTCACGTTCGACTCCACAGCACTCAAGTTAGACTCTCCAAGGCAGTCAAGTTTTTATTCTCCCCACCTTTCTGTTTTACTGCAAGTCCTGGTTCAGCTCTCTCTTGCACTTTAGCAGCATTGTCCTCTGAAATCCTCTCTGGCGTGTTCTTTGTTTCCACAGTTCCTATAACAAAATGGTTTCTAATCAAACAAAACCAAAGATACAATAAAAATTTAAAATAAAAAGCCATGCTAAATACCTGTTACTATTTCTTTAAGGTCCATCCTAGTTTCAGAAACCATCTTGAGTGTAAATAAGTAACATTCAAAGTTCGCAAAGACTTTTTACATGACCACTGATATAACTCCTTATGAATAGCTGGTGAAACAACACAATATTTACCTTCAAAAGGTAAATATTTACATGTAGGTACAATATTTGCCTTCAAAATGTAAATATTTACCTATAGTTACAATATTTACCTAATAATTGCTACAATACACAATATTGATCATATACTACTTGGAATGCATAATGCACTTTGGTTTGTTTCAAAGGCTTTAGTTTTAAATAAATTTCATACTGAAGACATTGAGAAATTTCAAGCAAGAAAAGCTGATTTCTGGTAGCTGAAGTCCGCAACTTGCTGGTAATGCCATAGAAGAGCCTAGTCCACAAATGCTATTGACTTTTGATGTTACCTAAACCAGTTTTATTTTTGTAAAGAAATGAAAGAACATTTCATCTACCCATTACCTTAAACTAATTCTGCGAGTTACAACAGGACAACACTGACAAAAGCGAAGTAACACTCGGTAGAAGAAAGCTGAAATATTCAAGTATACATCTGATTTCTAAATTATCTGCCCAGGGAGAAGAGACATTCAGGGTAGAGGGACACAATGGAGAAATGATTCAGCAGCATTTGTACATAATCCCTGAAAATATACCAGCGCATTGAACACACGTGGTCATGAAAAGTTAAATGGGTAGAATATTTAGCTTTAGTCTTATTAAACATATATAGATAGATAGATATATAGATATATATAGACAGACACCCCGCTTTTACTTGGAGTAATATGTTCAGTTCTCACATTCCTCAAAATGCAACAGAAGTAGAACAAATTCAGAAATAGGCAAGATAATAGATACAGAAAGTGCTTAAAATAGAGGTACCCGAAGCACTACCCAGGAACTGAATGCAGCATTTCCAAGTCTCTTTATCTGCAAACAGGTAACTGTAATGCAAAGGTAAAGAAAAGATTCCAGGGCCCCCATCTACAGCCACAACACCTCAGGCAATGTTTCCACCACCAGAACAAACCAGCAAATAGATCTGAGCGCACAGGAAAAGATTTACTAGATAGAGCCCTGCCTAATGCTTGAGTTGGAACACCCAAAACTTCCGAAACCAGCAATGAAACTACTGCACGCAACATAAAGCTGAAGCTCTCAGGACATACAGATCAATAGCAGAGGATCTACTCCTCCTCCCATGCCATGGGAAGCACACACAAAGATATATAGTCCATTGCAGTAGGAATACTGAGTTCTACTAGTTTAGGAGGAGCTTAACACGCAGCAGAGAAAGGTCAAGAAGCACTTTACCTGTGCTAAGGCCAGGGTGAGTTGTCATTTAATAAAACTGAAAGAAGCATTTAAACATTCATCACCTACCTATCCAGCAGTGCTACAAGCTAACCAAAGGCGCTGGAGCTCAGCAGAAAAGACAAAGCAACAGTGGAAAGTGAAACACTTTACTCCACCATTTTAATTTAGAAATTAATTCGGTGTCTGAAAGGAAACCTGTTCAGATCACCATTAAGACCAAATGCAAGTTTAAAATAAAATCATGTTCTATTTACCGATCAGCTTTTTAAATTAGCAAAAATGGTCTCTATTCCATGATCCAAGTTTTGCTGCAAGGCATGTTGCAACTATAAAAGCAGTCTTTGCCTGAGTAGTAATAAATGTAACATTAACTGTATTAGAAAAAAAAGCCCAAACACACATTTGCTGCAATACCATTAGGAAATTGTTCGTACTAGAGGCAAGCAAATGTTGGTATAACTTGTTTTCATTACTAGGATAACAAAAATACCTGGTTTTTCTTAACTCCATTCACCATTTGTTTTATTTATTACATGTTCAGTCATGACACTAGCCCTTGTGTGTTCTCTTGTTGTGCGTTTAGTTATCTCCAGTTAATACTAGAAAACATAAGAAGCTCTGATTGTCGTCATTAATAGCTACAGAAATGAGCGTGCAACAGGCATCCACCTCACTCCAGAAGGTTTTTACTACGCTCTGGATGACTTACTGGAGCAGCTCTGAGCCTTACTCACCTACTGCAGCTCTGCTGTGTTAGAAAAAAAGAAGAGGGCAATGGCCCAAAGTATTTCTCACTGAGGTAAACTGAAATTTGAGTGTGCTGACCTGCTGCATCATGAAAAGACGAGTATATTAAAATATTTACCCTAAAACCAAAACACAGGATAAGTTGTTAACCATATTTCATTTATCAGAAAAACTGGATCCTGATTTTAAAGAAGGGATGTTCCTATAAAACGGGGCATGTCTGGTCACTGTAGTTCAGTGCTAGTTCAGGCTATAAAACAAATATTCAGATCTTGGGAAATAAAAAAGTTATAGGATCAGCTAAGGATCACTAAGTAGTAAAATAAGACTACATTTAATGGAATCCAGATGGTATTTTTCATCTACAAAATTATTAAAACCTCACAGCACATAAGTACATGAGATGTATGAGATGTGACATAAAATTTTCAATTTTCAAGCACCAACTTGAATTAAGCTCCTAAGTCAACAGACATTCATGTCCAAAGTGCCAGACCTTTCTCAAAGTATTTAAGGTATCTAAACATTCTTTTATTTTTTCCCCAAAGTCCTTTTGAAAACATGGCTATTGGTTGATATGAAAACACTACCCAAGCTCTGATATAACTCCAGTATTTTGCCTCAGACACATGGAAACCTACTAAAACACAAACAAAAAAAACCAAAAAAATCCATAGGTGCTTGTGATGATACAGCAACACAGAATCTCTTTACATAGATTAAAAATAGTGACACTGGCAGATTGAGTGTATTAAGATCTTCATGCTTCATTAGTCTAAACAGTACGTCTTTAGCCAGAATTAGCTGTTTAACAGGTATCGATTCACAGGTGTTATTGTATCTTCTGAACTGAGATGTTAAACTGATTTATGTACATTGACTTCTTCATTAAAAATAAAATATCAGCTCCCAGGGCACAAAATCACGGACAGAAAACTTGAATCAAAGTAAATAAGTAGGTCACCAAAACAGGAGTAGGAGGCAAAAAGGCACTTAAATACAGACAGGAATTGCGGCTGCACTGTCATTACGAGTTCTGGTTCGCAGCTGGTTTTATTCCTTACCTATGTGTTTCTCCAGCCTCCTCCTATCGGCTTTCCTACACAAAGGGCTAGCAGTATTAATTTTATATTCCTTTTTTCCTGATGTGAAAGTACTAAGTACTTGGGATATTCTGAAGAGAATCTAGTTTCCATTTAGTATGCAAATACAGTATTTTTAAAAAAGCTGGTGACATAAGCAATTGCAATGCAACAACAGATAAAGTTATTTACTTATTTGTAAAGCCTAGCACAACAGTTTGTTATACTCAGTTAAAACTATTCCAGGACTAAAATCTTCACTTCAGTCTTGCCTAAAGGGACAAAGAGAAATGACTAACGCAGGTGCCAGGCAGGTGAGAAGGAATGTTCATTGATGATCGTACCATTTGTTAAATAGCTCCAGTCAACAAAGACTCAGAAGAGATTACCATCCAAAGGTTGGTAAATGGCCTGTAATCAATACAATTACAGTTTATATCAATCCACCTCCTACTGGGCAAGCACGGATACTACAGATCTCTCATCATAAGTGACAGCCTGGACAGACCTAGCACCAACACAAGGACAAGATGACTCCAGAACTATCTCCTTGTCTGCTGTCCAGACCAGCACAGCCAGGATTCAGCCTGGAGTCCTGACACTGCACACCCATCAGGGGTGACCAGGTGCAGCTCCTGCCCAACACAAAGAGACGAGCCCTTTACAGATCCTCTTCCTCCTGATAATTCCTTGATAACGAATCAATATCGGGCCTTTCTTCCCCAGCACTCGCAGCAGAGATGCCACAGCGCCTGGTTCCTTATACCTGGCTGAGCTGCTGTAGCAGGTGACGTGGGACAGGATTCAGCAATGATACCGAGATCACCTTCCTGCTCCAACCCAAATCACAGGCTCCTGGCCTGACACCAGCCCAGGTGCAACAGAGCTGACCACAGAAAGTCAAAGATCTACAAACATGTGCCACTGTTTCAATACTCAGAGAAATCTTCTCTAATCATCAAATGCCAGAGGTTCTGCTTAACACCTTATCTTCACATGTTCTCCAGCATACTCTTGCAGTACTGTAAATGTCCCAAGCTATGGAAATGACTCAGAAAGGTTTTGGCTAATCTCGAATTCACCCCACCACCTTTGCACCAAAGAAACCCCAAAAAGTTTACACAAATGTGGATGGCTTAACATATTGCTTAGCAAACAAATACCCTGGGAAATTTCTTTTTGCTGTATTCAGTTAATCTCAGGGAATGAGCCTTTTTTCTTTTGGTCAGGTTTTTTTGATAAATATGATCTCTTCATTTATAAACCCAAAACTTCTAAACACCAAACACTAAGACTTCAGTTCCTTGAGAAACAATTGAAATGATCAGAAAATAAATGAAGTTTGGATTCTCTAGCCAAATTCAGGAAGAGAACTCTTCCTAAGTATTAGTAAGTGAAGAAGTTACAAATTCAGAGTTCATGGCTGCATTATTTATCCCTCAAGGATACACACAAGTGTCTTTCATCTTACTGAAACAACCTTAAACAACATATCTTAAGTCTTACTAAAACAAAAATACTGCTCTACAGTAAACATTTAACAAACCTTTACCTGTGACTTTATGTAAAGGTAACATGCAATAATTTTATCAACTCAGACATACTGTACATTAATCCTCAGTGAAAGGGAAAGAAAAAAGCCTCCCAAAGTTTTGGAAGACATATCTGTCTGAAGTTGCTAGATGATGAAGCAAAGAAACAGTTCTTGGGAAAAGAACAGAAAAAGAAACAGTTGTAGACCAACTGAAAAAGGGCATTCAGAGAGAAAACACATATCAAGAGCAGGCTGAATTTACATCTGCAGTTGTGCATGTGGAATGAGAGCAAATTGAACTTAGTAGCACTTTCTATGTACCAAACCCATGCAGAAAAATTGCCTATTGGATTCATAAACGCAGAGTGGGAGTATAAAACAAGCACTGAAAATAATAAACACGGATATTTAAGTATTTATGCTATCCCTATTCAATAACCCTCCAGCATATTTAATATGAATAATATCCTCCCTCTAGTTACCTTCTCCTCCGGGTCTGGCATGTTGCCTTGATCCTTTTGTTGAAGGCTGCCTTGATATTCCTGCAGGACTTTCACTCTAAAAAAAAGAAAGCCCACAAATTTATATATTTATATATAAACTTTACCTATATGTGTTGCTATCGATACATATTATACATAAAAAAATATTCACGTACAAAACTAACCCACATATATAAGACTATGTCAAGTCTATTTTCCTCAAAGTCCGCAGGTATTTTCTCTGGATACAGGCTAGCTATTTTCTTTTAAATGAACCTATATGATTAGATTTCATTCTTGTAAAAACTTCAAATGTGAACTAAAAGTATTCAAAGCCGAACAATCTTGTGAAACCTGTGGAGCATCTATGATGCCACTGCTGGTCTTGGGACACAAAGCTCAGCTACCAGTGAGCTACCAAAAGGAATAAGATGCTTATGATCACCCATATGTTTCAGCTACATCAGATATACAGTTCCCCTTCAACCTTCTGAGAAGTTTTTTAAATTTCATTCCAAGCTAGAAGCAAAGACTAAAAAACTGTGCCACTAGACCTGCATAGTCCTTTAGTCAAGTGGCAACTTTCCTGGACATAGATCACAGAAGAACTGAGAAATGAGTCCTGCCAGAAAGTCCAGCAAACAAGAAATGAACGACCTGAACATGCAGCTGTTACAGGAAGGAGGATGAGAGTTCAAAAGTGGAAAAGATCAAACTGGAGGAAAATTCACGCCACTTCTGAGGACTCTGACCTTAGGCCGAAAATGATTCGGAGAGGCCAGGAAATTAAAGCAGGCGAGCACACACAAGAATGATTTTGTTTTCTCTGGATATAGCTTCCAGTGCCTGAAGTTAAGAACACCTGACTGCCAACACTTTCTACAAAGGCACCACGTTGTGGAGGGGCAGGTCTGTGAGAGCTGCCGCTGCTACAGGCAGGGTATACTACACATTTACTACTACCTGCTGCACAGCCGGGGCCCAAATGCCTCTAGAGAAGGTGCAAGGTGTAAAGAAGGGCTCCTGCCAGTCCAACAATGCTCCTGGGTATGAGATCAAGGTGGGAAGGAGTCAGCCCATCCCCTTACACCAACCTTGGCCAGCAGAAGGGGCAGATGTAAGCACTAATAAACTAGTAGCTTCCAACAAGCCATTCATGCTTCTAGTAACTCGGAACAGGCTGCCCAAGGCAGTGGTGGAGTCACCATTCCTGGAAGTGTTTAAAAGGCGTTTAGACAAGGTTCTTAGGGACATGGTTTAGTGCTAGATTTGGGTTATGGTTGGACTCGATGATCCTGAGGGTCTCTTCCAACCAAAACGATTCTATGTTTCTATTCTATGATAACTTTCCTGTCCCTTTTACCTAACTCCCTGTTTTTTTTAGCAACATTTTTTGTAATGAGGAGGCAACCACCTCTGAACACAACAGATGAAGTATAGGTGATTATAAATACCATTTTATGTTTCTGTGCCTTCTATCCCTATAATACATCTCTGCATCTTAGCGAAAATCCTGAAATACTTTAGCACCTCACAGGATTTCCTCCTTATCTGCTTTTTGTAGTTTGCATGAATTAATAGTCCATGCAGTTTGCATCCAAGATTTATTGGCAGCCCTACTGATAATGACTATATTGATAACGTAAATGAGAATTACAAATTCTTCCATTTATACGCAAATGTTAACATTATATGTTCCAATAACCTGCAAGAGAAAATTGTCAAATTACACCATGTAAAACATTCAATTTCCATAATATCTTGCATACTGGACAATGGACCACATACGTTGTAATGGAAAATAATACTACAAGATGTTTAAAAATAGAGGATGCTGGTAAGTATTTTTACTCCAACTACTTTAGGTGCCCATGCAAGAGAAACATCCCACCTCTACAAGCTTACAACAATGTACCCACTGGTGCTGGAGACACAGCTACAGGAAGGAGGGGAATGAAGTTGGTATGTCAGGAACATGGTGATAAGTTTGCTTTGAAGGCAAATGTTGCTTTTCTATACGCTATAACGCACCATGAGCTCAACAGAAGTTCTTGACAAACGAAGGGGAAATGCTCATTAACAACAGATAATCACAGTATGCAAGTGTGATAAACTGAGAAATTTAACTGTTTGGAGATGCTTAATCAGAAATTGAAAAGTCTACACAGGAGCCGGCTTCAACAGTTGGTTTAGGTCCTTTAGAAACTACATCTCCTTCACCTCCATGAATGTAATATAACGATCGTGCTCAGAATTTCAGGTATTTGATCAGCCAAAAACAAGCCCCACATCCTATGCTCTGTAAAAATCTATCTGAATGGCCAGTACACAGTCCTGCTTTGACATGAACTAGTTTTTATTTGCATTGTCTTCACTGGTTTATTACAATTATTATTTGACCCACAACCAGAGCTACTAATACTTTTGCTTCACTCTTTAGAGAATGCTGGCATATTATAAAGAAAAATAGACAGAAGTCCAAAATGCATAACTAATATTCAAGTAGTTAATTTTAATTGTGGTTCATCTTAATTACTACCATCTTTCACAATCACGACACTATGCAAGGAGCAAAAGTAAAGCTTACGTACCATCAAAGTCTGGCTCTACAGGCCTGCAGGCCACATCTGGTTCACTCAGACTTCAGCGGCTCTTGGGGTGATGTAATTATTAGCACAGGTGGGGAAGGAGTTGAGAATAGGTGCTGAGGCTTCTGGAGGAGTGGATTCAGTCATTTATTTATGTCAGGTAGTGACTACAAACACTGCCTAACATTTTTGTAGAGCCACATGTGCACACTGGCAACAGGTGCAAAGTAAAAGCTAAAATTTAATCACTATGGTAGCACACAAAAACATAAATCCCACAATATTTATGATTTGAGCCTTTCCAAAGGGAGATAAAATAGGTCATTTTTCTTCTTAAACATTCATAGGCTCCAAGACTTTGAAAAGCAGTCACCGGAGCCATTAAACCAAAATCTTGCACTTCATCTCACATCATCCTGGAAAAAACATATTAAAGTGGAATCCTAGATGTATGAACATTTCCAGTTTTGAGTAATTATGTTTCTATTTGGCGAGGATACAGCAGCCTGCTGTGAACCATCCAAACTGCTACTTTGTCCTTATTATTAAACTTTAAATAGGTTGACTTTTACTTTAAGACAGAAGAAAACAACAATTTCTTATGTTTCAGCAGGTCAAGAAGAGAAATACACTCTGAAAAGAAAACCTGCCAAACTGACAATTCCTTCCCTTTTCCATACAACAATCAAACTCTCTATTTATTAGATGCCACAAAGAGTTTCTATCAGTGACTTTTATACTGCTCTCACAACGAATTCTGTACATGCTCAACACACATCTCCTCTAGCCACGGCCGCTCCATGCATCAGCAGCCAAAAAAGCAGAAAAAACACTCCCACCCAAGCAAGGGAGGGAAACAACTCATTACATAAATAAGCCACTGGTATTTTCCCTCTCTAATTCATCAGATGCATCAATAGTCCACTAATAATAAAAAATAATTAAGTCTGTGAACAGGAATATAACTCAGTCATCTATGGTTGGACTCAACGATCCTGAGGGTCTCTTCCAACAGAAATGATTCTATGATTCTATCTCTCCACAACGTTTTGGATGACTTCTAATTGCATCCATAGTGCCCAGAGGTATATTTCCACGTGTAATGTAAATAGTATGTATATAAATATCAGAAGTTTCACAAATACGTACACAAATACACTTTTAAATATTGTACAACAGACTATTCCTCAGCAAATAAACACAGCTCATTGGTAATGCTTTTACTGCAAGCTATGTATCCCTCAAAAACTGTCTCTGCTCTTTCCCTCAAACTTTATTCCTAGTATTTAATCCTAAAATGGCTATCATTATTAACAGGCATAATTTATTAGTGTGCAACAGCAACAAGGCAAGATCTCTATTTGCTAAGGTCACTTTGCTGTAGTGATAAAACTGATTAGGAAAATATCGATCAATTACCTTTTCCTCAATTGAAGGCTCACAAAGTGGTGTTTTATTGGTGAAAGCTTCTGCTAATTAAAACCTTTCAAATTCAAAAAGAACTGTTAGAAAAATCCCACTTTTTAAAGCCTAAGTTTTAATGATAGGTTTCTGTTGCATGAGCCAGTGATGAATAACTGACACCAAAGAGAGGGTCATTCACAGCACTGGAACAAAAGCATTTGAGGCACGTCCAGTAGATTTCCACATAACAATTCTCTACCGCTGCTTCTGGGGCAGTTAAGTCTTTTTTTCATTCAGTAGTTGTTTCAGCATATAGTTGAGATGAGTTGCAACAGAAGTAGAAGTTTATTAGATATGACTCAGATGCTGATTCAAGTGACCAGTTCCAGAGCAATATCGTTTGTAGGGCAAAAATAAAAGTCATTAGAGAAGTGGCCAAAAGTGACAGGATATTAGAAAAAGCTTCAGCCAAGAGTTTCGGCAGCCATCTGTAAAATGGAAGAGACTTTTCCAATGTGTTTGGCCTGAGGGGTAAATGACATACCTGTTCTGCAGCCACTTTCATATAAACAGCACCATACACTCAGAAGCTCTATGACCTCAATCACCTTTTGTCAAAAGACAAAGTTATCTTTATTATTTAGGAGGTCAGTCAGTCATGTTACGACACATCCATTTTAAACAAGACTTTTACTTGGGATGGACTGAGAGCTAACAAAATACAACTCGCTCTGATCACAAACAGTAGCCTTGAAGCAGCGAGGAGCCTTCTTCTGATTGCCATGTGTAAGCCAAATGTCTCTTCTTAATTCCAACTAATACTTGCTTTCTTTTAGTTCCAGAAAATTACAGATACTCATGTGATGATTATTACACACTGGGTAACATAGAGAGTTTCTTCAGTATCAGGAAAATACATTTAGGGAAAAAAAAAAAAAAAGGTCAATCTGTCAAAATGTAAGTAGCATTTTAAAGCTAGCCTCTGATAATCAGCAGCGAGAAAAATTAAAACTTGTATGAATACAGATAGAATCTTATTTAGACTCCTAATCTGACAGGAGCAAAGCCAGGAACTAAGCTTTAAGTGATAGCTTTGCTGCACATGTAGAATATGGGGGGGGGGGGAAGCGCTAAATTAATTTGTTCTCTAAAGTAAATGCAGCATAGCAGCCATTCAGCCTGAAATTCCACAGACATCTCAAACAAAATAAAAGTTCCCATTTCCCCGCTGCTTTTCCCCCCCACTGTTTCCATGTCCCTATGCTGCCAAGCAGCATGTCTGAAGAAAGAGCCTAATTCAAATATGAAAGAACTAAGATAAAAAACAAGTGGAAGACAAATAGCTCATAATGCCGTGAAGCCACATAAGACTAGGCTTGGAAAGAAAGAGAAGCTGTGGCTAGGAGAGTGAGGATAAAAATCGAGAGCGGGACAAGGAGCCAGGGTAAGTGGGCAAGTGAGCGCAACAGGAACAAACCAGTAAAGAAGAGGAGGTTAATCCTCAGGGCAGAAAAGAGTGGGTGACATGTTCAGTACTAGCGTATCAGCCACTGCTTGAGAGGGGCTGCTTCAATTGTTTCACTTGTATTATGTTTACAAAAAGCTAAAGACAGATGCTGAAGATTTATTAATTATGCAGCAGAGGCTATAAACTATGATTCAGTACTCTCCAGGTGCATAAAGACACAAACTGTTTTCCTTCTTTTAAATACACTTGTTTCACTGCCACGTGACTAAAACGGAGTTACAGGAGTTTAAATCCCTGGAAATAAAGGCATCACCCTGCTGCGAAACTGCTGTGAGGATAGGATGATCAACCTCAATCCATCAGAATTCATTTCATTTCATCTAAATCACTTGGTGCAGCTATCCTAGCTCTCCAGCTCTAGAAATTCATCGGGAACATTTTCATTTCATTCCTCTCTGGCACAGTTTTTAGAAGACGTCCATTTGTCACGCACTGGTCTAAAGCGTGTGTTTTCATCACCTAAAAACTAAGCAGAGTCTACTGTTATGCAAGCAAGCAAAGGAAAAGCATGTCACCTAGATTTAAGGTAATAAACCCATATGCCTTGGAATCACTCCCAAAAGCACTTAGGACGGGAAATGAAACTTTACTGCCCCAATGTATTATTGTGGTGCCCAAGAGCACAACGACAGTTCGGGATGAGGCTCAGAATTTCCATTAGAGACCAAATTTGCAGGAAGTTTAACTTGGCCATGAACATTTGCTTCAGGCTAAAAACTGTTTTATAAGCTCTCCCTCCAAGTGCCAATAATTTAAAAAGTTTGGTTGGATTTCAGTCAAAGGATAGCTATAAATTTGTCATTTCATGCAGAAGACACAATGATGTCAGTGGCCCATAGGCTCTCAGCAGAGACTCCTGCTAGACTTGGGATCCTGCCTATTTTTTCCTGCCCTGAGCTGCTTTAGGTTAATTTATTGAAGCCTCACTCTTTAAACATTTAGCCATATGGCTTCATAATTCCTCAAATTGCCTCAGGTCATCAAGATGCAGACACAATGGTATCACAAGCAACAGCTACTGTTCAGAGGCAATCCGGGAGTTGCTATTCTGCCCTTCCATCATCCAGCTGCAAAACGTAGGCCCAGACACAACGCTGGACTCATTTTCTTGCCAAAACAGTAACTTCTGTTAAAGTACAAATAAAAAATAATCCTAATAGCTTTCCAGGAAAGATTCAGAGGAATAAAAAGAAAACTTTGAACAAATAACTTTGTTCTTCCTGGAGTACTCAACATATCAACACACAGAAATACAATCTGGAAAATGAAGTAAACCAAGTAGATGTTTTTTGCCCAAACTCAGCTAAAGTTATAAATAAATAAAACCAGGCAAGCATCTATTTTACAGCCCTAAAACTTGTCAACTACCTACCTTTCAATCTTATGTTCCTTCTGTGCAGCCTCCCAAATCATTCTAAAATGCAACACTTTCAATATTCACCTTCCCAGACCTTCTGTACTACTAACCTTGTTATCTGGCTGGCATTTGCTGTCTTTAGTGGGCTTCTGCATTTTTCTACGCGAGGATTCCTCAGAATCTGCTGACTGACAAGAAATTAATTGGTTTAGATTCAGTGTGCTGAGAAGTGAGCTGCTTACCTGAACAATGTGAAATTAGCATGGAGTAGAACTGAGCACTTCACAATAGTGTTCTTATCCATCTACCTGCCCACTTCACCTTGCCTCACCTGCACAGGTCACTGATCAAGCAAAATCAACAGTTTAACGTTGTTCTTTCTGAGTAATACCAGAAAGTAAGAATCCTTAAGGCCAGTGGACAGGTACTGACAGAAGTGCTTTCTCACATCTAACGAAATTAAACTACTACCCCTTCACAGAAGCACCTTTGATGTCCATTAGTTCCAAATTTCCACCATGAACCAGCACAGAAGAGAAAAGGAGAACAGGAAATACTCAAACGGAGAAGAGAGAAGATAAAAAGAAGAACAATATGAAAAGCAATGAAGAGACGGCTCTTGAGGCAGTTTAGGACTTTACACTGAGAAGGTCTGAAGTATGGGGAAATGGTGAATGTGCTCCTTCTCAAAGATGCAACGTGATGAGCAGAGTCCACTGCAAATAGAGCACCCTTGCAAGAACCTAGATGGGCTTCCCAACAGTTCTTTCAAGAAAAAAAAAAAAAATCAGGCTGAAAGCAAGCAGCTTAATCTAGAAAGCCAGAAAAAAAGAAATACAGACATACAAATCCATTCTGTGTGTCCTGCTACAGAGGCAAGCTCAAGAGAGATGTTAATGACTAATTATTGCCCCAAGGAACTCTCTTCAGCACCATCTTACCTAAAATCTGGCTAGAGCTGCAACAACAGCATGCTTTACTGGGAAGACACATGAGGGTATAAGTACACAGTTCCAACAGTCACTGCCACCCCTCTCTGCCAAAAGTAATGCATTGTGATCAGAAGGATTCAGACACGAGGCATGCAGAAAAGAAACCTCTGATCAGGTCTTCAGGAAACACAGTCAGATGAGTCTGATGGCTCAAGTCAAGATATATAATGACAGAGACATGAAGTTACACACACAGCCTCAGTCACACTCTTACCAGATCAAATCCACACCGACACTTTCACTTCATGAGCGTAATTGCTGTTAAAGAAAGTACTTAATAGTTAAATGAGCGGTGATTACAAATATGCAAGGTCACTACAACAAACGTTCAGTCCATACCACAGCATGCCAAACATTACTGTTCTCTGAATTAAGATTTCAATTACCTTTTTCTCTGCTTTATCCTTTCCGTGTTCTCTTAAATGCTCCCCATCTTTTTCCCTTTGTCTCTCCCTTTCCCGATCTTTTCCTCTCTCTCTGTCTTTCTCCCGTTCTCTGTCTCTAGCCTTCTCTTTGTCTCTTCCTTTCAGTGTGTCCTTTTCTCTTCCTGCTTCGTCTTTTTTCTCTCTTTCCTGTCCTTTATCACGCTTGAGATCATCTCGTTCTATGTCTCCTTTTCCCCTGTTGTTTTCTGTTTCTCTTCCTTGCTTGGTTGTTCTGCTTTTACTTCTTTCCCTTTCATGTTTTTCACCTTCCTTAAAAGTGTATTTTTCAGGGTCTTTATGCCTGTCTTCATTATCCTTCTGTTTATCACTTTCCTTTTCTCTTTCTTCACTCTCTTTCAAATCTCCTTTGGGTTTTCTGTCTCTGCTTGAACTTCTGTCTTTAATTTCAATGTCTCCTCTACCCTAAAAAGAAAATAAAAGCTAAAAATTAATTCCAGTACATGGCAACTCTTATCACATAGTTACTTTCCACAGCAAGCCAAAAAACCAACCAAACAAAACAACAAAAAAATAAACCATAAAAAGCAGTAGCCCTTGTACCCCACAAAAGTTGCAGATGCCTACCTCTTTATCCTTATGGCGGTTTTGTTCTTCTGGTTTGGATCCTCTGCTTTCTTTGTCTCGAGATTTAGAGGACGGAGGTTTCCCTTTAGCATCACCTTTCTCCCCAGCTAAGATCCTTTTCACAGCAGCATCACTGGACAGCTGCAAGGAATAGAAAAACTTCATTGAAATGAGTAAATTATTTTACTAAATACCTCCTTCCTGTCTCTGTAATCAACACCTCCTTGTAATTCTTGTAGCAATTCGACTGTATGTGCCAGAACTATATAAATATATGGTGGCTTTATGTATTATAGCACAATAATAAATCTCTTTGCAACAAATTAAATAGTTTTCAAAATGGTAATGTAAATGACAGTCAAAACCTTATACTATAACGGCTAAATCGGTTAAACACTCTTAAAACCACACTATGCTGTATTTGCATCCACTTTTAGGTCACTCCACTTCCACCTAATACTTGCTCAATCAGCAACAGTCACTAAGAAAACTACATTAAGAATGACTTCCAGTAAGCTTCAGTTAGTGTTCAAACAGTTTCTGCACCTAGTTCATTTGCTCAGATAATGAGCAATTATTAATTAGATCATTTAAACAGCAAGTTAACATATTTTCATGTCCAAGTGGCAAAGACTTTGACTATACTAACAACAACAAAAAATCATCACCTTGCCAAGGAATTCTTCCTGAAACAGGAACAGCTTTTAGATCACTAAAACTGACATTGCCCTGGAGGTCGACTCCTGATTCTCTCCTGGTTTGTAAATACAAAACTATGAATTTTTGTAGGTTTTCACATTTGGAGACTAACTTCTGCACACCAGCAACACTTGCCTGTACTAAGTAATTCCAAGCAGTGTTCTCAGCTCAGCACTAAAAGTATCAAGCTAGAGACTCAAGGAAATCTCTTTCCCAATGCACATCAAGCTTCTGTTTCACAACAAAAGCCAAGGTGATAATTATCTCAGCTCAAATGGGTAGGCTGTATCCTCTGGATATTAAATCTCATCACAACATTCTACAAAGCTGTTCCATCAACAACATTTTCAAGCTCATCCAGTCTCTGTGCATATGTTTATCAACTTCCTGACCCCAAGCAATTCATAATGAAGATGCTCATAGCACTCAGCTAATTAAAACAAAGTAACATAAATTTATATTAGTAGATTATCAGACAAAAATAATCCAAATTAAACTTGCAGACAGTCTGTAAGCACTGTAGTATTTCACAGTTAATTATACACTATTTCTTCACACTTACTAATTCAAAGGGTTTAGATAATACCTTTGTATTTCAAAAATCTCTGTAACACCTATATGCAAATGCTCCTCATTACTCTTAATGCAACAATCATTTTAAGAATGCAACAATTATTTTAAGAACTGCCCCTGCAGTTATTTTTAACAGGTTATCACATTTAATTTTTGCTGCATTTCCATATTTAATAAAGTAAAAAAAACCCACATCTATTAAAAAGGCAGCATATTGGAAAAATGACTTTCATTACAGAATTAAGAAATCTGATTGAAATTTTAAAGGAAATAAAGTCAAAGGTGGCAGCATCTGATCATATAATTAATGTGTTTGTATCCCAAAGTTTTAAAAGTTCTGAAGCCTCATATTGTTCTTCAAACCTAATAAATGTTATTAAATGACCAATGAATAAGGTAAAAAATAAAAACCAGTATACATTAAAAGCTCTAAAATATCCAAAACATATTTGAAGGGAGACCTGGCTCAAACTCTGTAAGGATCATATACCATCTATCTGTTTTTATTTTAAGTGGTGACCCAATGTGTATCTTGTGTAATTAAAAACAGCAGATGAATGTCAATGAAGTCTATTACAAATAAGCCCTGATAGTAAATCACTATGTGTATAAAATACATATAGTAATGTCCTACTTTATTTAAGCAACACTTCCCAATTGCTTGAAGAAATTCATTGGTTTTTTCAGGTTCGTGTCCAGCCACAACACGCTCTGGTTTCACTGACAGTGGCTCTCCTGTTACCATTACAACAGCATCAATTGCCTTCCGGAGGAAGCTGATTTTGGCATCTTTATCCTGGTAAAAGAGCAATTCAGAAAGAATACTGAGACTCCAAAATAATTCCACACAGCACCTAAAGACTGGAAAAAATCTAATGAGAGGAATAGTTGCAGAAAGCATCGGTACAAGAGCAGCACGTGGTTTGTAAGGTCAGGAAAGAGGGCTGCCCCTGATTTCTAATTAGCTATTTATTTTTGATTTAAAAATGACATTTTTGATAATGGATGAACATTGAACTGCAATAACCAAAGTGAAAGTATAACTTAGTCTTTTTAATATGTTTATCACTTAGCTCCATTGCATTTTAAGACTGCTGTAAGACCCTTGGCACTCTATTTCCAAGCATTACATGGTAAAGGAGATAAAGTTTTGTTTAAGAAATGATTGCAAGTATTAACAAAAGAATCACTAAAGAATTATAACAGGACTGTTACAGCAGATATTAGTCAGAAGGACGGTTCCTGCCCTGAATATTTTTCAGCACAGAAGGCACAAAGTTATGGGAGAGTCTAAATTGAGGGCTTTACATACTTGTACACATACTTTACAAACCAGACTTAACAGTGAGTAAAGAAAACATATGAAAGATGGTGGGAAAGGGATACAGGCACATATTTTTATCTCTGCAATTACCAGATGTGTTTTAGTTTTATAATTATACTTTACAAACAACTTTCCTCAAGTGCCCTTCAGTAGAGATGATGCCTGTTGGCAAATACATAAAATCATAAGAAAAAAATAAAGACAAAATAAACCAACCCCCACCAAGTAAAATTTTATTGTAGAGTTCCTGGCCCAGAGAACGAAATCATGGTGTGAAGCCTCTGCAGCTGCAGAATATTCAGGGGGGTTAAAAAAGGGGGTTTCATTAATAAAACATAATAAAATTCAAGGAATATTTATCATGTCCAGCACAGAAGTCTATTCACTCATCCTTCACAGTCATGAGTGGAGATAAAGTATTCTACTCACCTGTTGAAAAGTAAACCCATGTGAAAAGAACTCTGCATACATGTTCTAATAGGCACTGGTTCAAAATAATATAAACTACAGCATTCAAACTGATAACTGAAAAGTGGACCACTGCCATTTCAGTTGATTCAGAAAAGGAGCAGTTGTTACTATCCAGTAAAACACCTGATTTTGCACTGCACTTACTGTCTCAGTATCTCAGGTGCACAGATCCGGAACAACCCGGATCTAATTCGACAGACGTACAAAGGAAAGCAACAGAAGCCAGTATTTCCTCAGCTGGGCAAGGCCAACACTCTTTACAGGCCATCTGGGAGCATCATCTACCCCTGCGGCACCAGAGCTGCACAGAGCTGTTCATGTGTCATCTCAAGTCCCAGAGCCACCCTCTATAAACACAAACCAGGTTCTGCCGCAAGCAAGTAAATGATAGTTCAACGCATGGGAAGACAGTCTCTGGAGTCTGAGTTCTTCCCATCTTTGACTCTTCCAAAAGGATTAAAACAAACAACTGCCACAGAACTGGGATTTTCAGATTGTCTCCATTAACATCAGGAGCACTTCACCTTCGCCAGTGCTCCCTGCATTCAAAAATAAAAAAGGAAAGAAGGAAATACTGCAACCTTCTATTAAAATAATTGTCCATCCTTCCAAGGACATATACAATCTATTAATTTAGGGAAGGAGACAGGACACTATTCTAAACCAAACAAGTTTTCAAATAAAGATCCAAAATTTTCTCCTGCATCCTCATCATTTTCAGCTGTTACATTATCAGTGTGTTCTGTTCATATAAGAAATCCTCAAGAACCCAATGAGAAATCCAGGGCTTCTACCTGCATCAGTCAACAAAGTTCTATCAAAACAGAAACAACCATCTGAAACAGTGTCCAGAGCTTAAGAAAATATTCTTTTACTGGGTAGCTTTCAAACAAAGATATCTCCACTATTCCAAGCAGCAAGACTTTTAATATAAAGACTTATTTTCGTATATATATATATATAAAGCTGATGTGAAAGATTAAAAGTGCAAGCCTAATACCAAATATTTCCATTTATAAGAGAACAACTTTTTACTAAACCTAACAAGAAGAACCTTCCTGATAAACATGCAGACAGGAATATCTCCCCACGTAGCTGTCCTCACGCTTTCCGTTTCCCTTACATCCCTCTTCCATTGATTGCTTTGACTGTACATCCCTGAAACAAAGTAGAACTCGGTGAGGTCCATGTGCACGCTCTGCAGGGCACATCTAGCTCGTGGGATGCTTCCAGCCTGCCTCCCATCCACATGGGAGGAGGCGACCAGTTATCCATGAAATATGTGTTACCCCAACAGCGGAGACATAAAAGGTAGCAGAGAAGAAACAGTAGGTACTTTAGGACCCCATTGCTACGTCCAGGTGGAAGAGGCGAGCTGAAACTAGAAATGAAAACAGTTGCTGCACGTATGTGTGCATGACAGTGCGCAGCACAAAAGGGGATGTGTCCAGACCAGGAGCCAGCCCCAGCCGCCACAGAGACTGGGCCACGAGCTTTGTGCTTTCCTAATTTCAGCCTAGGCACCTCACGAACTCCAACAGCACAGCACAGCCAGCTTGCAAAGAGCAACTGTCCAGTTTTTCCCAGCCCATAGCAGATTCTGGACTGCAGCACTGGAACTATTTCATGGTGGGTACAGACCTTTTCTTTTTTTCAGAAAGCCTCCTGCCCTTTCCAAGTCTGTGCATCTACCGTCAGACCATCACACCAGATGAGTATTGTTCCCTAGAGTTACATAAAGCAGTTCACCCTCACACAGAAATACATACAACAGCTCACAACACAGACTCCGGCTGCTGCTCTCAGACTCTAGCTCTCTGTGGGCAGGTTTGTTCTCTCCTGATTTTCTACAACTCCAACAGAAATCAGAGTAAGGAATCATCCTCTGGCAGCCAAGTCTTGCTCCTGACCAGTGTTTTGAAAAGAGGAACACAGGCTAGAGATGTTTTCCCCCACATCACACCATTTTGGACTCCTCTGCCTGAACTCTTGAAAACCACGATCTCGTGGACTGAGAGAGAAATTCTCAGAGAAGCACTCCAAGTTTGGTGTGACTTCACAGCTATCACAGTCTGTAGGTACAAAGACCTACTCAGGGGCTGCTAGGAAAGCTGCTTTTTCAACCCACAAATAAAACACAGTGCTCTCCAAAGAAGAGGCAGCATGCGCTAACCTGCTCTTCAACACAGAAACTATGGACAAGCTTCAATACGGACAGTACCAATAAAAACAATAAACCCATTGTATAACTAACTTAGCTTCAACTTATCCCAAAACCAGTAAGAACAGTCACAGAAATAAATACATAGATCAATAATTAGCTTCAAGAAGTGCATAAAGCACCCATGCACCTGGCTGTATGAGCAACAAGCCAGGGTCACAAACCTCATACTTTCAATTGCTATGTTGAACAATCACCAACAGATGTAGCTGTCTGACTAGCAACATACAAACACTGTGTTATTTGCTATGAATAAGCGACCAAAGTTTCCAAACAAGTCAGTAGGTGAAGTCAGCATCAGCTCAGCAGAGCAGCAGACAATGGAAGAGCAGCAAACAGAGACCAAAGTCAACCTTGTACTTCAGAAAAGCAATTTTCAGTAATAACATTAACAAACGCAATCTACAGGTGTTGACCCCATGCATAATGTAACCAACAGGCAACAGCTTTTACAGCTTCTTCACAAAACTAAAGAGAAGTCCTTGACATTGAACAGAGAAAAGACCAAAAGAACCTCGTGGCGAGTTTCAAAGAATACTAATATTACAGCTAAATAAATAAGGAAGTTTCATACCTTCATACCCACCTTAACATTCTCTGATTTCAATTCAAAATCTGTGTAAAGTCCTTTCATAAAACCTGTCACTCTAATTACCTTCAAAACAGAAGAAAAAGAGTAAGTTAAGAACACTGGAATGCCTCTGTTCAGTACGGCTTGTGTGACAATGGGAAATATGTTGGCCATATTTGCTTTCCGAGTTGATACATGGTTTAAAACTATTTCTAGAGCAGCTTCAGAGTTCTGCTGTGTCTCTGATGGAACAGTGACACTTAATCCTTGCTTACAGATCAGGCCTCCCTGTTTAATTCCATCTTTAACACCGATGGTTGGTGAGATTCACAATGTAAACACCAGCACACGTGTTTTAAACGCAGCTCTGCACTATTCCCTTATTGATTTCTTTACATGTGAATATACATAAAAAGCAGCAGCATGGTAAATATTAAAATTAAGGCTTCTTTTAATTTTAAAATAGGAGACAGAAAGACAACCTCTTAGCAAGTTTCATGAAAGACCAAACCCACGCCAGGCTGAAGGAAGGAGTCAGACCCCTTCTCTGGTCTCCCCCACCACCAGCCACCCTAAAACCCCTGAGACTCAGTCGCTACCCCGGAACGCGGGAGCTCCACTCGCTGCTGGGAGCAGCAGTGACCGCCCAGCCCTGCGCAGGCCCCGGGGAGGTGCCGGGTGTCCCCACCCCGGCCGGGACATCGCTCCGGTCCCGGGGTGTCCCTCCGGCATAGCCCCCCCAAGCCCCCGCGTCCTCCCGCCTTCACCCCCCCCGCCCGCCAGGGGGCGGCCGAGCCCGCAGGCAGGGCGCCGTTGCCTGGCAACCGGCGGCGCGGCCCCGCGGGCCGGGCTCACCTCGGTGATCACGTCGTGCAGGTAGCGGAACGGCGGCTTCCCCAGCAGCCGCTCCGTCAGCGGCGGCTTGCGGATCACCCGGCCCAAGGACTCCTGCGTCCGCCGCACCACCGCCTCGTTCATAGCGGCGGCGGGACCGCGCCGCCCTCCCCGCGGCCGCCGCCGGCGGCTCCCAGCGTTCCCGGCATGCCCCGCGGCCGCGCCGCGCAGGCGCAGAACCGCGTGAGGGGGCGGTTGCGACGGGCAACTTTGTTTTTAGAAAATAAAGGGCAGCTGTGGGTGTTTACTACCGTGTTTCCACGAAAATAAGACGGGGTCTTGTATTGATTTTTGCTCCATAAGATGCGTTAGGGTTTATTTTCGGGGATGTCTTACTTCTCCTTGAACAGCGATCTATATTTATACTTGCACAACAACAAAAAAATCAACATTTATTCAAATATAGTCACGTCCTCACATTCTCACATCTGTCCTGCTGCATTCTGTTGCCAATTAATTTCACTTTTCTTACATGTATAGCCTGGACACTATTTAAATTG
>VWYH01008019.1:828930-917652 GCA_013399365.1 Pampusana beccarii | reverse complement strand
GAAATGAAAGGTTATGAATTCATTAAATTGTCTGATTTACTGTGTATCCTTGTAACATGTTATCTTTACTGGTTTTTTTGTTGCCATTATTGGACACTTAACATTGAGAAGACACTTTGGAATGTATTAACATGGAAAAGGGCACTATAAGCATTTTGCAAGGGAAAAAAAAAAACCAAACCAAACAAAACAAGAAATAGTAACAACTTGTGTCAGCTCTGAATCCAGTGCACCTAATATATAAACCACAGGGTATCAGAAACCCCAAAGCCAAGCAAGAAGCCTGCGGTCCAGCGCTTGCAGAGCCTTGCAGAGCTCGCAGAGGTGAGTTAGGACTCACTGAGGGTCTGGAAGGCTGGCAGAGGAAGGCCTGGGGAGTGGTTTTGCTCCGCAGCTGCCAACACTGTGTTAGGGGGTGCGCACAATGCCAGCCCCGAGCCCCGGCCGGGCAGCACTGTGCTGGGACACGGCACCCAGGGGGCAATGGGACACGGCACCCAGAGGGCAATGGGACTCGGCACCCAGGGGGCAATGGGGCTCTGTCCCCATCCCTCCTCCCCACTCCCCTCGCAGGGTGCAGCCCCTCGCTGCCCCACACCTGCCCTGCCACTGGGCACTGGTGAGACTGGGGTTGCTGGCACGGTTCAAAACACCACGCGTGGGGGCAATTTCCAATCAGTTGCAATTAATAAGGTTTAGGCAGCACTTGGACATTTTTTTTCCCAAAAGGGTGTCAGCAAACTCTTTTACTCATTAACGTATTATCTAAATGGTCTTTGTTGTTCTGTTTACAAAACATACAAGGGGTGATTACGGGCAAGCAAAAGGTGATGCTGAAGGGTACGCTTCTCGTCAAAGAACAGTGTTGGATTTTTCATGAATGCTGATTTTCATGTTGTTTTTGCAGTTGGCGTGGCCATTGTTGCCCCTGGCCAGGCCTGCAGTTTGCTGGCAATCCCATGTCACCGGGAACCCCGGGGCTGCAAAAGCACAATGGCAAATTACAGGCAGGCGTGTGGGTGGAAATAGGAGGACAAGAACCAAATGTGCTGTGCAGGGATGGGAGCAGCGATGGGTCTGAGCAGCACTGACACAGGCACAGCCTTTGACTACTGCTTTGCTTGAGCAGTTTTGCTTTGAATTGAGATTAGGGAAGAACTTTTTTTGTTTCATAGTTTCACAGGAAAGAGTGCTGGTCCAGGCCCTTTACTCCTAATTATTGCCTCATTTTAATCCAGAATATGACTGCAATAAAATCAAAAGCCACCGTTTTGGATACTTCTCCCTAATTTATTTGGTCATTATTTTCACGTTCAGCAGGTGTTTCATCTTGGTTTTCTCTCACTGACTTTTCAGAATGAACTATCCTGAAGCTCTCACGGAGCAGTGTTTACAATACAAACTCCCATGACTGAAATGCTGTAGGTAGCTCTTATCATCCTTGAAAGCTTTCAACATATGCAGTGAAGTATGATGACTGCTAGAATTAATTAGAGAAAACAGATGTCAGGTATTTGCCAAGACTTATTTAAAGAAAATCTATTGCGTACAGATAGTTGATGGTAGTGTTTGAAATGTTACTAGCAGCTGAGAAATAAGTAAGCATTTTTCCGCTTTGTAGAAAGCATACCTAAAGTACATTGCAAAGAACACTTTGGTCACCCAAAAAATAAATGCAGAATAACATGATGGTGGCTGTATTTTCCTTCTTTATGAATGTTTCTGTGAGACCCTTAAAGATGATGGGCTTGCCTGGGGTGTGAGCGGGAGAAGAATTTGACCCCTGGGACAGCTCCCGATACATTCATGGACAAGGTGAGACCTGGGATACGGAGCCCATTTCTCCAGCAGAGGCACTGGGAAATGAATCTTTCAGAAACGACAAGAAGAATTAAGAGGGTGACTCGGCCCTGGCTCCCACACCAGCTCCAACAAGAAAATATCTTGCTCTTGTTCCTATGCAGATTATACCTATGTTTCCATCATCAGCATCCACTGTCTCTCTGACAGAATGAGCTTGAACGCTCTTCTCTCTGCAGCAGCCAATGCACCTCCTGGCCTGTTCAATCCTTTCTACTTAAATGACTTATGTCCTGGCCTTCATAATTCTGTCAAAGAAAATATACAGCCTTCATCTTTGTTATCTTTCATTGTGCCTAAAGAGGTCAGAAGTTCAGAGCGGTTGGTGTAGATAGCCTGGCTGGATGTAAATATGGCCATCAGTTTTGGTGCAAAAAGCCTGCGAGACAAAATTGACAATCTTCTTCCCACAAGTTTTGTGTGTGCAAGCATGAAACTTGCCTTCCACTGGCATTTGTACTGTCATACAGCATTCGTGGAAAGCACAAATACATGAGAATGCAGCCAAAGCCAGTTCACTGAAAGAGCGGATGAATGTTTGCAGGAAATTCAATGCTTCTCTCATCCATCACTATTCACATTCCCTTCCTTGCCTGCAGGTAGAGGCACAGAGACTTATTGGATGGGATTCATCTTACCTAACTTTAGACATATATAGTGTGGACGTCTCTATCTCAGCTTGTTGTCTAGACTCTTCTGAAAGTCAATAGAGAGAAGCAGGCAGTTCTAAGCCCAATTCATCTGACCTGTTTTAGACACCTTCTTTAGGAAAAGATGAAGCTTTCCCTAAAACTACCTATTTCTCTCTAGTGACTTAAGGACGATTTATTCCATTAAATCAGGTGCAGACCTGTGCACTGCACTATCTACATGTGGTGAATTCCACCACTCTGGCACATTCAGTAATGTTTTTCCAACAGTCAGATGAGCTTAATGGGACCTTTTCGGCCCCAATAAATTACACAACATTCTCCCATGCTTTTCCCCCTCCCCAAAAGTGAAGCTGGTTGTATAAGAAGGTTATTTCCTTGGCCTAAGCCTGTTTCCCTGGCACGGGCAGAGGGCATTTTTCAGTCAGGGTTTCCAGACCAGCCTGTCCAGCAGCCCTGGGGCGCGGGCTGCGCTGCCTCTGCTCGCACTGGGGTGCTCCTTGGCTCTCCCTGCTACTCTCTCTGCACTCAACAGCTGCCACCCACCTTTGCGAGCCGGTCCCAGGGCACCTCTCTGCCCACCTCACTTCTGCTGCGGTGCTTCAGCCCGCACGCTTCTGCTCAGGCTTCGGATAATGGCTTTTGCTGTTCCTGCTATCACTATATGAGAGCTCTTTAATTGCATCTTCCATTCAGCCTGAATAAAGGGTGAGTAGGACACCTATTTGCTTTGACCAGGCTTGTGATTGATGCAATTGTTAATACTTTCCAGCATAACACAATCTTCCCTCACCTCCCAAGGATGCTCTGCTGCTCACGTGCCCCCATGTAACTTTTTCAAGGGCAGACAGAAAGTGGCACAAAAGGCAAGAGGTGGCAGTGGAAATACCAGTGAGCCTCTGCCCCATTGCTGAAGGGTTACGTCTCTCCAGCATCTGTCCCACCCTTCGCCGCTGCCCTTGGTGTCAGCAGAAAAGGTGCTGTTTCCTTGCTCAGCAGTCATTTCTAACAGACCACTGGCAACTTCTCCATGCAGATCTGCCTGCAGAGTCCTAGGGTCATCTTGACCCCTGGGAGAAAGCCAGGAGAGACACCTTCTGCCGTTAGGCATATCAGGAGCTTTCATTTTTTCAAGTAAAGTCGAGGAAAGTCATCTTCTCAACAGGGCAGTGCTGAGCAATCACCCATCACTTGGCTTGACATGGCTGTCAGGGATGGCAGCTCCCTCTTCTGCACCAGCAAAGTGCACTGGTGATTCTCGCCCCCATCAGACACCGTGCCACACGCTCTCCTCAAGGTGGGCAGGGGGAGCAGCCCCCTCTCAGACCTAGAGAAGAGCCATATGTCTTCAGAGGCAACAATTACACCCACAGAACAAAACGCACAGCACAATAAAAAAATTACTGCACACAGAGTTCCTCAGTAAACGAAGACCAACTTGTATTACACCCATGGTGTCACATAGCAGAATTTAAGCCATCCTTCAGGTTGCTGTAAGTCCCAGGAAAAATACAGTGGCGCCTAAGGAGGCAGGAAGGGAGGCAGAAAGAGACTGTGAGTGGAGCCATCAGGAGGGTAACCACAGAGCTGTAGGGGAGGCTCCTGGAATCACACCGCTTTACTCCCTGTTATGCAGAAATCGACCCCAGGGCCCCCCAACAGAGCACGTATAACTCTGTTTCCCTTTCTAGCAACATCAGTAGAATTGTTTGCGTTCAGAGATTTCCGGCTAAAGACAACTACGGAGTTCCAGCAGTTTACACAGGCTGTGGGGTTGTTCTCCTGACACAACACACAAATAGGCGTAGTTCATAAAGAGCGCTCAAGCAGTCAAGCCACAATTACCTGCAAATGTAGGGGTGCTGCAACAAGGTAAACTGAGCATGGTAATGACAGCATAGGCAGGAGATATCCTGCGCTGTTGGAGTTCTGCTGAGGTCGACACGGCGGGTGCACTGCAGATGTGGGCTGTAACACGGCCACGATGCCTTGTGCAAAACAGCAGGGGAGGCAAAAACCTCCCAACATTTGCACACAGGGATTCGATGGCCTTACCTTCAGCATGGAAACAACCTCATTACCTCTGCACAGTCAACAAGCACTCCTATCAATAGGAACATATCTCAAATACCTGGAAGTGTCATTAGACATTCAAGAGTCAGTAATAGGTGGTAAGTGGGATTGGACGGTTATGTACCATTGCAGTCCATGCCATTGACTGTGTAGGACAGGACAGAGACAAGCTTCCTTAATCCATGTGCTTATTTTCTTGTTAGTGTTTGATTTCTGACAGACGTCAATGCTGGTGACGGTATACCTCTTCTGGCTTTGCTCAGGGATGCACTGCCCAGTAGTTTTTCTCCCTGAGCACTGTGCTTTTTCCCCACCACCAAGCTGGAGTGCGAGTCAGCGTTTGCTATGGGGCTGTTGCTGCCCTAGCACAGCAAGGAGAGACCAGGATCAGGCCAAGCAGACTGATTTGTGACCTATCATCAGATGCAGAACAAGTATCTGTCCTTACTGCCTCTGTCGTGGTCCTCAGTTCCTCTGCCTTCTGCCACTTTCTTCCCACTACCTATTGCAATTGCTCAGGGATCTGTGCTGTATTATCTAGAGCAGATCATGCTACTCTTTTGGATACCTCCTGAACATTACTATCCACAATGAGATGAGATTGGGAAACGACAAAAAATTTCTTAGTACAAAATATTTATTTTAGTAGGAAATAACATAGGAAATAGACGAAACATTTTGAAAGCTTTTCAAATATTATTAGAGGAGCTATAGGGCTGAGCAGAGTGCCTGCAGGAAAACAGGAAACACAATAGCACTGAGAGACCCAGGGGAGATTAAGTTTTGAAACTTAGAGAATAATTGTGAAACTATCAATCCTGGGATATAGAAAGATAATTTAGATACTGTAGAGCCTCATAGTGCCTTTCTGCTATTTCTGTCATAATTTTCTGCCATGTTATTTTCTGTCAAGCCTTACAATATTTCTATAATGACTAAGCCATTTGTTTCCCCAAAACTTATCTTTGAAAATTATACACAAGGTCAGAGTTACACACCTGAACACTCCATTTATTATAAGGAACAAGAAAATCTGTCTCGGCCACATCACCAATTGTAGCTGTCCACCTAATAGGATGAAATAGGTTGCAGGGAGAGTAACTGAGCGGTAAAGAGGGGCACTGCAGGTGACAGAACAAGAATGATAGGAGAAAGATCAGCAAAACTAAAAGCAAGAGAAGATATATCATTGGCAACAAAACCAAATCAAGCTAATATCTTCTCAAAGTAAGATGGGTAAAATAGAGGGACTCAGTAAATAAGCTGAAGCCATTCAACAAAAGATCTGTATAGCAGACCTTTTGTTCATAAAAATATCTGACTGACATCCTTTGCAGCTGTAGTTTATTCCAATAGACAAGTCTTTTCAAAGTAACAATGGTAAAATTCTGCCTACCTAGTAAATATTTTTATTTCTAAAATTTGTTGATGCTGCAGATTGCAACTTTTATTTTTAGTGCTTTCACACAAGTTTGTGCTGCATCTTCCAGCCTGGAGTGAAGCAGCATTGCCAAAGCAAGCTGAACCATTTCCTAGAGCTTGTCACAAAATAGAGCTGGGCTCTGAGACCCTGAATTGTGAGACAGTCTCACTGAAGCTGACAAAAATCACAGTGTTAAAACACCTGAATTTCCTGAGGTCATAAATTCTGCCTTTTGATGAACTCAGATACCAGGCCAGTGGGGTGCATTGGTTCATACTGAGGGCTGGATTGCACACATAGAAAACCTAAAAAAGTTGGTGCTTCGTGAAAGCACCAATGGTGAAAATGTGACCAAGGACGTGCTTCAGGGCTCATTCAAGTGATGTGATGCACTATGAATCTCATCTTGGTAGAGGGCCTGTCTTCAGATGGGGTGTAATCAATAAATCGTGTGCCAATTGTATTTATTCAATATGTCAACTTGCACTCCACTCTGGAGTGCCCAGTCATGTCCTGGTGCCCAGGAAAACGGGCAGGTTCTTGGGCTGGGGATCTCCTGGAGCTGCTGGTTGGGTCTGCTCAGAGGTCTGAAACTCTGAAGCTACCACTGGCAGCGCACTGTTGGTATTTTTGATTGGCACATGGCAGGTACATAGGCAGAGCAGGAGATCCAGGCATCTTAGAGCCCGTCCAGAAATAAGAACTGTGCTGTTGAGAGAATTCTTCACCTTGTACTAACGAATAATTTTATTAAAGACCCAATACAAGGTACACTGACGTCCAGGGAAGACTTAATGCTGCACTCAGTGCGCTTTGAATTGAGCTTTAACATCCCTGTTAGTAACTCATAGCTATCACACGCCCTTTCCGCACCAAACACACACCACCAGCCCACGTTGCCTGCAAAGGCCTCCTGCCCTGCGACCCCCCAGGGCTGGGGGCTGCTCCCCTGCCTGCTGCAGGGGCAGCCCATTGCTCCAGGTGCCCGGAAAAATTCCCCCCATCTCCACGCACAGTTTGAGAGACACCTGCAGATCAACCAGAAAACCTGCAAGGTTTGGAAATAGCTTTCTGCAAATTTAAGAGGACTGAGAGATTTTTTTTTTCATTGTTGTTTAAAAAAAAAAAAAAAAAAAGGAAAGAGAGAGAGAGAGAAATCAAATGATATAAGCCTGAGAGACTTACCTTGCATTTAGACCTGGATTATGGTTTGTGCTGTTTTTCCTCTCCATTCTCCTGCACACATATGGTGGCGGGGGAGGAAAGGGGGGAGAAATAAGAGCTGTAAGAAGTGTAATTGATGGCAAAAGAGGTCCAAATGTGCGCACCAGATCCAGACACTCTCCAAAATGTAATCCTTGTTTGTCTATATGATGGGAATAATAGCCTTCCTCACAGGGGTACTGGGAAGATCAATAAATAGTTAATGTTGGTCTAGGGAAATGCATGATGCCTGCAGTGTAAATCAGAAGTAGCCCATGAAATGCATGTAGTTACATATGGATAGACCCAATGTAAAAATGAGCAGACGTAGTTTCCTAAAAGAACGCTGCTAGTTACGCTGTAAACCTTTTCTCCTGTATGTAGGGCAGAGAGTAGACTTCAGACAAGATCCTGTGCTGGTATAGATGTGTATCATCTCATTGACAACACTGGAAATATATCAGTTTAACTAAGAGCAGCTCCAGCCTCTGACACCCGGAGGTCACGCAGCCTTTAACCACGCCTGTAGCTTTACCTTTGCACACTCTCCCAAGTCAGGCTTGAAAAATCTGCTTATTTTTCGAGTCCCCAGTAGCTCATCAGTGCTGTGTTTTCAACAAATTAGAACAGCCAACACAAATGTGTGGGTTAGTTTTCAAATGTTCATATAATTTTTAGCCCTCATGCCCACAGGATCTCACACTATTATCTAGTTATCCTGGAGAAAATACCAGCTCCCTACCCACGAGGCCAGCTTTTTCACACGCACGGCTTCGGCGCAGACACCTCTCTGAAGCATGTCCATGATGCTCTCTACCAGCTCATAATATTAGAGAATAACATAGCGATTTCTGTGGTGCAATAAATTCTAGTCAAGAAATCAAATGCTAAGGGCTAGTAATTAAACTGGAGCGGCTGTGAAGGGTGCTCAGTGGAGATGAGGTGCGCAGGCGGTTTTGCTCAGGGCCAGGCAACAGGGCTGAGTCCGCATCCCTGGGGGCAAGAGGGGCAGGTTAGGGCCCACGAAATGGAATTTTGCCACAAGCAGGCCAGTCTCTAAGGAGATAAAGGAGCAAAAATTCCTGTGAATCCAAGCTGAGCCAAAGGAGTGTTGTAAAAGGGGGATAAGGAGAACACAAACAAATGGCAGTTTCCTGATCTGAGCACAGCCTGGATATGTGGAGCGCCTGCTGCCCCCACAGCCTGGATATGTGATTAACCCCCCCAGGTCTTCTAAGGAAAGAGAGAGGAGCAATTTCCAACGGGCTTCTCCTACTCGCCGTTCGTCTGAGTGGGAATTTGCCTGTATATATTCCCTCAGGGAGTGGCAAAGGGCAGGTTTGCACACACAAGTGCAGAGATATGGATTTGGGATGTGATCTCCTGAAAGGAGAGCAAGGCTACATATTTTGCTTGCCGGCTTGAAAGGTTGCTGTTTGGTCTTGTCTCTCCTGCTCAGGTTTGTGCACTCTGAGGGGAGGCTGGGAAGCAGGTGTCAAATAAAGCTGTTTTTCATGAAAGTTGCCTGCAGTGAAACCTCTTTCAGTCTTACGCATGAAAAAGTGAGATTGTATTTACAGATGTCAGCTCCTTACCTGCTAATGTCCCTTTTGCCACGCCACGCCATTGCGTTTGCCCTCTGATCAAGTGCCACTGCTGCTATGGCAGCCTGAGGTTTGAAGAAGAGTGAAAAAGTGAACCCAAACTTACCTAAAGTATGGGCCAAGGGGAAAGCTGGGGCTGGTCCTGGAGCCAGCGTAAGGTGGCCCATGGGACAAGCCCCCAGCTGAGGAAGAGCGTGGCCACCAGCAGCAGAAGTTTCCCACTGTCATAGCTGAGATGGAGCTTAGAGGCACCACCTTGGAGGCTGGGGAGAAAGAGCAACCTCTTGCTCGCTCGGCGCTTGCCTCTCTGTGGAGAGCGATAAGCCAGATTGCTTTTTTGTGATGCGGACATGTGTCCGCGGGGAGCTGTCCTGCAACCGCGCTAATTTCATGTAAGGCTCTGAACTGCCATCAGCCAGGAACAGCTTTCAATCACTGCTGCCCTGGGCTGCGTTTGAGCTGGCAGCTAGGAGGTGGAAAGCAGTCTACATCCCTTCCTCGATTTGAACCCTTGAAGTCCCCCACAGGGCTCTGAAGTTCATAAAATATGTGTATATTAAAACACGCATTGGTTTGCATTTACGCAGATACGTGCACAGTGGGAAAGCGCGCCCTTTTCTTCATGGACTCAGAAAAGAAGAAATTTCTCTGACCCGGTGGAAAATCAAGGAATCGCAGTTACAAGCAGTGTTTACATGCACATCAAACACCTGTTAATGACAGGGAAAAGGATCTGAAGGGAAGCAGCAGAGGTTTTCAGCTGAGATGAACCGGTCAGATAGGCAGGGATCTGCTGGCTTTCCTGGAGGAAAAGGAGACGGGAGGCAGAGAGCGGGAGCGGAGGTGTGCATGCCGGGTAGGGAGAGGAAGAAAAGCCTGGCACATTTGCCAGCAGCAAATTGGGCTCCCGCATGGTCTAATTCCTGCTTCACCACAGACTGCTAACACAGCTTGGATAAAAAGGGAAAAAGGGAGAAAAAAATCTATGCAGGAGGCTGCAAGAGCACATAGAGTCTGTTCTGAGCTCCTTCCACAGGCAGACAGAAATCAATAAATCAATAGGAAATGTTCGCTGGCTGTAAAATGGGTAGAGAAGCCAGTGTCAAGCTGCTTTAAGATGGATGGACAGTAGGTTTGCAGTTTGCAGAAAGGCTAGAGGTGACTATCACCTTGAGATGGGATCAGTGGCCAGCAGCCCAGCCAGGCTTTGAACCTCGAGTTGATGATTAAGGGCTGGGGCACAGACGGAAACACCGCGGTGTCCCCGCGCAGCCCTCCCCGGGCTCTGCCGGCGCTGGCCCTGCTGTGCCACTTCATTGAAGTAGAGCCTACAGAAGACTGAATAAAAATTGACTAGATGCCTGGTGGTAGCGAGGATTGATTGAAGACGGGCAGGGGTTTTCTACCCCACAGTTGGATTTTTTCCTTTCTATGAAGGATTTGACATAATGTAGGTAACGGTTCCTATTCAGAGTATCACACCTTCATTCTCTCCTTAATGAGACAAGCACAGGGACATGAAGCAGTGCCAAAGATGCTTAGGGAAAGCTGGCACGAGTGGCATACTTCTTTTCTTTTAAAGGCAAAGCATTTGCAAGGGCTGGGACAGCTGTACTTGCAGCAGGCTCGCTGTGTGTCTCCATGTGCCCATTCAGGTCCAGAGGGCGGCTTCTCTTCAATCAGTATTTTTCAAATGTCAGGATGATCTTCGCTGCGGCGTGGCTCCCGCAGAGACAGACAAGCAATCTAGCTTCAGGCTTCCCCACCTCCACATCCCCCCCTCCAGGACTTGCATCTCTTTCAGTTCCCGTGAACTGTTGCTTGTCCTGTTCTTTGAGGATAGATGGTCCCTCTTAACCTCTTGTAACTGAGACTCTCTCCCTCCCTCATAGCCCTCAGAAGTGAGAGATTTGGGGCCAGCTTCTTGTTCTCACCAAAAAAGACTCTTTGCAAGGCCATCGTTGCTGCACGTACATCAGGTATTACCAGTGCTTCCGTGCTGCTCTGCTCACAGGTGAGCCCGCTGCCCCAGCAGCGCAGCAGCAGGGGTTTCTGCCCAAAGTCAGGCAGCACTGCCCAAGATTGGTTCCTTCCCTCCATCAGCAGCTTTTCCGAGCCACATTCAGCTCCATGAAGCACACACAGATGAAGTATAAAGGGTACAAAGACTGCCAGTTTCTTTACTCCTATTTGGTAGCTTAATTTTACACGCTATTGACAACTAAATATGTGTACTGAAGTGGTATCCTTTGGTGTTGATAGTCTGACTTCAAGGAACTGCACCCAAGAAGTGTAAAATTTCATTTATAAGGTGTTTCTTTCATTCACTCTGGTAGGCCAACAGTTTGCTCACTTTTAAATAGAATTATGGCAAGAAAATACCCGGGTTTAGTTCATACATTAGAATAGAAACAATATTTAAGGGTCTAATCTGGTGAAATGGGATCTGTTATATTCTCTGACTGCTTTCCTGAAGTTACATGTAGTCAAGTAACCAAGAATTCGGTTTTCTGGAGTGTTTTCTGAATCTCTCTTTCACTGAGGCTTACTACATCTTGTAGTGAAACTCCCATGGGCAAACCTGACCAGGTCTCTGCAAGTCCCCCAGTAGTCTGGAAATGGGCCCTCAGAGTGCAAGAAATAGTCTAGTGAGTGATTCTGGATAGAAAAATCACAGAGATGCTGCTTGGGGAAATAAGCAGGAGCCAAAATGGGGCTTGCTTTGCATAGTGGAAACTAACTGTGAAGAGAATTTGTCTGCTTGCCCACACGGTGAAGAACAAGAAATTCTGGAAAATCAGTATCATAGCTCTGTACTTAAGTATCTGTCATCTTAGGCTGTATTGACCTGTAAAGTCTTCATCACAGAGCCTTGCTTTCAAGGGCAGACTCGGAGTACCCCAAGGCTGAACAGAAGAAAGGGAAAAGACTGCGAAGAGCCAGGTGTTCTGGCACCACGTCCTGCCGCAGGCTCATGTACAGGCGGATTAGCTGGCTCCGCAAATGCTCCGATTTATTCCTGGAGTGCTTACAGGAAGCTGCGTGTGTGCCACACTCAGCACAGCTCGGCATTTGGTGTCCAAAAAGACAGGCGTTGATGCAGTAGCTGTGGTTAGTAGAGAATGATTAAAATAAAAAACCCTCAATGTACCCTTAGTACATCAAAATAATATATATAGATTTTTTTTTTTAAGAGCTAAAAAAGAGAAAAGTAAATTAGCTAATACGCAGTGCTTACAGTGGTGAAAGGGAAGAAGGTTTGCTCCCTTTTAATTTCCCGTTAGTTTTCAGATTTAGGATGTGTGACTCTCTGCAAAGGACACACTTTCTGTAAGAAATGAGAAAATATCTTAAGTCAAGGGGAAAAATTCTGCTTAATCTCTGTTGGGTGGCCAGGTGCTGCTCTTAAAGTTGGTGATGACAGTGGTATGAACTGGAAATGGAAAAGGGCCTTGTCAATACTCAGCTGTTGCAGCAAAGAGAGGGTTACTCAGCTGAACTTCTGGAGAAATCACTACGATATTTGGACCATAACCAAACCCCACTGAAGTTAATGGGAGCTTTAGCTTTGCATGGACTTCGACTCAGTCTATTCAGAATAAAATCCCAGGATGGTCCTTTTTTACTGCTCATGTATTAGCGCCCAGAACAACAGGCACACTTTATTACAAACATATTTTATGCTTCTGAGCGAGGTACATCGGTGATGAGAAAAGGCAGAATTTTCCACCTGAACACTCTCCTTTTGCTGCCTCCAGTGTGTGGTGCAATCCAGAGAGACACTTCCATACCTACCCATTTCCCCTGGAACAACAGCAGGTGCAGCAGCAATTAGTGATTACTTCATCAAGCACTGAACTCTGTAGCCCTTCAATTTACGTGAGCTCATTCTGTACTCATCCCGTGGACACTGGTGTATTATATTGAGAAGCGGAGAAGGTTTTGTTCAAAAAAGCACTATTTGGTGAAGCGGACTATGACACAGATTCTATGCGTATTGCTAGGATCTGATATCAGTTTGGTGGGTTTTTTTTTTCAAATATGCTCATTTCTACCAAAACTTTTGGAAAAAAAGTCAGCTGCAGACAGTTACGAGAACCAATATACAGAAAGAGGAATTCAGACCTCTGCAGTTAAACTTAGCAAAGTTAAAGCCGTGGAATAAAGGCTCTTCTAGGGGAAACGGCAGCACCTTAAAGTTCAGGTGCAGCTGTTAGAAGGCACGCACACCTGCACAGGCAGCATAAAACAAGCAGAGGCCAAACGAGGGGTTTTCAGCTGGAGCACGTTGCTGAGGTTTAACCTAGTTCAGGCAAGCTGGCAGCAGTCTCTTCTAAGGTAAGGAGAATTTTGTCTCTCTCTCAAGCGCTGCATGATTGTTTTGTAGACTTTTTTTTTTAGTTCGTCTGTGGTAGAGTGGAGGACTTGTAATGAAAAATTCATTAAATTAGTTACTTTTGTTCTGTTCTCAAATCACTTGGAAATAGATGTTGACTTTGATTGATTTGTTTTTGGCTTGAAGTGGTGCTACGCTCTCTGTGCAAACGTGGCTTATCCTGTTGTAAGCTTTGCTACGTACCTTCCCTGCATCTGCTGTCCTTGTTATTAATTATGCTTGGTGAATTCACAGTGCAAAGTGTAGAGCGTACTTTCTGAATGACTCACGAGAATTTCAGTTCCATAGGTGCTTTTTAAAGCAAAATATTTAATTTATAGGCAACTAAAAAAAAAATTCTGTATAAAAATTATTCAGATAACTAGTTGCAGAGCCTTGCTTTTTATGTGCTATACTTAGTCAGACGTGAGAGTTCCTCAGGTTTAGCAGAAATATTTGCAGATTTAGACACCGATATTGAAATGAGTCTGTTAAGTAGAGTGCCACTGGGAGTAAGGAGTTCCGTGTCAGCACTGGAGTCCATCTGCAAAATCTCATTAGAAAGTCAGGGCCTTAATTTTTCTGTTCATTAAAGAACTGTGGTAAATCACACAATGCTGTAGGGCACCTTTTGCCTCAATTTGATTAGGTTTTTAGAAAATCATTGTTATTTTTACATTCGGAATCAAAGACAATGGAACCCCTTTCGCTAATCCCTCTTTCATAAATCACATCAGGATTTTTTTTTCTCTCCTCAACTATTAAGAAATATTGAAGTGAAAACTGTGGGAATTATTTTAAATTATTGTTTACATCTTGGAGTTTTGGTTTTTTTTTTAATTATATCAATATTTTTTGGTGAAACTCTATCTCTGTCAAATACTTCCATTCTGTTTCAAAAAAACACTCTTTTTAATACCAGAAATGACTGATAAAGCATTTCAGTTGCTAGTTTTATTTTAATATGCAAATAATTACTAGGAAAGGAAGTAATTTCATTGCAAAGGTAGTGAAAGGGATTTTGTGTCACTTGGTACAGAGAGGAAACAATGCAGCAGGAGCAAATATTTCATATATTGAGTAACAATGAGTCGGCATACAGTTATCTGGTGTATAACAAGAAGGCGTTTGTAACCCACTCGTCCCACTTAATCTTTTCTCACCTGCTGCAGTTCCACACCAGCCTCATACAAACAGCAAATCACCCTTTTTCTCTTGACTGGCTGTTCTCCTTTCATTGTTTTTCATGTTTTTATTTCTCCTGTTATTTTATTGGTGCACGGCCCCTAGAAGCCCAGCAAAAAGGATTTGTTGTGCTGGGATCCCACACGATATTTCTCTCTGCTTAACATGGGAAAACCAAGGCGCGTTTGGAATTGCACGGCGGTGGGGGCTTCCCCGCTGAACACCTCGCCGGTGCTTGTAAAATTAAGCCAGGAGCCACTTAGGCTGAGGCAACCGTTTCCTTTTGAGATTACTCAGCTTCATAATGTGCGCCGATGATTTCCCTCTCCAGCTTCTCCTACAAGATTAATCGGTTTAGTACCTGAGCCCCTGTAAATAGCATTTCCAAAGTATTACACCAGAACCCAAGGCTGGCTCTGCTTTTCGCATGGGGAGAGCTTGGAGTGGCACACGGGGCTGGCGGGCGGTGGCATCATCTGGTTGTGACCAGAGCTGTGCTGGGGAGGCGATGGCATCATCTGGTTGTGGCTGGAGCAATGTTCAGAAAGCGATGGCATTGCAGCTCGTACCGCCCTTGCCTGGCTCCGCGCCGTGCATGCACGTTTGTAGGCAGAACGGTAAACTGGCTGAACACTGATGTAATTATAAAAAACATGATCTTATCGGGGTATATCTTGCTGATAAGGACCTACTTTTGACTTACAAATGGTTCGGTGTTGCTGGTAACACAAAAGCCAGAAATATAGCAGCCTTTCCACACGACAGGGGTGCCGCGCTTGCGGCTAATAGCATTTAATGCTTCGGGAAGCAGACAGCAGCACAACAGCCGTCCGTCCGCGTGTCCCTCCAGCTCTCCTCCCCCAGGCCCCTCCTGCCACTTCTGACGCCATTTGCCTGGGACTGGAGGTGTCTGCGCGCTCTGAAAATTGGATCACAGGGATGGCTCTTTGCCGGCCCTGGTCACGCTGACGGCAAGACTCGATCGATCAATACCCTGCGTGACACTTTCAGAATTCATTGGAAATGATGTCCTTTTCGAATGACACCCACATTTTATCGAGGGCAGCTCCAACAGAAAAGTACCGAGTGTGTTTTTGCAAGATATGTTTTCTTGGCGGTAAACTTCGCTTTATTTGCAAGGTTCTCTGTATTTGGGGTTTCTCCATCCATCCCTTCAACCTCCTTTTTGAAGAGGGCAGAGATTTAATCTTTAAAGGTATCTTTGTAGCCTGACATTTAGAGTGTGAGCCGTTCCTAAGCCTGATGTTTATTATGACATATGGCCTCTTCATGTAAAAAACAGTAAGCTTTGGGGGAGAATTTTAAATGTAACGTGAGGCTCATAGCACACAGCTAAATACTGATTCGCAATTTTATCCAAAATATTGTCACCTCTGGGTAAAACTATTGCTCCGCTATGGATTCCCATGAAACCACTTGGTGCTGCTGTCTTGGAGCCGGTTCCTGTGGGTGGGACTACCCGGGTCATCCAAAGCTACTCTTTGGAGCCATTAATTGCTCCTGTTGACAGGCAGTGGAGAAGAATGGCGCTTGCAGCTGGAGGCTTCAGGGCTGAGATATGCAGAGAAGGAGAAATGGGGGAATTGTTTGGAATCTTTTTTTGAAGGATTCGCAGAGGAATAGGTAACCTTTCCATTGAATTGTCAATATTGAAAAGGAGCCTTTAGCCTTTATATGTTGTGACTCTGAAGTAAATAGCTCTGGTTGCTAGGGGTATTCAAATGCTGCATACTTGGCATCCTCTGGGGACCGCACAGCTGGGACTTGGAGGATCCAGACTGGGTTTTAATTCTGTCCTTATCAAAGCTAAAGCCAGATGTATCATTTGGAACTAGACTCAAACCCATCCGAAATGCACAAGATGTTCAGCCTCAATCAACAAGAAAAAAAGGAAAAACCATTTCCAAAAACATAATCCTGTGTAATTTGTGTTTTTACAATATTCATTGAGCTGCACAGTGTCTACAGCATGGTGAGTCTGTGACTAGTTTAGCATGTGGGTAGGCCTAAACAGAGGTGGAAAAAAGAATGAGGCATCATTTGTGGACTTGACGCACATCTGCAGAGTACTGGTGGGGAAGCTCATGGCACAACAGCAGTTAATGCAGGAAGATTACTTCCTAAGGTATTTTTTGTGTTTTCAGTCTATGCACACCTCAGGCAGAAGAACTCGCTCTGCACTTCGCTGCTGCGCTGCTCCAACGCTTGGGTTTCACCCAGTTCCGGGGTATTTTAAAATCTTTGCTGGGCTGTAACTGGTGCACCACCACGTCCTGCACTGACTGTCTGTGCTCCAATAAATTCCAAAGGGAAAACGAATGTTGCAAGGTCCAACAGTGATAGAGGGAAAGAGAATATCGGAGGTGGACTATGGACTTATTAATCTGTTCGTCTGGTTGCCGGGAAACTGTCATAAATTATTAGATAGCAGTTTATAGGGAAGTTTTAAGTTGCTAATCCTGCCCTTGTATAAACACCTAATAGTTTCCTTTACTTTGTTCTTAAGGAATGCGACCTGGCAAATTGGATAACTACTATCCTGAACTATAACATGAGGCTTGAATGGGAGAAACCAGATATAGAGATCAGAGTGACTATTGCCTGATCTTAAAAGTTAATTCCTGTAGCTCTGTATGTGGAAGTAACACAATTTACTAGAAAATGGATCATCTGGGCCCTGCAGATAAAATGTCTGGGCTTTTAGTGCAAGGCATAGAGGCTGATGCTTCTGGTTCTGGTGCCTGCCAAGTAAAAGGAAGTTTGCCTGGGGGAGGATTTCACTTGCTCTGGACAAGGAACCTCAGCCTAGAGGTAATACCAAACTTCCCAGTCAGAGAGCATTATAGCTTGTCCCTAAATGCAGCTGTGAAAGATGCGAGTTTAGTCTGTCCCCACCACTTAGTTTGATCTTAGTAAGCTCTACTTTTAGCTCCAGAGGTCTCTGATTCAGCTCTTGCTGTTGGAGACCACAATAAATTCTTGCAAAGTAGGGACTTGTGAACTATTAGAGCTGCTTCTCAATACAAAAAGTTGTTCTGTTGTGACTTAAAATTGTATATGTTCCTTATTTGGATGCTGTGTTTCTGGTATGAGTTCCTCACTCATTCTGCCTTAGTTGATTTCTTACCTAGCTAACTTAAAGCAATCTAAAACCCTGAAAAATAAAAGTGTAGGAGTATTTTCATATCAGGAGTCTGTACTGCAAGTTGGTTTCTGAACCAGTGTAGCTGGGACTAAAATTCTCCCTGTAGACAAATGGGTGGTCCTTCCCCATGCAAACACTTGGGACTGAAGGTCTACCGGACTCTAATTTTGCAACACCTTGCCTAAGACCTGGTGGGAAAATCAGTAGGTATTAGAACAGGCTGTCAGAGTCACAGGTTTATAGCCAAACTTTTTTCATAGAGAATTAAGAGTGTTCTGTGGCATTTCTCTCTAATTGCTCAAATGGTCTGAATGCTGGTCATGGAGGCACCTGATACCCGAGCCTTTTATGAGGGGATTAATGAGCATAACTCTACAAAGGTCCCAAATGGGCTATAAAAACGTGGGAGAGAAAGCATCTCACAAGCATCCTAAAGCCTCCAGCTTACACATAATTGTTGGACAAGAGGCACCATGGCATTTGTGGGAAATGAACCAGCTTTGCTACCGTTCTGGCATCGTTTTTTTTACTAATTCTCTTTTATGGTTTTCTCATAATATTCTTCCAACTGAGCCACTCTTAAACTGCAAACAAGTACTTATTTTGAGGCAGAGTGATTTGATAATGTTGTTCATTGCTGTCTCAGGTGATCAGTTCGTGAGAAAGTTGGGCTGGCTTTTGTGAGTCTTTGAGCTTTTAGTCCAGGAATATCGATGGCAGCACAAATCAAATAGAGCAGATACAGTGCAGAGTGGGAGAACAGCAAGTGAAGATGCTGTTGTACTAAGGGCCTTTTAAAAATATCCAGGGGTCTTGGAAGAGTCTGGTTTCTCAAGACAGGTTGGAGAATACAGGCAGGTGGGTGTCACATTGCGTCTCCTCCATCCCCCCAACAGCGCAGTTGTCATTTCTCATACCAAAGGATAGCATCAGAAATGTCATTCCCAACCTAAATCTGACGAAGCAACAGAAAGAAAACCTGACTGAACTAGGATATTCATAAAACAGAGATGTAAGAATGCCGTGTTTTGTTGGCAAACTGGTTAATGTCATAAAAATAATTCGTTTGGTAGGAGTTTGAGGTGAACAGGAGCGCACAGAGATACCACTGTGGTCCCTGCTTCTGAGCAGACCGAGAGTGATGGGTTCAAAGAAATGCCTCGCAACTCCTGTTGACTTCAGTTTCTATTAAAATCAAGAGCAGTTTTAGTATTAGCTTAAACAAATTCAAGGGAAGGTTCAGCATAACAGAACAGGTTCTGCAAATGCTCCCTTTACCATTACAGCTATATGCATTTTACATATTTTAAAGCATTTAGATGCTTATTTGCACCAGAATCCTTAAAGGCTCCAAAAATATACTCTCAGTGAGAAATACCTTAAATCTCTCAATGATGTGTCCTGTAAAACTGACCAAAATATTGTCAGCAAGGTGAAGCTTTTAGCCTTAAAGTGCAAGTAATCTTTTAGTCCTGCTGAGGTTTAATGAGTTGGGATTCTAAGCTGATTCAGCTCTTAAACAGTCTGATCATTAGTGCTGTATCATCTGTCACCTTTGGGTGATAATTAGAAAAAGAAAGTCAATAACAATAGTACATAACACTACTTTACTAAGATTTAAACAAGTTGTAATATTGTTGAACATCTATTGATGAGTCCAAATGTGCCACAGGCTATTGAGCACAAAGAGTGCTTTGATGTGATGTTTTCCATTATTAATTTGATGTGGTGGAGTTCGTAGAAGTGAGAACATTTGTTTTCATTTTATTACACGTGGGAAGCAACTGAGATACTTTACATATTCTTTTTTTTTTTCCTGTTGTTTATTCCACTAAAGCTTTTGAGAAACAAGCACAGAAGGAAAAAAATATGAAAATGGTTGTTCTGACTCAGTTAATAACATTAGGCTGTTCATTACCATATCTCTGATTTTTTTATTTTTTTTTTTCAATTTTTGTTGATATATTTGTGCTCCAAAACGTACATCCTGTATGTATGCTAGCGGCCCCCAGATGACAGGTAAAAACCTAAACCGATTTGGTTATTCCTGAGATCTTCTTGTATTCTGGGGAATTTGCTGTGGTGATACAAACACGGGTCAGGATTCATTATCACATCACTCCAGCAATCTGGATATTTGGCCTGATGTGTATGAGACACCCTAGTAATGTAGTGGTCAGTTATCTTTTCTTATTGACCACTTCCTCATCTGCCTGTTGTTTCTTCCTTTGGGTGCTTAAACTCATCAGTAAAGAGCACAATTATGGAAATCTCTGAAGACTGAGCCTTTTGGAGTGTATTTTATTGCTTTGTTGTGTCCATTTAATCCCTTAATGAAAATTCTTTCTCTTTCTCTAGTCTGTCCTTTTTATGCTTTCTGCAACCACAATATGATAACACTTTGGTCATGGATCTGCCAAATGCAGTTTTGTTCAGCTGATGCTTTGTAGTGATTTAAACAGGAAAGTTGTTAAGCCAAAAATAGAACAACATACACAAAATGTCTGAGAGTAAGAGAAATGCCTCTGCAGATTGACTGTGTCCTTTCAAAGAAACACAACCGAGACAAGCTGTTTTCATCTCAGGTCTGGAGATATCCATATGCAGCACACCTGAAAGAAGGTCTAAACCTCTCAGACCCACGAGGCATGTTTTTCCTTAGCAGTTAAATGGAGATATTTTACTTCTCCTCCCTCCTGTTTGTAAAGAATAATCTGAGTCCTGCTTGAGACCCTGCAAAGCATCAAATAGTCCCGGCTGACTCCCACAGATGTTTTGTGTAATGGAGTCAACAGCTGGAGTACGAGCTTCATCTCACGAGTGAATGGCATCTAGCAGCTCTGCTGCCAGTCGTAATTCTGAGACATGAAACTAAACTCAAATGGTACAGTTTTGCAATCCAGTTTGTATTTTGGACAATAACCACCCCATACTCCGTCTGTTTTTCAAGGCTGGTCAGCACAGGAGCAACTGCAGCTAAGCAATTAGACAGTAACACACCACGTCTCGGGCTAACATTAATAAAACATTAAAAACAGGAATTGTTCATATAAAATATTGAGGCACTACATTCTGCTATTCTCAGTATGAGGTAGAAGCACTTTACACGGATCAATTACTTCCCTATAAAATATAAAGGGGAGCCCAAGATGCAAATGTAAACCCAAGTTCAGCCTGGGTTTTGAATTCTTGAAATATTTTTTCAGTTCAAAATATGGGTTCCCCTTCAGTTTCATCACTACTTTAAAACAAAACAATGTGTTTCACAGACACAGAGAGGTGCAAGATGAAGTTAAAAGATATTTGGCTCTTTCCAGTAGCCAAATGGCCAAACTTAGTGAATGAAGACCAACAAAAAGCAGGAACCTGTGTCAATAAAATATAACCAAAGTTTGAAACTGTACAGTTTATCTACAAATCTCTGTGACACTCAGCCTGTTCACGTGTGCTTCCACACACAGAAGCAAGGCAACGCAATTGCTTCCCAGCACTCCAATCTAGCGAGTCCCATTTATTATACATCGCACCAAGACATTTCCCAGACAAGGTATCCACAGCTAAATGTGGCTGCAAAGTCCACTCCTTAGAGAAGGTGCAGAGAAAGGTGATTGGGTTCTCCTCCTGATAAGGAAACTCTACATAATCCTCAGGGGAGATAAAATTTGTCTAAAGTCCAGAATCTGGGTCAGATTACTGGTTACCTCTACGGCAGTTACACCAATAATGAATTTGGACTTCAGGCTTAAAAACTTGAAATATTATTTTATGTATATAAATTTATTTTGACACGCACATAAAAAAAATAAGCCGGGTTTGTGAAAATGTACAGCATACCCTTCATAAATCTCTGTTTCCATACAAGCCAGACTTAACTCTTCTTACAGTAATATTTTAAAGTGTATGGTTAACCTGCCAAGGTGCCCAACATTAGATTATTGAGGAAAAAAATCCAACCAAACAAACAAAACAACACTTTACTCTTACATATCTTAGATTTGCATACTCTGTGTCGATCAGCCGCATGAAACTGATGATGCTTCTATTATTCTGAGCTCTAAATAAGTGATTTGGGGTTACCTTTTGTACCAGCCAAGCATTTTGCAGCGGGAAAGCTTAGCTGAGTGCCAAGCCCCGTCAGTGTGGGACAAGGACTTGCCCTGACCGCCAGGCTGAGGTCCTGCCCCAAAGCAGGAGGGTGGTGGGGATGCACACACTGTGCCCTGCAGACCTCCTTCCTCCCCACCGTGTTGGTGACACAGAGCCAGGCTCACCAGCTTTATAGCTCTGCCTTTCACAGCCTTGTCTTCAGTGGCTAAAGCTAAGCCTGAATTTAGGACTGCCGTACCCAAGTGAAACTAGGCAAAACGTTGTTTGTTGGGCTGCAGATAGGCCGCTATCCTTGGAAGCGTGTTGTGGGATCTGTAATGAGCTCAGCAGGTTAATTCCCTTCGTGCTGGTCGCCCTCTGGGGTGGCGCTGGGTGCTGTGCAGTGAGGAGCAGACAAGTTCCATCTCAGGGATGTGCCGGTGGCTCCCCCAGCACCTTGGGTTTTGTTGCATGTCTCGGTACCTGATGTTTGATCCCCTGTCCGTCTGCTTGATGTGCAGGACCTGAACCTGTGATGTTGGCTGGCAAAGCAGCAATACCAATGTAGCATTAAGTAGCTTTCCAGATAAATGAGTGTTTATCTTATTAAGCGTCTCACACATGTCTTTAGCGTTATTAAGAGTTGTTTTCTTTGCGATTTTTTGCCACTTACCACTTTTCCCCTTTGAAAACCCACCGAAGGTGGCGCTTAGAGCCTCTTCTGCCTCAAACTTGCCACCCAAACATTACCCGAGGACCGGGTGGCTCTGTGCGATGCACAACGCTGGGAGGAAGGAGAGGTTTTGGTGCCACTCGCTGAGTCCCTGTTGGGGGGCAGAGCCCTGCGGGCCGCGGGGCCGCTCCGCGTCAGCACGGCTCCAGCAGAGCACTAGCGCGTTCCGTTGTTGATTTGGGGTCTTGAATCATTAATTAGATCATTGATTAGTTAATGCTTATACAGTGCTCTCTATTTTTGGTGTTGCGTAAGAAGTAGGAATCATTATCATTAGTAAGAAACATTTGTTTATTGATGTTGGTGTTGCCTTCACGTTTTCCTGTGCTACCCTCTCCATTCCTTAGCTCTACGTGGGGCAGGATTGGCCACGTGTGATTTAAATGTAAATAGTCTGAAAGATTGATGATGCAAACTAATTGGAATTCCACCTGCATACTCCTGCTCACACTTTGTCTCACCTGGGAACTGTTCAGATCATTCTCTTCCTTCGGGGCCAGCACAGGTATCGGTTCCATTACAAATTATTTGGAGGCTCTATTGAGGGATTGAAACTGCCTAGAAAGTCTTTCTTTTTATTCAGAATAGATATATGCCCGTATGCAATAAGCAGCACATCCCTATCGGAGCGGTTCGTGGTTTCGCACAAATCTATGTACTGTAGAAGGAACTTCTTCCCTTCTCTTGCCCCTGGTGTCCTTTCTGCTAGAGATTTTTCTTTTAAGACTATGTGGATTTGCAGGTAACGTTCAGAAACCACTTCTTTTGTTGTTGTTTTTGTAGTTTTCCTTGTAGTTCATTGATTTGTTCAAACCAAAAACTCAAAGCCAATCTCTGAGGCTGTCAGCCTCTTTAGCTGAGGAGGAAAGTCCACCAACTTCTGTAAATAGAGGCGACAGTATGTGGCCCTACTCTCTGTTGTAACTCGGGGCCTGCCTGGCCGGGCTTTGTACTCAGCCCCAGCTTCAAATATCCGGGGGGTGCCAAGGGGACCCCTTCCCTGCAGCCACCTGCAGCAGCACGAGCAGCGATGAGCAGCCGTCTGCGAATTGTAGTGCGGTAGTCCTCACACCTCCTCGTTTAGTGCTATATGTTAAAATGACTAGTGCCAGCAACACTTTGTAAAGAAATAAGCACACTGTAAGCTCTGAAGACTTTCTTTTTTTGATCCACCTTAAAACCTGACCACTTAAAAACCAGTTACCTATACTTATACTTTGATTTCTTTTTTTTTTTTTTTAAATGAGGTATGGTTAGAAATGCAAAAACAGAGTTTGAACAAGGGGTCATTCTGTCACCCATGGGAAAGGGAAAGGCAAGAAAGCTGTTCTGCGGAGTGGTTGCTTATTGTAGCAATCAGTTTTCTTTTATGGTTAAAGATATACGTGACACGGAGGAAAGCAGCTGGTGGAATGTCTTGCTTTTTGTGTTAATTTTTCACTGGCTGGCCTTTGCAAAAGACTTCTATCACAGAAATGAAACCTTAGCTCAGGTCTGGGGGCTGCAGGCGTAGCAGCATCAGCATGATTCGTTTCCCAGTTCTGCCGCTTTAGAGCCTTTCTTCTTGCCATTAGCAAACTCGCAAACCCCAATGACTGCCAAAACCCTCGAGGCAGATGAAAGGAAATGGATCCATTTTCTCTAAATCAGCTCTGTGACATTTTATGAAGAGCCTCTTAACAGATCCAACGCTAAGAATATTTTCATCTCTTCAGCTCAAGAATACCTTTTGAAGGCCAGCAGGGTCTGTAAGTGGGACAGGGATTAATGTAATCCCTCCCCCTGGCCCGTCTAGAACCTCTCCTGGAGGGAGCCTTATCTGCTCCCATCCTCTGCTGCCAGCCCGGCCCCCTCGCTCCCCACACGAGTTCTGAACGGATTCACGTTTTCCCCCAGGATTATGTTTTTCTGTTACAATCAACGCACTGAAAGGTCTGCAAGAGTAACGTGGAGCTTTGTGCTCTTGTTTTTGAGAAACAACGCGTTATGATAAATCTTCTTTAAGTTAAGAGTGGCATATAACTCAACAGAAACTTCTATACTTACTTTCAAACCTTTACATGGATAACTGTGGTTTCTATGGCTACCACGTAGTGGTATTCTGTGTTATTCCTCTGTACTGGTGATTCACAGGGCAGAGAATGAAGACATTTGTGATCCTTTCAGTTATACATCAGCTGCAGCTATTAAAACTCAAGGAAGACCATCAGTTAGTTTATAAAGCCATAGATGATGCTGCTGTCTAATCCCCATGTCCAAACAGGCAGGTTCTAGTGGTAACCAAGTGGATAGGCTTTTTACACATTATAAATAATGTACAACCCTGGGCTTTGGATGTAACTGTTTTTCTTAGAATGCCTTTTTCCTGGACTGTTTCTTCTTCTGCCTTTACTGCAGGTAAAGGGAAAGAAGGGGCATTTCTAGAGATCTCAATATAGTTCTTATAGTGCCTTCATTTTTCTTCATTTATAGAAGTAGAATAAAAATTTTTATATATATTTTCTAATACCATATATGCAAACTTCGTCAGCAACTTTGCTCTTTACTTGGCAGTGTATATGTGCTTAGAAATGTTTTTGTTACATTACGTATGCTGCTTTTTAGAGTCACTCTTTCGGAAAGGGGCTCCAAAAAAGGTATTTCTCTGAGCACAGGCTGCATTAGGCAGGGAAGCTCTATTGAAAAAGGGTGAAACTGAGATAGACCACTCAATTTAACTTGCACAGAAACAACTAGCATGTGAAAAATGAGGACTGGGTCTAAACACCCAGAAACAGGTAGAGAAAAGTAAGAAGCCTGGGTAGCTTTCAGGCACCTTGCTGCCTGCATATTGCCTGGGGCTGACTTAGAATCTCTGCTCTGAGAAAGATTGAGCAAACTCAACTATGCAGTGCAAAAATGGCAGAGATTTGTCATGGAGGGAAATTTCACCTGAAAATGCAGGTCTTGGTGTTGCACCAGTGACTGATGCCAGCGATTCCCATCGGTACAGTCCAGGCGAAGGCTGATGTCCCATCTTCCAACCTTCCTACCAAAACGGGAGTTCAGGAACACCCTGCACAGACACAGTGTATGAATATCTCTGTCTTCGTGACTTCTCAGCCCAGCTCTCATATTTAAGCACAGAAGCACCTATTTAAGCACTAGAAGGACAATATGAAAGAGAGCACCATTTTCAATGTCATCATCTTCTGACCAACGGCTTGGTTATTTTTAAGTGGAAAGGGTTCTTATCCCATTATTTTTGTGCAGCAGACTGAATGCAAATAATTTTCCTTCATTATGTCTTTGTAGGAAGAAACAGAATCTGTAGTGTCAGAAAAGGCTGTACAATACATCTATTCATTATGGGAGGGAAAAAAAAATAATCCTGACCCTTTAAGGTGTGTGCATCCAACTGCATAGAGCTGACCGTAATGTCCTCTTCAGGTATTTCAACTTACCCAAGAAACATCCAAAAAGTTTAGGAGACTACATCAAGATGGTCTATGTTGAGAATGTCAAATGTCAAACACAACTTTGTATTTAATGTGGACCGACACAAACATATTTCTGGCTTGATCAGAAATTACTTGGCTTGGAGGGATCAGTTAGAACTGAAGTTCTTGATATTACTACTGCAAGATGAAATAGGTGGGGGTTTTTTGCATTGCATCTCATAAAAAAAGTTCAACGCTGTGCAGACCCTTTTCAGTAATCCTTGAAATCACATCTGTGACAGCTAAGGGGTAAAGTTCAGTGAAAATTCACACAGTGAATTAAAAGCATATGTTACAGTCTTAAGAGAAAGCGGATGTGTACCTACATCCATAGCGAAGTAGAGGAATGCTGAGGTGTGTATCTGGAGGTTGATTCTCACCTGCCAGGGGCTGGTAAATCAAAGCAGATCTACTGAGGTCAGTTCTGTAAAGGTGCAGTGTGGTCAATGAAAGCTGAAACTGGGCCCACGTAACCGGTTAACTGACCTGGATAACAGAAAGCCCCAACCCAGAAAAACTCTAATTTCTCTTTTTTTTTCCTGATGTGAACTTATCAATATACCTCAAAAACCAAAACATCCTCAACGAGCTGCTTTACGGAACAAGCACAAGGAGCTGCTTCGGTTTGAGCCATTTCAGCTTTCTTAAAAGGAAACTAGAACAGTCTTCCCTGAGTACGAGTAACCCCAAACCAGCAACAGCCATTGCTGTGATGCTTGACTTCTGTCGCACGATTTTGAGGTGCAGGGGCTGCCTGGGGACACAGGTCCCTGCCCCAGGGAGCAGGCGCAGCTGCCAAGCAGCCTGTTCTGAGCTAAACGCACCAAACCCCACCACCACCTCCCCAGCTGTTTGTTCAATGTTTATTTTGAAGGAACAAGTTGGAGAGAAGGCATAAGAAGAAAATGTTGACTCCTCCTCAAATCTGGAATCGGTATCTTAAAAAAACCCGTCTTCATTTAAAACTAAACGGTTGTGATTTTTATGGGTATACATCTGTGCTATATTGCTATCCGTTTATGTTCTGTGTTAATACACTCAATCTCGTCCACATTTGCATTCTGCAAACAAAATGCTGCCAGAAGGTGTGGGTTTTTTATTAGACTCCTGTTCATCCCATTTTGTATTTAATATGACAGACTGTGTTATCCAGGAATATTCTCAGCCACATGAATACTAAATAAAGTTTGTGTTTCCTTGGGGTCAAATATTTCCTAGGAGCATCTCACACAAAACAGAATATATCTAAATGTTTGTGAAACTACTTTCAGGACCAGACAAATACTGTTTCACTGTGGCTTCCTTTACCAGGAAACCACCCAAAAGCTCTCTCAGCACAAAAGCAACAGAGAGGCAACCTGGAGCAGGCAACAGCCGCCTCCTGCCTCCCTCTGCTCTTTTCCCGGTGGGTTTGGGGTGTGTGATGTTGTGTTTCTGTGCGAGTACATTGCTGTACAAATACGCTCATTGGTGGTTTGGTAGGGCAAGGAGTCAGGGCTTGAGTTCCCTCTTGCCCCAGGGTGGCCTGTCCCCGCAGGTGGCCATGCAGGAGATGCTCTTGCTCCTTTGCACGGCGACTGCCCTTCCTCAGCGCTGCTTCATGCTCTCCACCTCCGAATAAGGGTCTTGTTTCTGAAGTGGAATGTGCAATAGGGAAAAAGAGGTGGCCGGAGCTCAAATGAAAGGGGAAAAAAAAGAGCAGATGAATCAATTTTGGGATGTTCTTTTGATGCTCTTGCCCTCTATTTCCCTACTCTTCTTCCAAGTGCTCTGCAGTTATTTCAGTGTGAGTGCTGCTAGCCACATGGTTAAGATTCAGCTTGCAAAAACGTATGCTTGCAGCAAGGAAGACTTACCCTTTAACCTTTAGCAGCCATTTCCTCTGAAAAGCACAAGTTTCATTTTCGCTTACAGTGAAAAACGTGTGGAGGGGGAAGGGGAAGAGAACCTCATCTCTTTGTAAAACAGCTGAACGGTCCTATTTTCACCCTCTGTACCAAACTTTTCACGTAGCTCTCTCTGCATTATGCAGCGTGCCCTCAGGAAAAGGATTGGGCAGCAAAAGCAAATGCAAACTCTCTCGTTAGTCTTGAAAGACTTGTTCTTGAGCGTTTGGGGTCAATCCCCTTCAGCAGGTTCATTTTTCTTCATTGCAATTTCATGAATTTGGCCATAAGCAAAAAGCAGGCTTTAGATTTTTTTTTTTAAGGTATTACTTAAACAAAACTGGAAATTGCATGCCACATGGAAAAGTCAAGCAAGTGGAAGGAATTCCACATTCCTGCAATATATCCATATGTTTATAAATAATGTTCCGTAGCACCAGCAGCCAATGGGTCTGTGCTTTCTCCTGGAGTAAATCCATGTAACTGATGCTAGGAGTTCTAAAAAACAGGACAAAGAAAAGATATTTTCACTTGAATCTCTTTCACTCAAGTGCTTTTCCGCCTAGAAAATAGGCTTGTTTTTTCAGGTCTGGTGTGACTTGAAAGATGGGTAATAACACACCAGATCTAGCAGCTTTATCACAAGTCAGTGATTTTGAATTCAGCTCTTCTTTCTAATAGTCAAAAATTATTATTGAGAGAGAAAAGTTTATTTATCTGTTCGTAAGTGCAAGAGGAGGCCAAAACCCCATCAGTGCTAGCTCCTGAGCTCTGTTCTTTCTCCTTGGAGGTTCCCCAGGCCAAGCGTTAGGTGCAGTGATGATGTGACATGATGAACTTTCACATCACCCTCATCTTTGCTGCAGCATTTTTGTGAGTAAAAGAGGGTGTTTCTAGTTTTGTCAATCTGCCTTCTTCCGCAGCAATCAAAATGGTTTAAATAAACCAGCTTCTTTGTTTCCCTTAGCAAAGTGTCTACTTTCAACTTACCAAGTACTAAGGCCTGATCCTCTAGCTCAAAAGCACACAGGCTTCTGCTCCCCAGCATCCTGTCAGGTCTCATTTTGAATGAAAAGTCTGCGATCTTATGAAAAATTTTGCTTTCAAAACTTTTTTGCTTTCAAACTTTTCTTTCAAGCAAGTATCATTATATTCTTCTCACTCTCACCAAATGATGATCTGAACGGAGCCCCTGGTGCTGTGACTGTAAGGACACCACTCAGTCACCATCCTCCTGTCACATACAGGTTTTAGGGACAACAGCTCTTGTGACCTTTCTCAGCCCCCTAAGCCCAGCTAAACCCCTGCTGCTTTGTGGAGGTGAGCAGAGAGGAGAGCGTCCCCTCCCAGATAACAAAGGGTGCTGGAAACAATGCTGTTGTGGGTACCTTTCACGAGGGGTGGTTGTACACCAATATGCAGATAAACCACAAAATACCGGAAGAAATAATATCGCAGTAAGCGAGATGCAGAGATTTGAGTGAAAATAAAAAGGTTACTGATGAAATATGAATATGTGAGAAATTCCCTCAATGTATTGTGAACTGAGAAGCCTTAATTCCTGCAATCTTTTTGTTGTTGTTGTTTTAAAAAAAAAACGCAATGCGTTAATTCTGTTATTGAAGTAAATGTGGATGAGGCGGTCGTGTGGGATAAAGGTGTAAAGGAGGGAGTCGGGCATGTGAGAACAGAGAGCGCACAATGTGTTAGCATCAGCAACACAGCCTGATGGGTGAAGGCTTTTATACTACCTCTCTATTGATAGGTATTTCAACCAGCAGTGAAAAACTGCTCTTGACACTCATCTGTAGGGAAAAATATCCACGTAGTCTTTGCTGTAGAACCAATTAGCCTGTGAAAGCAGCTGGGGGGGAGGCGCGGGATATAAATGCGGGATGCATCCACACTTGATTACTCTAATGAAATGTCCATTGATTCCTATAGATTAATGTGAGAAGAACGGCAGCTGCGGAGTGGCTCACACCTCTGGGTCAGCAGCGCTGCGTGGGAGGGTGGGGGGCGGGATGGAGGGGGGAGCACAGCCGGCGCGGGGTGGATGGGAGAGGGTTGGTCTGACAGCGGAGCGGCGGCCGAGGTGCGGCAGCGGGCGGTGCAGGCAGAGCGGCGGGAGGGCGCAGCGGGGGCTGCCGGGACGGCGCGGTCCTCCCCGCCCCGCTCGCTGCTGCTGCCCCTCGCTCCCGTTTGACTTTGCTGTAAGGCAGGCTGAGCTCACAGGTCATCTGGTTTTGTTAGATTAATTTGATTCAGCGTGTAGGAATAGAGGGCTGAGTGGGCTAATGGCTCTCTGCAGGTGACATTGGGAATGGTCAGCGCTCGCATCCTCCTCCCTCATCCATCGCTGTGGCTGAAAAAGAGGAGTTGCAGCGAGGGTTCCCTCTGCGCCGGGGCTGCCGGCAGCGCCGCGCTAACCACGAGTCCCGCAGCACGGCCCCAGCACCACCTCACCCCAGCTACTCCTTCACATCTCAAATACAAATCCCTTATCTCTTGTGCCATGTCATGTAGAAGGACTTAATTACAATAAGGAGCGAGGGATTTGCTGAGCGACTGCAGTGCTTGGTGCGAGGCTGGTTTTATAATGCAGAGAGAAGAGTTAGCGAGGACACAGCCGTGATTGTCATGGAAGATGTACTGCATGTTCTCGCGTGGTAACTCTGGTGTTTTGTCACCAAAGGTGATGTGCAGGTGGCAACCTGCCTCCCATGCAAGGGAAACCCAGAGGAGCAACCACACGGTGCAAGATCAGAGCCATAAATTGCACTGAGGAAAGAGGTTGATGTGAAAATGTGAAAGAGTGAAATATTTAGGCTGGTATTCTAGAAATGAAATTTCAGATTAAACTGTCCCTGGGCCAGATTCTTGCTGGGATGGCATCCAATAGATGTACAGGTTACTTGGTTTCTCTTGTTGTGGTAGAGGAAAATCCTTCTCTGTTACTACTGAGGATGAGGAATCTTGTAGCGGTATTGCATTGTGAGGAGACTTTGTCTTCAATTAAGAATGCAAAGTAGTTAGACGTACTGTGGCTGTTATTTTAGTTGTTCTGAATGCATGCTTTACCGCATCGTTGAAATACTTAGGACTTCAATGTCAGCCAAAAATTTAAGAAACAATGTGGCCTAGTGATAGGTACAAGTGGGGTATCAGGGTCCCCTGGAAAAATGCAGGATCTAACAGCTGGGTGCTAAAATTCCTGCTGTATTTTGCTAACTCTGGGAGAAAGATGGATCCTAGCTCTAAATCACGGCTTTGAGCAACCTGCTACTACTTTAGCAGCAATTCTGTCAAACGCCCCAAAACTGATGCTAAGAGAGAACCTATTCTCTGGTAAACGTGCACTTATGCAAACATGGGCAGAAAAAGGTCGGAGTTTGGTGTGGTGCGGAGGTTTCTCCAAGGCAAGCTCTGCCCTGGCCCCACCAAGGGCTCTCCAAGCTCCCCAAGTGTCGCTGCTGCTCCTCCCCAGCCCCACCAGCCCCAGGGTTCAGCCCAGCCTGGACAACACTCGGCACCTCCGGCTGTAGGACTAATCCTGCTTCGTGCAGTCAGGCGACGAGACTTTTCATCGCCATCTGCGGAGCATAACTTATCCCTGAAAGCACAAATAAATACAAACACGTGGTGTGCAGGTTGCAGTATTTCGCCAAGCCTGCTCTATAACCCCTTACACCTGACAAACCCTGCCGCTTCTTCGCAGATGCGCAAAGCCCCGTGGAGCAGGCGTGGGGCTGAGGCTGTGCCCCCCCGGTGGCAGCGCCCACCCTGTCCCCCCCGGGCAAAGGGCACGGTGGGTGGGCAGGAGGGAGTCAGCCTGAGTTTGCAGAGCTGACCTTCGCTGCTGCAGCCAGACCTGCCCCAAAACGCTGCCACCACCTTTGACCCCTGTGAAAAACTGAAAGTTTTCACTTCCGCTGGTTCACGAGCATGCTTATCAACGAGTCCTCTTTTTAGTTCAAGATTTCCACTTCTGTTCTACCAGTATTTTAATTTTACGCTTTCTCCTGCAGAAACACCTTGCTTCCCTTGGACAAATAACTGCATCTGAGCAAAGATTTCTGTGGTGACACTTTTCCCCCTTTTCCAGAATGGCAGGACGCGCAATGTGCTGTCGGTGTGCAGTGCAGTATGTATAAGGAATCAAAATGCAGCGCCCAGCCGCCTCTGTCCGCTCGGGTGCGCAGGGTGCATGTGTGTGCAGGCACCCGTGGCGGCAGCCGGGGCAGCGCAGGCTGTCGCTTTAAGCCGGGCTGGTGTATTTTTAGAAAGCATAAATAGGCTGTATTCTCCCACTTGCTCACTCTCCAAGACATAAAAAGGAAGGGCTTTCTGCTTTCTTCAAGACTTCTTCCCCTGCTGGCACCATATAAGTCTGTCTTTTAAGCAGTACAGGTCCACAGCTCTCTTTTTTTTATTTTTTTTTTTTTATTGAGAAGCTGCAGAACTCTAACCAGTGGTTCAATAAATTGTATTACATCCCCTTCGTACTGAATGCCCTACAAGCTTTGGCTTTCCATGTGTAATTGCAAGCTGTTATTAGCCCAGAGCTTTGTCCGTTACTGTGCCACACTATTGCTGAGCGGTCAATTTTTTTCCCCTGCCATTTCCTTTGCTCACACCATGCTGACCACGTTGGCCAGGGGCTGCCCGAGGTTTATAGTGCAGCATTGATTTTTCTTTTCTCTCAATACTGACAGAATCATAGATCCAAGGCAAATAAAGAAATGCATTCTGTGGTGATGAAATGTCTTTCGTTCAGCCTGGATTGAATCAAAGGCCATCACAGAAATGTTCTACTCTAAAATGCTAGTGAAGCTTAAGGCATTGTTGGAAAATGAATTTTCCATTTTCTTAGCTGTAATTTGGATTCTCAAATCACTGTGCTAAAAATAATCAGATAAAATTGAATATAGACTACAGGCCTATGTAAAATGTTATTTGTTAAGTTTTGCGAGCTGCTGTAGCTGATATGAAAGGAATCTGGCAATAGATCAGAAAAGTAATTGCTCAGGTGGATTTCTAGTAAGTGTGTTGCATTACTCTGCATACCTGGCTATAAGGTGATGGCTCTGTAGTTCATGCAAACCATAGGAAATAACCAACCACAGAGATCCATTTTGCATATCTACTGGAGGCAGATTTCTAGTGAAAAAATCACCTTATATTACCTACATTTCAACAATTATTATTTTCCTTTTTGTTTGGAGATGTCAAAGGATGTTTTTAGATGGGTGGTGTTGTCCCTGCTATACAGATGGAGAAACAGAAGCAAAACAGTGTGTGGGGAGAGAGTAAAGTCACACAGTTAATCTCTTACAGGGCCTGGAAGAGAATTTTGATCCTTGGAAGCTTAATACTGTTTTTGTTGCAAAACAAGAGTAGCTGTGATTTTCATGGCATACATGGGAAGGGGTTGCTCTGGATGATACTCTCACCACCCAGACTCTTAGAGACCAGAGGTGGCCCCAGTCTGCACAGCTGGCTGTGCTGGCACCGGACTTCAGCAGTCCATTGAGAAAGGGAACACCCTGACTAATTTTTAGGCAGGTGTCATTTTACATAGCACAGAACCAGCTTAATAACCCAGACCTGTCATCTTGGAAAACAGAAGACAGAATCGCATGTTAAAGATTTCTCTATATTCTGGGTTGGTTGGTTTTTCTATATTATCAAGACTCACGGCTTAACACCTGATGTATGTGGCTATCAGAAACTTAACCCAACTAGTCATTAAGGACATCAATACTTCCTTCCTTGAAAAAACGAGGAAATTGTGCAGAAAGACGGAGCAGAGGATCCTTGCATCCTCTCCCTCGCAGGATGCGGTGCAGTTCCCTTTGTGACCCTGCAAAGGTAAAGCCCCAACTTCCACAGGGTCCCAGGGTAAATCTGCAGCATCCTTTGACTCCAGCCCAAAGGGACATCCCACACGTTTTAGTGGCAAGCTGGGGGGGGCAGGGGGAGTGGGCGGAGGACAGGGAAATGGTACCCAGAGGATGGAAAGAGCAGAGTATTCGTAAAGGAAAATAACAGATGGATTCAGCAAAGTTAAAACTACAAATTGAAAATATAAATGGATTTGAATGTAGCCTTTGGGCAACATCGCATTAATTCCCTAGCTTTGGACCTTCCTTTTTCTCCATTCTTAATGACTACACGTTTGATATCAATATGCAATGTTTACAGCTATTCCTTCAGCATCACATTCCTAGCAATGCGCAATAGGTATTTACACTGTGTAAAAAAATCGGATTATTTTTCTTCACTGATGATCCAAAAAAATTTATTAAAACAAAACAAAACAAAAAAAAAACAAAAAACAAAACACCACAACACACTTTGGGAGTCAACTCCAGTGTCTATAATCAAAAGACCACTAAGAAACTAAATAAGTTAAAATGGAAAATCTGCTGAAATCCTTCCTCCATCCCAGATTGTGCAGGAATTTTCCCTACAAAATTTCTCTAAAGGTTACACTGTGGCTGAATCCGCGTTATCCACTGTAAAGGACTGTTGTACAGAGTGCTATGCAGCTTTCATTTGGAATTTTTAAGAACAGGTCCACAGTGGAAACAAAAGCAGGGTTAGCTCCCTCCCATTCATGTTCCCAATTTGATTATCCCCTAAGGTTCGGAACTACTTTATCTTTCTCTCATTTTGTCCCACTCCAGCCTCGCGGTGTTCAGTAACAAGTAACACTATGGCAAAGAAGGCTCTGCAAGCTGACCTGCAGTCAGCTGCAAACTGGCCCAAATCCTGGAAAACACAGATCTGTCTAACGATCCTCTGTATCGGACCTGCAATGATGTTCAGGTCTTGCACCTGCCATGGATATTATTCTCCGGTTGTCATAACCATTTTCTTTTAGGTAAATCTCTTTCAGACAAATTAACTCGGATCTCTTTCTCGCTGGTGTTCCTGGTGCAGATAAAAGGCAGACCCCAGCAGTAACCAGAATGAGGGACTGCTATTTAGGTATGTTGAAACCTTCAAAATTCACTTGCCAGGATTTTTGACACCAACAGATTTGGGCTGAGATCTAGATTCAGACTCAAGGCTTGTATTTGGACAACATCTCCGTTAGGAGCTGGACCAAATGAGGAGTAGAGGTTTCCAAGTGTTGGTAAAGAGTCTAGCAAGGATGGAGAGCGACACTCACAAAAGTACTGTGGGTATTGTTGTAAAATGTAGTGACAAAACCAAGATGTGTGTAAAACTAGGAACACAGATGCCTTTCTGCCCCTGTCACTTTATGGATTTGCAACATCACTTATGGCTAAAATCCAGCCATTGCTCCGCACAGGCTACCGTCAGGAGCCTCCACCCTAAATCCTAGGAAGGGGAAGGCGAGGAGAATCTACAAACAGGATTAGCGTAGGGGAATGCAAGCATGATGAATACTTTCACATATTACCAAATTGTATATAATAGCCTAAGTATGTAGGAAATCATTGTCAGAGGGGAAAAAAGCTGTTAATTGGATCATATTCTAAATGTGATGTTTTCTTAATGTCTCAGCTGGTGAATAAGTGCTTGTTGACTGGTGCATGATCCTTGCATTTTTATCAAATGCACATACTAGCAAGCAGCTATGATAATTAATTTTTAAGGGGGATGAAAAAGAGCAGCTATGCTTGCAATCCCAAATGGACGTCTTTTCTCTGATCCACTGGGTTCACAGCTTTAAGCATAACAAGCAAAAATGGTTGAACAAGCAAAGAGCAAAGGAAACTAGAATGGCATCAAAATGCAAAGCAGCTCCGTCGTGCTCAGCGGTTCAGTGGGGAAGTGCCGTTCCACACTCCTTCCTCTGCTCAGCAAGGAGCAGCTTCTGGTTTAAAATGAAAAAAAAAAGGCAAAAAGAAGTTAAAATGTGTGTGGTACTAAGAAAATAATATTAGTAATAATACTTGCAGCTCTACAGTGAAAATAGTGGGGATCTGGTAGGACCTGCCTTTGGTCTGAGGGCCAAGCGTGTGACTGGGTTTGCAGGCGGTTCCTGCAGGATCACGGGGCCAGAGCAGCGTTGCAGCCAAGCACGGGTTCTGTTTGACCATCTAGTTCACATCCTTGGCTAAAGACGTGTAACTATGGCCTTGATTTCCGAGATGTCCCTGTCCTCTGAAGTCTGCTGAAGCGAAGGCAGCCAGGTACTGGCTGCGTCTGGAGCTGTGGGCCACGCTGTGGCCAGGCAAGGAGTGTCCAGTGGTGTCTTGCCCTGCTCTGTCGGACTCCTCTGCCCTGGCATCTGCCTTGGGTGATTTGGTGATCCTCTGCAAATCTGGCCTGCAAAAACAGTGACAGCAGCAGAACGTCTTTGTGTGTTTGGCAAAATATGAAGTTGTTTGTTTTGTGAAGCTTTTTCTTTGGGTGAGAATGCTGTGTGTATAAAGCCCAGCTCCCTTTTGAGGAGCTCGTCTTCCTCAACCTCTTTGAATGTCATCTTTTAGCAAAAGATCAGTGAGGATTCCTTGGCATATTTGTGATGTTTAGCAGTCATCACCCTACAAATACTGAACTTGTCTGGGGGACCTGATCCTTTTTTGTGTAAAGGTTCCCTGCAAAGATGCTCGGTGCCTTCAGCCCTTCCTGGGTTGAAGTGTCTCTCGGCACCTTGCCCAGCCCCATAGGTGCACGCTTGTGAACAGCTGCCAATACAATGAATTTGCATAAAACACACAGAAAACTAGCGAAATTATGATGTTCATTGGGATGTTCTGTCTAAATTGAGACTTTAAAGCACTAATAATAATTAACTACTTTCTTAGTAACGAAAAAGTCTTAAATGCCTATTTACTTAACAGTCCCCTAGGGTGTCTTTGTTCTGAATGGGCTAAAAAATCTTAGCTGCAAAATAAGCAGGCGATTCCAATCAATAGAGCCAGAGGACTATATTGATTACTAGAACTCCATTCTTTAGTCATTAACCCTGTAAATTCTTTACAAAAGCTGTACAGGACAATTCCTAACCACTACGCCATTTGAGGAGTCATTCAGATATTTGAATGTCATTAAACTTTCATAGCTTGTTTACAGCCCCTTCAGCCTCGCCTGAAGGATTGTGCTGAGAGTCCCTGCCATACAGCCGCTCTCTGCCCAGCTGAACTGACAAATAGCATTAATCAAGCCTGGAAATTTCCTCTGCAGATATGTTTTTCTTGTTGGTTATTGATAATATTGCTACAGAGCAGGGAGACAGATCATGGAAGGAGTGAAATAATAATATTAATTTTTCCACATCTCAGCTGAAGCCAGACTGCTCCAGCTGGCACTAAACACACCTTTTAGTCATCCTCGTATGGAAATCCACCTGTGCACCCTGTAGGTCCTGCCTACGTACTGGATGCCATTGGGCTCTGGACATGGACGGGGGGAATGAGATGATGTGGGGCAGTGTGGGGAGAAGCAAACAGGGAGGAGGAGGAGGAGAAAGTGATGCTGGGAGAGCACGTCAGGTCTCTCCACCTCCTTCCCCTTGCTGGGTCCTGTGGGACCTGCCCCCACGACACCTCCCTCTCAGCAGCCCCGTATTTAAGAGAAGATTCTCACATTTCAGATTAAGAAAGTTCATGACACACAGTAATGGCTCTAAACAGTAAATTGAATCACACAGACAACAATTGAATAGAAGTGGCACAAATGAGCCAAACGCCAGCAATTTAAGGGGATGCTGAAGGAACTCGCAGCAATCACTGGTCCGCTGCAAAGACAGGCACTCTTCCTCCTTCAAAGTTCAGATGGCTCTAATGGTATAGAGCATGTAATGCTTGTAATGTAATGTTTCTTCACTATGGAAACTGTGAGCTGACCAGCACCTTTGTAAATACACAGGATGGGAATGGTTATTCCCAAATATTTTTATAATGTTTAATATAATTTTTAGCCACAACTCGTTCTTGGGTTGCTTGCACCAACTGTTCTTTTATTGGTTATGCTTTGACCCAGCGCACAGTTGGTACAGGGCTTTGGCTTAGGCTGTGTTTGTGCTGGTTACACAACACAAACATGATGTTGTTCCTTGCCTTCCACTGTGCAATGAAGGTTTTGGCCACAACATAGCAGATGAACAGTGAGCAAACTTTATTTGAGCTGAAAATGAGGATGCTTTGAAATTAAGGAACAGTTTGAGAAATACACAAGAATCTGCCTAAACACTTGCAAACAGGGAATGTAATTTCAGTCATAACTGAGCAACATTCCTACATTTAGTCATGAAAGTTGTCCTGCATCTTTTTTACAATTAGTACTTGATCCACTCCAGTTTCAGTGTTCCGCCGTTGTCCCTATCTATCTGAAAACTTCCCAAGAGAGCTATAACGAGCCTGGGCCATTTTCATGACTATTGATTTTATGCTTAAAATTATAGTATTTGATTGTTATTTGACCAAACCGAGGTTATTGTATGTTTTGAAAACAAGAGCAGCAACAGCAGAAGTCATGTCCCTAGAAAAGTGCAAAGTTGGGGGCTGCAGAACGGCTCCGCTTCTCCTTCGGTCCTGCGGTGCCTGGTGAAAGCTCCTCCCCAGTGCTTCCACTTCGCAAACAGGAGGTGCACAGGGCTTCAGGGACCTTTCCAGCGTCACCCTGTGCATTGTGGCAAAGTGTGGGACAGATCTCGAGCCTCCTTCCTCCTCAGCGCTGCCCTTGCCACTGGCACACGCATTTTACGACATGGGAAATGCTTGTACCTGCTTGCAGTGCTGCTTGCAGTCAGTTTGTGGTGAAGACTCTTTTAGCGACTGAAAGGCTTGAATTTCATTATAATTTGTGGCTGAATAAGTAGGCGCTCAACAACCATTTATGAAGTTTATTTTTCATTGTCACGATACATTTAGAAGATGTTGCTAAACCCAAGGACTTTCTGAAGGCTCCAGTTCCTGCTTTTCAACAGCATAAACTGATCACAATTAGTAATTTATTTCAGACAAATCTAGGAATGTTTTAAGCAAGTTCCTAGATGTGATAAGAGCTCCAAATACTCTTTCGGATATGGTATTTCAAAGGGCTATTAGAACTAAAAGGCCCTAGCATGTCACACGGACAGAACTACCCTTTCTTTGCACTTTGTTTTATTTTTTCAGTCTGAGATCTCTCTGTATTTTATGACACTAAGGGCAGATCTCACCATTCTTGCTTTTCTGAACAGAGCAGCAGCGTTGTTGATTTTCAGATCACATTGACATTTTGAGCTGTGCAAAATCCAATAAGGTGAGCAGTGTCTCCTGGCAAAACCCTGGACACCCCCAGGGGCTGGCAGAGGAGTGAAGCAGAAGGTGCCGCCCCAGCAGGCAGGAGCTGCCTGAGCTCTTGCACGATAACTCCATGTGAAATGGGGCAAATGTAGGTGCAATTGCCACGTTTTTGCCTTCTTCTATCAATGCCGTGGAAATTATCACTAGTTTAACAAGTGAGTTTAAGCATCTTGGCTCTGGCAGCTGCTGCTGTCTGCATCTTGAGAGTAGGGGCGTTTTGACATCCCGTTTTCTTCAAGCCGAGTCATGGGTCAAAGGGCAGCAAGACACCTTTCCCAAGCTGCCAGTTATGTGCCTCCTTTAAATAAATTAAACACCCCTGTTCCCAGAGAAGCAGGTGGGGACTGTGTGTGCCTGCGTGGGCAGGACAGCTTGGCTGTGCCGTTCGGGGGAATCCAGTAGAGCTGTTCAGCATGTGGGAGATCCCTGTGCTCAGGGCTCTGCTGAGCATCACCTTGCTGAGCCTGATCTCCTGTGATGTGGTCCCCAGACAGGGCTGAGCTTCTAGGACATGTGAGACAGCCCTGAGAAATGCATACAGCGAACTGCTCACCAGCAAATACACCCTGCTGCATCTAGACGCTCCTCCAGCTCAGGTTAATGTGCCTGGGAGGGGAGTGCAGTGTCCCGGGGGATACAGGGGAGAGTGGGTAGAGCTGATGGAAACCTGCACCCAGCCAAGGCAGGAGGGGAGCATTCCTCACCCACTCTGAGAAATACCTTCCTCTACATTCGGCAGAGGAGGGTTGGCTGTTCTCCTGTTCTTTGCTGCCTTTTTACTTAAGAGTCTGGCTCCTGGGAGTCAGTTTTGAAGGGAGGCTGTGGGCAGCCCCTGGTTGCGCATGCCAGTGCGGTACCCATGCGAAGCTGGGGAGAGGACCGAGCTTGCAAAATGCGAAGCTGTTGCACAGGTGATCCCCTTGCAGCTCATGGGCAGAAATGCCCGTGACGATTTGGTTGGGAGGGAAGGAGGAACATGTGCCCAGGGCTGTGTATGCGCCTCAGCGAATCGCAGTGACGCTCAGGGCTCTCTCTGCATCACCTGCCCACAAAATATGTGCCAGCAACCCAAGAAAATGTTCCCGGTCAAAAGTGCCATGTGCTGCTGCTTCTACCTCTGACAAAGCTGGGCCATTTAGCAACAGGTCTCTGCTCACTAATCCTAGGAGATGCTGGTGCTGCCATCCTGTTGTCCTTGTGAGCCAGAGGCAGAGACGCTTCTGCAGAAGAAATAGGTACTTAAAGCCTTGTTATGATTAAATCTACTCCACATAAAGCACAGTAACTTCACTCACCCAACAGTCACCCCGCTGTAAAACGGAATCATGGCAGATCAGAAGCTGGGTTGTAATCCTCTCATTGCCCCAAAATAAATTTTCTTCTTGGCAGCAGGGCTTAACGATAAAGGTTTAATCCTGACTTAGGAGCACAGGGTGGGCAGCCTTGCAAGGACTGCTCCACATCTGGTGGCTGCACTGCAGGCAGCGGCCATCCCGGGGCCGGGGGAGCGGGATGGGGTTCACGTGTGTGCTGCTGCAGGGGCCTCTTGGGGAGCTGCCCCGGCAGCCGAACCTGCTGCTGGCTTTTCATGACTTTTTCGTGACTTTTCAAAAGGTTCTGCCTTGTAGAGGCTTCATAAACATTGTCCTCAGCTCCCCTGCTGAAGCTCCTGGTGGTGGCTGTGCCGAGGGGAGCAGGAGCCAAGCGACTCTCCTGCAAGGGACGGCTCTGTGTCAGGTTCCTCCATCACTGTCACGCATATCTCCGATGATATTTACTTACTGTTTGAAAAGAAAATGGCTTTCTAAAGCCGTTATTTCTTTCACCCGTCTGCTGTCATAAAGGTCTTTGTGATGGGATGATAAAGGATTCATGCACAAAAATGGACAGAGCAGGAAAAGATACCAAAATACAAGGGCATCTCTAAGGAGAGCAATATAAGGTCCCTCTGTCCATCAGTGACAGCCACTCCCTTTGTATATGCAAGGGCAAAAAGTACAAACTAAAACCAAATAGGTAAGATGGGCAGTGATATTTGAAGGATTTGGAAACTGGATTTTGGCTTAAAGTTGTTTTTTAAAGGTGACATTTTATCCCATCTCATCTTTTCCTATATTCCCTTCTGTCTAGGTTGAACCCCAGCCTCAACACAGTACAGTCTGTTTATCATTAGTAACATATAGTGTATATTAAAGTAGCAATAACAGTAAGTCATTTAGAGTGTACATCACAGGTTACAGAGAAAATAGGGATGCTACTTTATTATGCTGGAACTGTAAAGCTACACTAATACAAAATATTGCTGGTAGTCACCTTGTTTTATTCTTCTTTTAACAACTTACTAACAGTCTGTAAATATAAAAGCCGACTTTGATTTTTCCATCCAGATACGCTGAAAACTCTTTCAATAAAAATGCTAGGGTGCATTTAACACTGTGACCAGAAATATTGAAATTTGACAGTTAGGAGGTTAAAGGTTTCAAATTTATACACAGAGGTGTTTTGCTCCTGTCATGGTCATAGCAGCTTGCTCAGGATAACCCCTTTTGCTTACTGAACCTTTGAAAAGCAGAGAACATTAAGCAATACATCTTGGCAGATGCCCTGGGATTTCATACCACCAGCAGAAGCCCAAATGCACACAGAAAGTGAACCTCTTAGGTGAAAACTGGTCAAGCCTTTCTCTCTCTCTGCTCCTACACCACGTGCTGGCGAGCAGCTCCCTTACCCTGCTGCCACCACCACCCTTTCTGCTACAACTGAGGCAGAGTTTCTGTAACGTTTTTCAGATATAAGGTGCTGCTGCTTTTAATTTCCACGTAGACTGGTCGAAACAGCAGCATCAAGAGAACAGGTACAGAAGCCGTTATTTGTGAGGAAACGGCATCAGATAAGTAGGTCTGTTATGTTCCTGACACGAAATACCTGCATAAAAGATAAAATGTACTTTGCACCACAAATGTAAAGATTTTAGATTTCTTCTAGCCTTTATTTTAGGAATTTCAGCCTATGATATGTGTATGTAGTACAGTATTTGCCTCTTTACAGCCATCTGAGAGAATAAGTGCAGCTGAGAACAAAGTACCACAGTGCTTCCAATTTAAAATTATTTTTTCAAGCTGAAAAAAAAAAAAAAAAAGCTACATGTTGAATTACTGAGAAAGCATCGCCACATAGTCCTGCTTGAAATGTTACAGCCTTGGCAAGCCAGCTAGTAAAATTATCAACTTTCCTTTTTTGATCTTCATACCATAGTGTGTAAGAGAATCACTATGGGCATTTCTTTTCATATTCACCATAAAAGTGTCCTTATAAGTATTGCTACAAACACACAACGGCTTTTGGGCTCATGTTCTCAAAACAGTTGCAGCGAGAACGGGTTTTTACACACAGGCATCTCTGCAATGTGACCAGAGCCACAGCCATGTCCCAGGCAGGCGCGGCGGGGCTGGCACAAACAATGCTGGGGATGGGCAGCCCTGGTACTGAAATGCTCCCCGTTGCTGCTCCAGGGGCTTGAGGAATTTAGGGTTGGGTCTGAAGTCAGGTTATATCCCCTGCTTACTTCAAACTGAGGAGCGTGCAGCCTCCGCTTTTGTTTCTAGAACTGTGCCAGCAGGAGCACTGGGCATGGGGCAAAACCCCAAAACCTGGGGCGAGCAATGGTGGGACATGGGGCAGGGGCCGCTGGTAGGAGATCCTGCTGGGGACTTAGTGCTCTGACAGTGAGACAACAGCAGGCAGGGGTGCGGGAGCTGGTTGCACACGGGATTTTAGCAGTTTGGTGACTGTCTGTGAGAGTAATTTGTCCTCTGGTCCTGGAAAAGAGCAGCTGGCAGTGCTGGGCTGCACGGCCCTGTCGCCTTGTAGTGTTGTTGAGGCTGGCTGTACGTGGGGAGGGGGACTCCATATTATGCTTCTGAGATATATACATTGTGCTCCAGGAGAGGAGTCAGACGTGCAGTGTGGGAAGCATGCAGAAGGGACCGTGCTGTAGCCATGAGCGGTTTGAGGGTCCCAGTGTGCTGGAAAGTGTGCAGAAGTCACCACACGTCCTGGCAATGATGAGGCTGAAGGTTTGGCCTTATACGTTCTTACAGGTGTGAGTACCAGCCCAGGCTCTGGCACCTGAGAGCTCAGGTTTCTGTGCAGTGAGGAGAAATTGTGTGTATTGCTCCCAGCAGAACTGCGTGTCTTGCAGGACTCCAGTTTTTTGGCTGCTGGAGCAGCTGTCGAATTGCAGAACTTGTACCAGTGGTAATAGCTGAGCTGTTTTTATTTCTAACGACTTCCCTGCGTAACAGCCTGTTCATGCCACCTCTCCCAGGCAGGCAGCTCGGAGTGCAGCGTATCGCTGAGATCCAGCTTGAAGCTGACTGTCTGAGGAACGTGGCAGAGGGGCACTCTAGGCAATGGAGAGAGAGGCTGGATTAGAAAACAACCAAATCAGAATTGTCAGTTAATGCCATTGAAAACACTAAACTCCTCTATTAAGGGCTTCATTGGTCCCCAAGGCTTTCACTGTGCCATCCAAGTACTAGAAGGAGCCTATCGTAAGCTCCTTGCAGTGGGTGAATCTCCCCTGTGCTGCCTTCAAGACATATATCATCCAGGCCTTCAGAAATTCAAATTAAATACTGTGAGGTAAATGCGTTCTCCTGTCTCTAGTCTTACTATAGGTGGTTTGTTTGTTTTACCACATACTTCCCATCAGTCTGTTTTCCTCTCCAGCGCTGAGCCCGGTCTGCTCGAGCCATCAGCCTTCCGGGGTCCTGGCTCACCTCTGGTACAGTCATGCAAAAGAAGCAATTTTTCATTATTGATAAAATGTAATGTCATAATGTCATGGCCTTTCAGGTCATCATCTTTGTAAGTCAGCCATGACATTATCACAATTTATAATGATAACAAATGACCATAATGTTTGCATGTAATTTTCATTGGCTATTGCAGAATTCTAAAATCACTCCTTCGAAGGATGGATTTCATTAAGAAGCAACTGCTATTACATGGTACTAACTGCTTCTACTGGGGGCTTTTTGCTAATGTGAAGCCTAATCTGCCTGATGTACAGGATTTATGTACTTAGTAGACATCTAAGGCTTGATTGTTCTTTGTTAAGTATTGAGATAATATTTTTGCCTTTTTATAGTAAAAAGTGCTTTGTAATATGCCTAAATACTTAATTTCTAAACGCTTATGTAAATATGCACCTCATGAAGATTGCTGGCTGGGAGGTCTGACTTGAGTGTCAGGTTCATTCTTGGCTCTAGTGTTGGTTTTACTTATTTAATATTTCATGATAAACTTGAAAGATTTACAGCTTCAGGAGCTGGTGAGAATCATAGGACATTTATTTTCATGTGATATTTAGAGGCTGGAGCTCCAGCAGCCAAACACCTTAAATGAATTCTTAGCTTTAACATCTGGACTGGGAACATCACAGGTTGGTTCCCCTCACTCTGCAGGATCAGGATCTCAGTGTAAGCGCACCAAATTCAGCAGAGCTGAATCCAGAGCACTTGTGGGGACGCTCTGTCAATCTAACCCATAAATAAACCATCCTCTACCCCTGAAGCCCTCTGGAGCTAATGTATGAAACACAATGAAACGCCTAGGCACTCCAGACCTCTTGAAAAAGCAAAGCCAGGATTTTGTACCCGTGTGCACGCGCACGCACATGCGTGTGTACGAAATAAATGAAAACAACGGAACAAAAATAAATGTTTCTGAAATAGCAGCTGTGAGTTATAGTCCAACAGACCCTGCGACAGGCCACCGGGCAAAAGGACTCTCTGAGCTGCACAATTGGTCCCCAAGGGACTTGGTGCCTCGGAGAGGACAAAGCAAGAGCCGGGGACTCTCGGCTGTGCTTTGTTTTGGCGTATGAGGCTTATCAGACCTGTGTTGCAATTCATTTTTCATCTGTAGCAAGAAGCTTACAGGAAAATCTTCCTTCTTCCCTCCCCCCCCCTTTCTTCATGCTGCTACTTTTTTTCACTGGAAATTGTGAAATTACCGCTCTTCGCCAAATTTGCAAATTCACAAAGGAGGAAATAGCTGATCTCGTTAGTGTTTTTAAGAGAAACAAGGATAACTTCCGTATTTATGTTTGCTGTGTGGCCACCAAAGCATCTGCAGAAGTTGGAAGTGATGCTCTGCTGTGTGCGTGTTCTGAGTCCGTGGGGGTTTTTCTACAGAAAATATTAGGCTGAGTTTCATCCTTTGTCAGTGTGACACCAAGGCTGCCTGGTTATTATTGCATTGTCCACTAGGTCATGCAAACAGAAGACTCTCTTTCCTTTAGAATGAAATGCACATAAAACATCTCATCTGCAGGATCACGCTTTATGTGGGATATTACCCAATTATATTCATGGCCATTCATTGTGTAGGGCTTGAACATCACTCATATGGGAATCTCCTTGTTACTGTCTTTGAAATCTCTACCGTGAAGACTACTTTCATCAATTTTCCAAGCCTACTGGTCTACGAATGGCCCAATAAGGTCACCCATGGCAGTTCAGTCCATGCTGTAATTGCTCAAACAGACCATAGACAGTTGGTTTGTGAGCTTAAAAGAGAATCTTCGCTCTCAGCTGCAAAGGGGGCTCAACTCCATTGCAGTATGCAGGCACACTTGCATTGAGATGAATTCTTTTAAGTCACTTTAGCAGAAAACTGCTTGGGCTATCAAAATTAGCATGTGCTGCGAGCAACGAACATTAACCAGAGATACCGAAAGAAACCTAAGCGTCTGAGTTTAATTGTCCTTCCTGAAATACCTTTTTATTAGACGTCCCTCTTGTTTACTTAATTTCCTCAGTCTAACTCGAGTTTTACTTTATCTCTTGGATGCGGTGACAGCACAGGGGCTTGGTTGTATCAGGGAATATTCTGCAAGCTGTTGGTGAGATTAGTCGGGTTGATTTTAGAAGAGCTCCAGCTCTTCTCTCATGGCTGCTGTTCCCAAAGATCAGACGCAAACAAGCATGGGGGACTTGAGTAGGTTTGTCTCAGTTTCTCTTTACTTATATGTTAACCCAAAACACCGTTCTCTGAATTTTAAAGAAGATGGCTACATCACACTACTTAATTGGTGTTTTAATGATGTTTTATTTGATGAAACACACAATGAGAGCTCTGTGAGACTGTGTGATACTGTTGAAACAGTCCATGTAACTTCTCAGGTGATTTTTTTACTCCACCATCACTTGGTTTCTTTTCAGCATCCCAGCCCCAGCTCATCACTGGCTATTTAACGAGCCACCCTGCTCAGATGATCCCCCCGCTTGTGTTGAACTGAGCGGAGCCTCAGAGCAGAATCAGAGGCTTCCTTTCCACAGGAGAAGAACCTACAACATTGCAGAAAGGCACAAAGAAAAGCCCCCCCCTTGCATTCTCTGATCAAGCCTCCTTAAGCAATTGTTTGCAAAGGCACTTTCACCCCTTGGTTTCATCTCGGCGTTGTTCTGGCCAGCCCGTGCAGGCTTCCTCCCTCCGGATGCTCCTGCCTGTGTCTGAGCTCAGTAACAAGCTGCTATCCAGCTGTGAGCGCCGATCTGCTCTGCCGCAGACTGCAGGGATGTTCCCCACGTCCCCAGAGCAGGCCAAGGCTGGTTTCAGCACGGCAGGGCCCGGCTCTGCTGTGCCGCTTCGCTTCTCTTCTCTTTGCAGGGCACGGCAGCCCCTGCTGCTTTCGCAGGGCTCAGGCGGGAGAGCGGGTGGAGGGGGCATCACTGCCAGAGCAGCTTGGTCTTTCCAAAGAAAACAATTCTGTTGTGGGTTTTTTGGGTTTTTTTGGTGGTTTTTTTTTTTTTCTTCTCGAGGCCAAATAAGAAGTAGCGTAACGTATAGAATTAGCACAGACTCGCTGCTTTGTCATTAAAAACGAGTTTGCTGCCACAGCAGCAGCTTTGCTGCTGGGGGAGCGTCTGTTTGTACTGCCAGGCCTCAGCGCGGGCGCGCTGCACTAAAACAAACGAAAGGGGAATTATACAATATTGAATGTGGACCTGTCTCTAAACGCATTGAAAATGTAGGTTATTGTCTTTTGGCATTTCCTAAAAAGCCTCTTGAGCTCCTGTTGGCAACCGCTGATATTGAGGGTACTTTTAGCTGTTTAAGTCTTCCTGTTCTAACAGGGGTCAAAGGGCTGTAAAGATCTTCTCAAAAGGATATAGAAGGAATCATTAAAAGGGAGGAGGAAGAAAGTGACAGAAGGTCAGCCTTTTTTTTTTTAATGGGTGCATCCCCGAGGGGGTCAGACACAGTTGTGCATTATACTCCGGCTCCAGTACCTGACTTCTAGAAACCTACAGCAAATCTTATTAGCACTTCCATAAGCATAAAATACAGGACAGAGCCCAATGTTCCAGGCAGAAGTAAAAGAGAAAAACCATGAAATAAATCAATTTAGTCTTTCAGGTGAATTTAAATCAACACAGTGCGAGGATGTGACCAAGATGAGGACATATACTCAAATATGTGCGAGGCATTTTACAGTCCCTGGGAAGCATGTGTGTGTATGTGTGTGTGTGTTTAATTCCCTTGTTGATCTTTTTTTCCTTAGAGGCAAATTTACTGTATGCTCATTGCTATAGCATGTCATGTAGCTTTTTGTGAGGACTGGTGTAGGGCAAAAAATTTACCTTTTTATGTGACACAGCCAAACAGAATTGTGAAGGTTTTCAGTGATTTCTAGACAGCAAGCAATAAACTGCCTTTGCACCCACACACTTACTGCCTAACACCCCATCTGGTAACATTTCCACGTCTCCAGGAAAGAAATCAATAGCAATAATCTGTGAGGGCCTCATAGGGTGTATATTTTTTTATCGCACTGCTATTTGGAATTTTTTTCCTATCTGCTTATAGCACTAGATTGTTCTTTTCTTGTTAGCTAACACTGAAGTCTTGGAGCCATTATTACATTTTATAAAAAGCAGTAACTAACACTGGGGTCAGAATAATATATTCTAAACACTCATATTCAATAATATCGCTGTGTTCAGACAGCAAAGCCCTATTCAGTGAAGGCACTGAAAAATCTTGTGCTGTAAGAACCTGTGCATTTAAAATGATATGCTAGCACACTTCAAAGACCAATATCCTAAAAATTCATGATTACTTAAAGGTAGTTTATATTAAAAGGGAGTATACCTCCAGCTTTCATCTTGCTCCAATGCAGAGAAGAAATTGTCCTCATATTCTGAAATTTAGAACGGTGTCACTGTTGGTTTTCTATGTAAGGAGGAAATATGATGCTTTGTTACTGGTCTTATTTATTGCAGACCTTGTCTGGAATCTAGTATTGAAGCTGTGCTTGATGAGTTGCTGCCTTGAACTTTTCCACTGATCAATGCTGGTGCTATGGCTGCATGAAAGAATAGCTTTCCTGAGGAGAAACTATCACATGGGAAACACACTACACAGTAAGCTAAGAAATCTGCTATAATCTTGTATGCTTAGGCTTAGAAGCGTGTTTCCCAAAAGAAATGGTGATAGTGAGTGACCATTTAAAAACTGAGATGTTACGTGAGCAGGAGGTCAGGTCAAGAACAGGGAGGTATTAAAAAGAGAGACAGAGAAAGAAAGATGGGGGGGGTGGCGGAAAGAAAGAAAGAAAGAAAGAGAAGCAGAAACCCTCCTTTCACTAACGTGATAAGACACAACTGGACAAAATGCACAGCTGAAGAAGAGGACATTACAGAGACAGGAATCATATTTCTTCTTCTCCCTGCAGTGACAAATAAAAGGTTGTTTTGATTTTTGCTGTACAAATAATAAGCTTTACTTAGAAACTGTAGCTGCTGAGGTTTTTTTCCCTGAAATATTTTTCTGTTTGTGTCCGAACGGCAACACTAGAGGAAAAAAAAGGAAGCAGTTCTGTAATCAGCAAATATTTTATTTGCTTGTGTCTTGTCCCACACATCTTGTGGTGGGGGTAGGATTTTCACTTTGAGCACACGGCGTGTCCTTTGGAAGTGGGATTTCAGCAGCATTTAGTGGGGACAAATCCCTGTTTGTGCCTCCTGCGTCTTTTCCTTTGTGCCAAGGATATCGGTTGTGTGACACTGTTTGGGGTTTTTTGGTGGGGTTTGTTTTGTTTGTTTGTTTTTCTTTTGTTGTTGTTGGTTTTGATTTTTTTTTCACATAGGAAATGGTGCTGAACTGGCTGAAATAGTGTATTTTAAGTCACCAGATCACCATCTCATTTGGTTACCAGCAGGGCACACAGCCGGTCTCTCTCAGTGAAGCTGGCTGTATTCACATCTCCCTCTAAATAAACCAGTTGTAAGAAAAAGTGAGTTTATGTTTTTGGAGCGCTGTTGCAACAGACATCCCATGAAGCCTAATTAGGTGGATGCGCGGGGTGCCTTTGATAGTAAGCAAAGACTTCAATATAGTTTTATTTTTTAAGCTGGTCCCAAACATCTCTGGATGATCTAACCTTATTATGGCTATAAGTGACTGCTCTTACCTGATTTTTGCCCCAACAATCACATGCCTGTTATCATTTGCACTCTAGAAAGCTGAGAAGACCAATCTCCACACTGAACAAATAATAATGCTGTGAATAAGGATTCAGTAAGTTGGATCACTGGTGGAAAGGATAAATGGGGCTGGGAGTCCTGGTCTGCCCGTAGATACTCCAAACAAGACTTGCTGGATTTTTTTACATCAGGTGGGCTCATAAGGGTGGATTTGGGCAGCTAATCTTTGCTTTCTGTTTGTTTGGTTTTCATATCTTGCCCTCGATATCTCTGCTCTTCAGGTAGACAGAATGAAGAGAAATAGTGCTGTTCTGAGTCGTGTCGTTGCAACAAAAATAAAGCCATGGTGACTGGGGTATTCAGGTACTGTAGGAAAGGCAGATATGTAAATGTCTCAGTTGGTGGCTTTTTTACCTGTGGTCCAAGGACTATGAATGAGAACACTATAAAAGATAATCAAGGATAGCAAACCTATTGTCAGTTGGCTTGAATTTCAGTATAAGTGTCCCTACATCCAGCAGGAGATTTTGGATGTATTGAAAAGATTGAAAACCTCTGACATGAAGAGGCAGTTAGACCATTGCAGACACTGAGAACAGTATATTCAGTCAGTATTATGTCAGTCTGAACATTTGAATCTGTTCTTCTAATACTATTGAATTTAATTTGGCAATCTAAATTAATACAGGAGTAAAAACTTAGTGTTTTTAATAAAGTCATATTTGAGCTCAGTCTTTGATTACAAATAAGCCATTCACTTACGTACATCTGCCAGAGCATTCATAGGAAGCGCTGGGCTTAAATGAGTTGTGACCTTATGAGACAGTCTACTGTTTGGAGACTATATAGGTGACTGCTGGGTTTTGAGTCTTGACCTTTCTGTTTATATTCATCATGAATGTGTGGATACTTTTATTCTTTCCGGAAAAAGGCTGTCAATCTTCGCACTAATTTTAATGCCTGTGCAATGCAGAACGGTGGTGGATCTTAGCAATAACAATCACCAACTGACTAAAATTAACTAATTCAGACTACTATGCTAAATTGAGTATGAGCGGGTTTGTTTCAGGCTCGGCATGGAAGCACAGGTGCAGTCGATAAATAGGGACACATACAGAGCCTAAATACACTCTTGCTCGTAGTGACCTCACAGCGAAAACGCTCTGACAAATCACTCGTGACTTTCCAGAGCTTGTGGAGCTGCTGTTCAGTTGATCCGTATTTCTCTAGACTGGAAGTGACAGGAAGAGGCGCTGATACTTGTGAGCAAGGAAAGGACTTGGATTCCTCCCCGAAAATCAAGGTGCCTTCCAAGGACTGACTGTGTAAACAGCACCTGGCCCCTCGGCTGGGGCCAGGGTTCGTCAGGCTCTGCCTTCCGTCAGGTCTCCTTCCCTACTTCTGCCACAGAAGTTCACTGTTGTTCAGGTTACACCATCTGCCCCACGAGCTGAGCACCCCAGGCAGGTTCAGGCGGTCTCCTTGGAGTGCAGCCTGGGGCAGATTGGTATCCTGATGTAGCTTCTGCCCCCAAAGCTGCTGAGGTAGCCCACCACCGGGAGGTCCCGCTCAAATCACCCCAATAGCGATGCAGAATACAGCCTAAAATTATGATGACCCTGTTCCAGGCATGGGATGCTGAGGTTGCCCTGGGTTCTGGAACAGACACCCTCTGCCCTGCTGGGGCAGGGACACAGAAGGATTTTTCACTGGTAGTCTCCAAAAATAATGTTATTTGATAATTTTAACCCAGTCTAGTGCTGAATAGAAAAGGAAACGTGTATCAGGGGTTTGGTACCCTAAGCAGAAGAGCTTTGTGCAGGCCAGATGTCTGATTCTGCATGGCAGAGCTGTCCTGAGCCTTCGTTTCCCTGGGTTATGGGTTTTGCACTGACTTCACCGGCTCTCCCCCAAATCCCTCTCTGCTTTTGCCATCCCTGCTGCATTCTCATGCTCCTCCTCATCCTCACTAAGTGTCTTCCTCACAAATTATATCCTCACGTATAACTTTTTTAATCAGAAAAGCCTTTCCGTGGTTCTTCAGAGGAACTTCAGCTTGGGAAGCGATTATCTGAATTTAAAAAAAAAAAATTTTTCCTTGGCTGTCAACTTTCCAGGAGCTAGGTCAGTCCGAGCAAGGATACACAAAGGTATTTTTCAAGCAAATATTACAGAGCTCTGTCACTAGAGGTATGTTGGCTTAAAAGGGCTCCAACCCTACTGATATCTGAGCTTCTTTCACCCAGAATTCTTCAAATCAGTGCAAGTTATATTGCTTCTTCCTCCAGTGCTGGCCCAAGTAAGCTTGTATTACCCTCTATGCCCTGCCACCATCACTGTGCTCCCAGTCCGATCGCTGCCAGTGCTTTGCTGCCTGCCATGCCCTGGACAGAGAATTGTGCACAAGCAGTTGCTTGAACAGGGTGCAAATAATGTCACTGTGAGGTGGCTTCAGAACCATTTCACTTGCTTGTTTCTGCCAATATCCCCGTCCTTGTTTGCTTTACCAATGGAAAAGGTAAATTAAATTATAGTAAAATGTCTTCCTAAATATGCTTTCTCACTCCTCCTTCATGTATACAAGCACTGCAGACATAGCGAGAGATTATGTATCCCAAAGGAATTTGGTGCAATATTTTGTAATTCTGATTGAAATGTGTTCTGTCTGGTCCCCATAGTTTAATTTAGAACAATTAAGGTTCAGAGTACATGAGCTTGCAAAGCACATTACAAACAATGGCTGCAGAATAAACTGCAAATCAATCCACACTAAATCACCCTGAAAATCCCTGCGAACACAACAAAGAGGTCTAGATTCACAGTCCTTTAATACAATCTCCTCTGTCTTTGTAGCCATAAGTAGTTCTGCTTCTTCCTGTATGGAAAAATGATCAAATTATTTCAGGTTCAGAGTTTTTTTTGTTGCTTGTTACCTGAAATAAAACAATAAAGAATTGTCCTGTATGTGTTTATGCAAGCATGTCAAATCAAACCGCAAGAGAGAAGCCGCTGCTGTGCTCCATTCACTGCTTTACTTTACAACACTTATTTCTAATGATTGCCTCGCTGCTTTTATACAGGACATAGATGAGCAGTGGGTACTAATATAATTAAACCTGATAAGAGGGTGTCCTGAATATCATGCACGTGCGTGCACAGCCTGTGCAATAGGGCTGGTACGTCACACATCAGCTTTCTATTATTTTTGTTCCCCCTATTACAATGGCTGACACCCGTGTTCTCTGCTTTTACGACAGTAGCTTTTCATTAATACTGTACCGAAAACATTATTTTAAGTGGGGTAAATTCACGGTTTTTTTAAAAAAAAAAAACAGCAAAGTTGTTCTGATTTCTGCAAAACTAAGAATTTAATTTCTGTGTGTACAGCCTCTTAAGTCTTGGCAGTAGTAGACGGTATATGATGTTTTTCAGCAGATAGTCTCGCACAGCGTATTCCCATATTCAGATGAACAGGCACGCACGCGCAGATTGCATTGCAATCATTTGTGGCCATCAGGAGAAAACCGTGCTTTGTTTTGGTTTTGACTACGAAAAGAGCCGGCACCTTGGTCCGGCACGGGTTTGTGCGCGGTCTCCTTTTCAAACCCCGGACAATAACCCATTCCTCACAATCAAAGTTCAGTGAAGGGAAATGGCTTCCAGGAGAGCGCGGTAGCCTGGCCGGCCCCAGAGCGATCGCACTACGTGACAGAAGGCAAAGCAGGAGCTATCAGGATAATTGCCTCTGGAAATGACCACGGGGGAGGGCCTGATCCAAAAACCCCCACCGGTCAATAAGAGGCTACCGCTGACGTGGGCTCGCATCATCAGTTGTTATATCGGAAAGACGTTTTTTTCCAGGACAGTGGTTCTGATTCGAATGTTCTTTGCAGAGAGGAGCAAATGCGGATTCTCAGCCACCGGCCGAGGCAGGCGCTGGTTTTGGGCTGTCGTGAGGCTGGTGTGTGGCTGGCGTGCTCATCAGCACTTCTCTGGGGCTCACGCCGCCTCCGCCTAACGCCACAGGTCTCTCTGTGCTTACCTTAGCCATAGTAACATTCAACGCTACCCATACATGAAGAAGGCAGTCAGACAGAACGATGTTGGACATTTTTTCCCCGTCGCCGTTTTGCTGCATCCTGCAGCGTTTTGTGCGGTGCCCCGTTCCCCTGGCGCGGGCAGGGACTGCGCGGCCCCCGTGCCGTCCCCACAGAGCAGCACAAAGCTGCTGGCGTCGAGGTTGCTGTCCCCGCGGAACAGAGGCAGGGTTAGGGGTGTCTGTGCTCCGTGCGCTGCGGTCACGCCGGGCCTGGGGGTGTCCCTGACACCTCCCGCCGCTGCAGCACCCTGAGCAGAGTGCAGCCCTGAGCCCCAAAATGCCCTCGGCACATGTCAGTCACATCCCCATTATGTTCAGCCCATTACAGGTTTTACATTTTCCAGTGAGGGCAATGTACAGCCTAGCTGGGGCCAATCAATACACTCCAGGACCATTATCCTATAAAATGCCCACTTATTTAAAAAGGGGGCGGGGGTACAGACCCTTCAGATCTGTTCTGGCTCTGTTAAAGTCAACAGCCAAACTTCCGCTGATTTTTCAGAGGCAAAGAGTTGGCACGTGCTTTAAAATATCCACAACCCACAAATAATAGGGACAAGCAGAAAAATATAGAAGAGACCTCTTCAATCCATATAGAATGGGCTGTGTGATACTTCTGCCATTAAAAATAACAGTCAGCTGTTTGGGAGAAGATAGGGGTGCATTGTGCATTGCAGAATCCCTCAAAGCACCTGGTAGGTGTTTTATTTGCATGTTCTCACACTGGTTTCTGAACCACTTTTTTCCTTCCCCCTAGCTAGCGCTCTGCTCATCCTCGCTGTTGTGCTCATTAGGCTGGTTAAGCTGCACTGCAGGATTCAGCTTGTTATTTTAAGTAAAATAATTGAATTAATCCGGGATTCCATAATTATTCCATTTCAGGAGATAAACAAATTTAATCCGAGTACAACAGTTTTTGTTCCTAACCTGGGAGCCCTGGATTTTAAGCAGAGCCAAGAGATGACTTTCCAAGGGGTATTAGCACTGCACATCTATCCACGGTGGTGTCTGTGTCCTGCCCCTAATCCTCCACCGCTACTGTGCAGAAACAACAGGGAGTGCCGAACTTGTAAAGACCTTTAGGAATTAGGTAACTTCCTCCAGGGTACGAGGCTCTTCTGTCAAAGGTTCTCAGCATCCGTGGGGTTAGTGCTGATCTGTGAGGATTGCATTAACTGATTTTCACTGTCGCCATGCCACTGGTGAAAAGGGAGATGATGAAAGACTCTCCCAGTGAAAAAGTGCTGCCATTTTCATTTCAAACAAGGCGCTGGCAGGGTTATTTTAGCATTAGGTTTGCTGGGATAGTGTGGGTGAAAAAGAAGCATAAGCATTTTGTTTTGTATCTGTGGAGGTACCAGCTGGTAACTCCTGGCAAGCCTGTCTGTGGATGCTGGATCGTGTGGATGGCTGCGGGGGTCATTCCCTGGGGCTCCCCCCGGCCACGTGAGTTGCATGGGGGGTTGCTGGGCATTTCTTTGGGAGCTGCTCACACGCAGCGGTGATGGGGACAAGCTCCAGATGGGGGGCGGGGGGGGGGAAATCACTGTTTTTCTTGGGAAAAGTTTCTAAAAACTCTCCTGGATTTTGAATGGCAGCCACGCAGCTCCTCAGCTCCCCTGAGCCGCACGCTGAGAGGGGCCTTATTCCGCAGGGGGGTGTGCTTTGACATTTTTGCTCCCACCTGGCTGAGGAGAAGGCCGGGGGTGAAGCAGCCCCCGAGCCCAGGGCTGGGGGGCAGTGGGTCCCCCACCCGTGCCCGGGGCCATCCTGGGCTGGCCTCGCATGCTGCTCTCGCGTAGCTCCCGGTCCCTGGTTTGGCTCTGTTCGGGGACAGCTCTGCTCCCTTCTGCTGTTTCCCTGTCAGTGCCGCAGTGCGTGGGGCTCTGCTGCGGAGGAAACGTTTTTATCTTAACAGCTGGTGACCTGGGAGGTTTATATATATGGGAGGACACTAACCTTTGGTCCAAATATTTCATCCTTGTTCTCAGCTCAGAGAGGGATTTTTTATTTTCCTCTAAACATCCGTGAAATACTTCTTGGCCGTTTTAGAGTCCTTCACATGTGGGACTTGAAGAGACGCTTCGTTCCCTGTCAGTAGTATTTCAGGTGCTTTTATACAAGAAGCAACATCAGAGGACTATTTGCTTGTGTCTTTTTTAATTACATCAGTCCTCGGATGAAGCGCCCGGCCAGCGGGGCCCGTCCTGCCTCCGAGCTGAGTGCCTTACTCGCTCAGCGAGATGGTCGGGCTCGTGGCTGCTCTCGCTGCCCCCAGGGACCCTTCCAAATTGCATTTCTCAACAGGAGGGGTGAAGAGCAATTTCTTTGCTGGCCTCCCCATGAGCTTTTCCCGTAGAAGAGTACAGTTCAGTAGCCACGACACCGCCGTACGCAAGCCTCCCAGGCAGATGAGGAGAAACCCGGGTCTCCGTCTGCCTTAACCAGGGGCTTTCTCTGGAAAAGAGAGGCAGCACTTCTTTCCCCATCCGTCTGAAAACAACAGAGAGACCGGACAGCGCAGGCGAGGTTGGGGGTGCGAAGGAAAGCGCAGCAGATGGGAGAGCACCCTCTGCTTGGACCCCAAGAGGTGTCAGCACGCTGAGCCTGGTCACGCCAGAGGAGCTGGGGCCAGCGTGGAGCTGCAGCCGCTCCAACTTCAATTCTGAAAGTGAAGTTTAGGCAGCTCAGAAGTCAAAATATAGCCAGGTGGTAATTCTGAGGATGGTGTTTCTGAAATCAGGGACCTGAATTTCATTTAAACCTCTTTTTGGATCAAAGCTTTGACAGCTTCTACAAAACGTTTTTATAGAAACGCGTTTTGTTGGATTCGACAGAGTCTCCGCGTGTTTTGAGAGCACTGTTGCATAGGAATGGACATAAACACATGCTTAAAACTTAAGCAAATGCACAGATGCTCCTTTGAACCTGGGCCCCCAAGAATATGACTTGAAACTTCTCCTGGCTAGACCTGCGCCAGCAGGAACAGGAGGAGGGTCATCTCTTACTCTGTGCTCTGTCTACTCATTTTGCTTGGCTTTTTCCTTCCCCTTTAAAGCTGCATTGTAACCAATCTACTAGACAATTTTGAAGCCACTAGTGTACCCCAAACAGGAAAGCCCTGTCTGCCCGCTGCCAAAGAGCAGGAGGGCAGGGGACAGCGGTGGCACATGGGGGTCCCGGCTGGCGGCCTTTCCCCTCGGCCACCGCCACGTTCTCGCTAAGAGTGACAAGGCCGCGGGGACCCTGCCCAGGGTGGCAGGGCTGGCGGCTGCCCGGGCTGCCGCCAGGTAGGATGCTAATTCCGTGAGGGATTTATTGGAAACAAGACTTCAGATTGAATTATGGCGTAATTATGAACTGGTTTTTTTGTGTGTGCTACAAGACTGGGCAACTTGCCACTGGGCACAGTCCGCAGCACATCAAGCAACCGCGAGAGAACCTGCCAGTGCTGCCAGCCCTCCCCTCTCCCTCAATTAAACACTCCTCCTGCTGCCAGTTACAGAATTAAACTGTTTTAGCCTCATTTACAATATCATAAATGAAGAGCGACAGGCTCTTGAAACCATCAAACAGCCTCAGCAGCCTTACTCCTGCAATGGCCATATGCTTGCGCACAGTTGCCTTTCTCAGCTGATCTGATACAAAATTAATTGACACTCAGATTTTAGCTTTAACATACCAGCTGTTAGTTGTAAAACAACAATCAGGGCTGCTCTTTAATCAGAAAATGTACTAGCTACCTTAAGGGTCTAATTCTTTTGACAGCTATGAGTGATTGCTTATGCTTACGTGATCCAGGCATAATTTTAGACGAAGTTGAAATACTGCTAAACGTGCTGCTTAAAAAAACACATCCCCTTCTCTTTCCTCTTGGCCATATGATGTTCAGCAGTTGGCAGAGAGACAGGCACGGAGCTGAAAGATAAAGGATGAGTTGCTGTGACGGTGCAGGGCGAAGAACGGGATTTCCAGCAGGGAAACCCCACCGCGGCCCGTGCCGCTCCTGGCTCCTGCCAACGAGCACCCGGAGTCTGACGTTTCTATGAATATCTGGGAAACATCCTTGGACAGCTTCTCAGCTGGTATAATAGAGCATGAGTGATTTACCCCAGCTGGAAGAACGGGTTTGAATTTGGCAAACACATTAAACAAAGAATGGCTACTCTTAAAGAGCAATTGTATCACAGGATGAACTAAGCTGCAAGAGCATAAATTGGACGGGGGAAGCCAGTTTTTGCATTACTTGGACATCTAACATGGGCAGCCAGTGTCTAAATTTGGGTGCCTAAGTCTCAACGCATTTAAAAATATGATATTTCTTCTGTTTTTTTGTTTTTTCTGATCTTTCATCCTGCTTAAAATTACATTTTTCCTCGAGTCCTAATAAAATGAGTTAAATAATTAATGCCTCGATCCAATAACTGATTATAGAATTTTTTTCAAAATTGCATGTAGCACTGTTCACATACTAAATCTTTTTGATTAATGATTTTTAAAGAAGGCTTGTTACATCCATAATGTAAAAAAGTAGAGAGATGTAAGCTGCTGAGGTAAAATTCTAAAGTCCTTTTACGAATACTAATTTGTTTTTTAAGCTTGATTCTTGATATGTATGTAAGAAATACTAACACGGAAGAAATATTCTAAAGAAAATGCAGATAGAAGCCTCCTCTTCCATACCCCCCTGAAATCTAGTTTATGTCCATAGGTGAATTGCTGCTGTGAAGCCACTGCAATTTGACTTTGTACAAAAAGGGTCATTGAACAGAAGGTCAGGCAGCTGGCCATTTCCATTTCAAAGATGCTATCAAAAGGGCAAGAGGCAGTTCATCCAGCAGCCCTTTAGCAAACAAGATTTTCTCCTTTCTCATTTATGATATTTTTTTATGCTAAAATAGTTTATATGCTGCTGAGAGAAGGGCCTTGATTCATTTTCTTCAGAGGGAAAGTGGACTAAGCGGAGCTTGGAAAGGACTTTGGTTCAAGAAATCAGAGGAGCTTTTGAGTAATGAGGAGCCATTTGGTGTCCACTTATCAAGAGCCTGGCAGTAAGGCAATAAATCATTACAGGGACACTCTGTTTCAGCTGAAGACAATTGGAAAAGGTAGCTCTTTTATTACAAATTATGGCTTATCGCCTCCTTAATGGCAGGCCTCAGCTTTACGAATACTTGAGCTTATTAATCAAGATAAACCAAACAAGTTCAGAAAAGTTTGGGGATGCTCCGTGCCAGCGTGCTGGCCGGGAGGAAAGTCCACCGTGAGGTTTGCGGCACTGCCTGGCAGCCGGAGGCTCGATCCATCGTGTCTGCCGGTTGCTGACAGCTCAGATGATACTGGTTCTTCTGGGATTAGAGAACTGCCGCTCGCCAATGAGCAGCTAAAATTTGCCCATTACAGTGATTTAAAAATAGGCTGTTCCTCCTCCAGTATTTAGCGCCCCTGTGCAGTGGGGCAGACAGAGACAGAGGTTCTGGTTGATGCCGTGCCCGGGCTGGTGAGCCCTGTGGAAGCGGCCCTGCTCAGTCAGAGGTTGGTGCCTTAGCTGGGCATTTGAAGAAAAAGAAATGTATCTTGCTCTCACCAAAAAAAAAAAAAAAAAGCTTTAAACAATTTAGGTCCCATATTCTACACTGCATACCGAGTGCTTTTATACTGCAACTTCATAGATTTTTTTTTCACAAATACAAGGAGGGAGAAGACTATCTTAGCAGTGTTCTTTGGAACTGAAATATCAGACTGCTCGTGGGTAGGAGGCGTCGGTCCCCGGCTCCACCATGCAGGCCCTGGGGGGAACAAAATACAAATATTGGAATTTCTGAAAACCAAGTAAAACAACCTTTCTGTACAAATCAGTGCGAGAATTTTAGGCTTCAGCAACTCACTATTTATCGATGGACAGAACAAACGATGATTTATGGGGCAAATTTTGAAAGTGGGTCCCCACTGCAAACAGTCCTGACCCATGCTTGGGCTTGTACATGCAAAACAACTGATAACAGCCCAAAATTCTAGCGAATCTTTGGTCATCCTCCCAGCCCTTGCTGTGTCAGAGGTAATGGAGTGAGCTCACAGCTTCCTTGCCAGCACAAATATTTTCAGAAGCATGTCAGCGTAAGTTCAAAATATGTCATTGTAAAATGTTTATACAACATTGAGCTGAAAATCTATCGATATATCTGTGCTATACCAATACATCCTGATAATAAGAATGCTTCATCACAGCAGGTCAATATTTATTGGAGTAAATCAACCCCTTGCCAGTGTGGAAATGAAGGTGTCTGTTACCTGAAATTGGAAGAGTTGTATATTCAATTATAAAAACTAACAAGCGAAGGCTTTAGCTACTATGTGACGACATCGCTCCATTGACTTGATGGAGCTGCATCAGTTTACACCAGATAAGCCTGGTCTTAAAAGCCTTCCCGGAACATCTGGGAAGGACTCACACACCCTCAGCACGGCGTGGTTATACAGGGTGGTGCATCCAGACCTGCAGCGGGGCAGAGATGTCCCCTGGCATGTGACAGAGGAGGTGGCACCAAGCATCAGCCTGGCGAGCAGCACCCCCTGGGTGAGCCCTTTGTCCTGCACCTTTGTCCTGTCCCCCCCTCCAGCAGGCAGGGGACAGGAAGACCAGTGGTGCTTTTTGTTGAGCCCTCGTGTGAGGTGTAAGGGCACACGGGAGGAGGCCAGCGTGCGGGGGAAGATCCTGGTCCTTTGGGAACAGCTCTCCCAGCTGCTTGGAGAACATCGCTGCCAGCGCCAAGCCCAGCAGCGGGATGCGTCCCTTGGCGGAGGGTGAGCGAGATCAGGGATGCGGTAACGGAGGGCTGGGGAAGACTGCGCAGAGAGAAATGAGTAAATATTTTCTATTATCCCTCCATAGCTTTATCCCTGTTAACAATATTGATTGTGGAAAGTGAAGGTGAAGTATATGATTTTAAATACAGCTGTTGCCAGTCATAATTCAAATCAGGACGTTTCAAACGTGTCTGAAGCACAGCAGCAGCAATCAGCAGCACGGGGCCACTTGGAAATATGGTCACCAACAGCCTTCTGAAAAGCAGAAGGCAAATTGCCAGCACAATAAAAGCTTGAGGAGCACCACGGCCCGCTGCATTTTTTAGAGTGGCAAGTGATAAGTTTGTTGATGGTGCCCTTTGGAGAAGGAAAAATATTTCCCGCAGGCTGATTTCTCCCATGCCTCTGCCCCACGGGCTCGGCGGCCGGAGTGGGGCCGGAGGTGCCACAACCTCCCCCGGCGGTGCCCTGCCCTGCACCGCTAATGACACCGCTCTGCTCCTGGGCAGCAGCAGCAGCTGATGCTGCTATTGTTTCTTTGACAATAATACAGATTTTAGGCTTACTAGTCACGGAGACATTTTTCTTCCTCTCTTCCTAGCACGGCATAAGCTACTTTGACACCCCAGGGACAGGCTTAGGCACAGCTCTGCGTGGGGTTTGGTGCCGCAGCGGTGAACCTGTGACCCCCAGCACTGCTATGGATGGGCAAGTAAATTTAGAGGGACCAAAGGTAAATCTGGGGGTCTGCGTTATCTGCACATTGGTTCTGCTTCAGCGTCACAGCTATACCTTGTGCCTTCAAACTTAGCTCAGTTTCCATTGCCAGGAGGGCGATGAAGGAAAATGTTGAGATCTGCAAATGTAGTTGGACCTTAGGGTGCTGCTTCCCCTGCCGAGGTGGAGGACAGGGCTCCTTCAGGACTGTTCACAGCAATTACAAAATTAATCATGTGGAAAATCTCTGGATTAACTCAACAGCTCTTGGTTTGCTTTGTAAGTGCTGGAAATTGTCCTCAGGTGTTTCAGAGGTGCCTTTAGGCAGCCCTGAGTTGTGACTTGTTACCATGAGAGATGTGTGCTTGGCATTTAGGTAAACCACCGGCTCTACCGGCTTTGAAGGTGCAGTGAACATCACACACATTATACCTTTGAGGTATAATAATGTCTTCTCCTTAATGCTCAGCTATGGGTTTTGTACCCATTAAAGTCAATGGGAGTTTTGTTGATGGAACCGTGCTTATGTAAAAAATACTACTGAGGGGGCAATCATTTTGAGGTTTTGTATTTTAAAAGTGTAAAACAAAAAGACCTTCCTTTCTACAAAGCAGTAACGTGCCAGAGAAACGTAGGCTTATAACCAAGGTTCTATACCAAAAACCTGTAAAGGGAGAAGCTAAGAAGAGGTTGTAAGAAAAGGTCGATGAAGCTGTACAAAAAGGTAAATATTCTGGTGATTTCCTCTCAAACACACTGGTATTAGGTTCAGAAAGAATTCTCCAGGTGTGTCTGGTGCTCAGTTTTCCAAGTAAATACCGCTTAACTCTGCTTTTAATCCAAAGTAAAACCATTGGCTGAAGGTCCGAGCAGTTCGCGAATTTCACCTAAAATTTTCAATCTCTTTCCGTGTGAATTCATTCGGGCTGTAGAGCTGGAACAATTGCTATTTCATTATATAAAATGAGAACATTAAACTTGACAGCAATTCCAGGGCATAAAATTTCAGCAGAGCCGTGGAAGCGGTAGAGCAGCTATCTTCGACCTTTGGTCCATCGTAAATGGGGAAAGAGATGTTTGCCTGAAAGGGAAAAGTATTGTGCTTCTGGGGGCAGAGGCTGCTGCTGCTTTTGTTAACGCGGCAGCCTCCTGGTCAGCTGTGCTCCTCAGCTTGTGGGGTTCACACACCCAACAAGGAGTACACTGTGTAAGGGTGGAGGTGGAAATTTCAGGCAGAAATGCCAAAAACAGCTCTGCACCAAACCCTCTTGAGGGAGCCGGGTGTCAGGCATTTAGGTGTCTGAGCTGTGCTGAGTAATCAACATGACATGCCAAAAAAGAAGTCACCAAACAGGGCTGATGAGTGATTTGTGCCGTGAGCCTCAGTACTGAGCCAAAGGCGTGAGTACTGCCTCTAGTCCTGCTTCCAAGAGATGTTTTCAGCAGTCCCGAGGAGCTGGGCACGGAAAATGTTAAGGAAATATCAAGTACCAGAGACTTCTGATTTAGTTTAGGGTTCAGGCAGGTCCACGTTTCAGGGTATAAGTAACAAAGGAAGGTCTCAATCTGTAATATCCTCTGCAATCCTCTTCTTGTCCCATAGCTGAAGAAACTACAGATAATATTTGGCTTGTGCTGATCAAAACCTCATCGTACTCCATCCTGCTCCTCTCTTCTTTTGCTCTCCAAGCAGCTCAGCAGTTGTTTCCCACTGACTCTGTGCTCAGGAGAGTGATGAAGCTGGACTTGCATTCACAGCTTCACAGCATCTCCCTGGTGGGAGAGATCCTACCACTGATCTATGAGTATTCTGTGATTTAAGGGTCTTTTAAAGCCACATAGCTTGAGCCAGGTGGCCAAAATGGAAAAAAATAACACAGTGCACCCATGCAAGGGCATCCCTGGGCCAACCTGCAAAGCAAAGATAATCCCCTTCCACTTGCACAGTGTTTGACCTGCCCGGTGCCCCCCGGGGGAATAAAGCAAAGGACATGGGATGGTGCAGGGCAGGGAGGGTGGCTTTGTCATGTGAAGGGAGAAAGCAAGGGAAACTAGTTAAAATGGATTTAAAGCTGATTTTTGCCACTAGGCTTGCTTCGGAGGAGCCGTGACCTGGTACCTTGTGGTTTTGCAAATTTTGTAAGCGTTGAAAATGGTGAATTTGAAACTTTACTAATAACACATCAAATATTTCATGTGGTCCTAATGACAGACGTAACACCACAGTTAAAAGAAATAATTGGTACTTTTAAAAGCACTATGTTATTTCAACTGTGTTCTTATGGTTCTGATATTTCTATGGAATAGTCATATTTTCTTCTGACACCTTTACAAGTTGGGTTCAAAATGTATCATTACGAAATATGGTCAGATGCATTAAAATTATAATTTAAAAATTGCTTTTCACCCTGACATGAAAAATTTAAAGCTGGTACCAAGGAACAAGGTACTTTAACCTATTGGATAAAAGGAAAGCAATGTATTATTTTTAAAGTGAATTATTTTTCAAGAGTTTATTTTATAATGGTATAATGACACTTGTGGACCCTAAACCAGAAATATTAGTCCTCAGAGTTAATTAGCTCTTAGAGGGAATTCTGCAAACCCACATTATGAGTTATAACTGCCTGTTTATGGATTCACAGCAAGGACTTTGGGGGAAGCAGCACCCCCGAAACCTGTGCAAAGGCCCCCAACTGCCTTGGTGGCAGGGCTGAGGGGGACGGGGGCCCTCCCCACGCTGCTGCTCCCCAAGGCCACTGTGTCCCTCGAGCTGTGGCAGCCCCTCGTCCTCACACAGCATCCCTCCCTCTGATTTCATGGGTTTGTGGTAACCCTCTCTGTAGCAGCACGGCTAGAACTGTGGAAATGTGCAAAGTCAGGGTTTTTTCCGTGATCACCAACTAAAAAAAAATAAGAGAAGGGGTGTTGCTCAAAAAAGGTTGCACAAAAAGGTTAATTGTGAAGGGACTCGGTGGGGGAAATACGAGTTTGAGTAGCGGTTCTCCTAGAAAGCCACGAGGTTGTAGGAAGTGAGAGAGGATCAGGACTGACGCAGCTCCAAAACCGTAACCAGCAAAACCATGCGAGCCAAATGGTCTCAAAGCGGGGAGACAGTCATAGCCCAGGGAGTGCAGAGAGCCAGAAGAGGGTGCTGCGATATCTAATTATCCTGAGAACTTATTTAAATAACTTTGTCTAATATTTCTCTGCTGCGGCTGCGAAGCCCCCCATCTGTCACACACACAACCCAACTGCTCCCAACGGGGCACCGATCTGAATTCAGTTACCTTGGGGGTCGGTGGGACCCCAGCAGTGCGACGTGTTACTAGGTTAATGCAGTTTGGGTCGGAGACCAAGGAGAAGGAATTGCAGGGTGAAGTAACCGGGCTGAGAGCTGTAGGCAATGTGGGAAACACCGCCCTGGGCCCCATCGCTCCCCTGGTCACCACCACCAGCTTTACACAAGTTGCACCCTTTACTGCACCGACGGTTTCAGCGTGGGGAGGCAGGGGACTGTTGCTTAGTTGCCTTATTATGGCTTGTCATGTAGCGTTACCTCCGGGTAATTATTCCTCATACAAGCAGTGCAGTTGCAGAAATGCTGTGGTGTACTGGCCATAATCCAAATAATATCGGAGATGGCTGCCTTGCATCTCATGATCCATTTTAACTTGTCTAATTTAAACCTTCACCTGACCAAGAGTGCCATAAAATGCACTTATAAGACCTATATTGATCATTACTTTGGAAAGTGCCAAATACAGGAGGGTGGAACAAGTCTCTCTGCAGATGGGGAATTATCTTTCCCTGCTGCCAACCAGGCGGGTGCAAGGAAGGACAAACAGCCCTGATCCCAGTGATGACATGACATAAAAGCCAAAGTCAGGCACGTTTAAAAATAGCTTCTGTAGATGCAGGCTTCATGTTTCTGCTCCTTGGGACACTGCGGAAACAGCTCTAGCCCATCAAGAACCTTGCGCTGGGCATCTTGACTTTTACAGTCTATTAACAGGAATTCCGGAAATCAAAATAAGCATCAAATTAGCCCAATTGCTACTGCTGTTAGTAACTAACTGTGAACTGCTGAGAGAGCAACCAGTGTTCTAAAAAGTGCCGGGAGAAGCCATGGTTTCCTGTCCTCAGGAGCTTTGCCGCACAGACAGATAAAACAAGTCAGGCACAAGATGTACCCTAATATTGTTTGCATGCCAGAAGCCTCTGCGCAGTAATTACAGAGATGCCTAGGAGCGTCATAATTATTAAGAGCTGTCAGCGTTTCCATTACAATCCCCTCTGTGCATGGAGGGAGGCTCAGACGCCTGCGGGGGCACGGGCTGGAGGCTCCGTGCAGCTCGGGGTGCGGGGCTCAGCTGCAGCCGTTCGGCCACCCAGGGGTCCCCTATGTACCCGCTGTGGAGCCCTCTGCACCGGCAGGAGGGGCAGAGCTGCTCCGGCTTGTGCCTTAGTGGTACACTCGGTTCTTGCAGGCCTTGAAACGAATGGTCACAAGGAAAGACATTTCTAGTGGGCCAGAGCATAACGTTTAGGACGTCAGATTAAGTCCTGGTCTCACCAAAAAAGCTCCCGCTGCTTCCTTCGCACAAGCAGAGCGACACGTGCAGCGGTTCCCACGCAGAGCGCGTCACAAAGCAGCAGGTGAAGTTGCTGGGAAATATTCCTAAAGCTTTTACCTTTTTTTTCTTTTTTTTTTCCAATTTTTTCCGAAGTTTTCCAGTTTATAATTTTTAAGAGCAAATATTAAAAGAATCAGATTTTTTTTTTTCCCTGCTTATTGTCTGAAAGCTTTATTCTTGACATACATTAATACTTTATAGGAAAAATACATTGTCTGTTTCATTCCAAACTGCTCTCCCCCACCTTCTACGTGGAAAAAGATTCAGTCTTCTTCCAGAGATAATTCTAGTGATGTAAAGGATTACTGGAATATGTGACACTACGCAATGTTTTTATGCCAGTATTATACAAGCAGAAGATTTGGGTAAAAATGGACGGGCTTTTCTTGTAAGACATCATGTTTCTGTTCTTATTCTGTTGTAGCTCACACTTGAATAAATACAATCTGATGCATACTACCTTATCAGGGTCTTATTTTAAATCGTATGTTAGAATAGACTCATAGGACTCAGACCCATGAGAGAAAAAAGGCTGATTTATGGTTCTTGCTCTGCTTGATCCTCCTGTGTATCTAAATGCAGGATTCTCTCCACAGCCATTTGCACTGATAGCAAAGCTAGTCAGTGGAAAAAAAGATATTCAAGATATTAAATATTTTAGGGCAGTATCTGGTAAATAAGAGGCTATTGAAGCTAGCAAGTATTCTAAATACCATGGAGACGTAAACAGAAACTGTAAGCCCTTTTCCTTTCTGGTCCGTAGGGCAGACACGGGCACGGTGCGGATCTGTGGGACCTCTCTTCAGTCGCTCGGAGAATCGCACCAGCTCCAGCACCCACGCTTTCCCCAGCGGGGATGTGCTGTCGTCTGCGGGGACCTGCTTTCGCTGCTGCGGTAAGTCCGGAATTAAAACGAACATTAGGAGCTGACAACCGAAAGGCGCCAATCTGAATCTACAATAACGCTAACCGGCTTAGAGAAAAAAAAATAAATATTAGCGACCCCTGCCAGATTGCTCAGGGAGAAAAGGTTGAGGGACCTGTTTGTGTTTTGTGAGGCCATGTTATTTCGAGGGGAGATTATGTATTTGTCACTAGTGAACAATTTAATTCGCGAGCACTGTTTGTTGTGCCAGGGTCCGACCCCCGGCGCCTGCAGGAGCTGTTCCTAGAGCAGGGCTGCTCTAGGGGTGCAGCCCCCAGGCCCCCGTTCCCTGTCTGACACATGGGCCCCGGCTCCAGGAGCCGCTGGGCGCGAGCGAGGGGATGCGGGGCGCTCCGTGGTTGTTTAGTGCCTGCTCTCCGCAGGCACCGCGGGGGGAATTGAGAAGCAAAGGCATCCTGCAAGTGTCCGTTTCAGCTCAGCCTAATTGGCTGTGGCCTTTCAGTCAGGCACTTCATGAAGACGCTCAGGAGTGTGCCTGCTGCTCTTCTGCATGGGCAAACGGGAGATGATTTGAGCCACAGGTTAAGAAGGGACGGGCCACCCCACTGCCATAATCAGCCCTCATCAATCACGGCGTTCAGCACGGACGCAGGAAGGCTGAAGCGCAGCTAACAAGACTTTGTCAGCTAAAAGCTAGAGCTGGGGGTATCACAAGTGTTAAAACACTCTATTTACTGTACGTGAAGGCAAAGCAATCTATATCCCAATCGCTGGAGTCATTTGAGGCTCGCAGGTTGCTGACAAATGTGGATGGACAGATATGTAAAGATGATGCGTCATGAGCTCTGCTGATGAGTTTACAGCAGAAGCCTCTGAATTCACATCAAATGTGTCAAAGGGTGACAGAACTACATCACACAAACTCTGGCAGTTTAATTTGGTGTCAGCTATTAGTGTTGACTTTCAGCACTATTGCCGCTCAGTGTTTCTGCCAGCAAGGTGACATAGCCTCATAGATTGCTAAATTTCTTTGTTGTAAGAAATAGGGTTTGCTCACTGCACAGTAGTCCTCTAATAGAGGAAATCCAGAAGGTCAGAAAACTATTTTTCCAGGCTGCAGTACTCCATTCTGTGACCTAGACTTTTCATTACATTATTTTTGGTTAAGTGTTTGGTTGTGTCACTACACGGAAAAAACATCTGTGTCTTGAGTTTTTTAATTATTCTCAGTTGTTTGGAAAGGTCTTATGTTACGGACTCTGCTCAGCAATGCTGGAATTTACCAGATGTGCTGGAGGACTGTAGAAGTGTGGAAGGCTTTGAGAGCTGAATTTTCCATTCAAAACATTATGCAAGGCACAGTGGTGTTTTTAATACGTTTTGTTCATCAAACACTTCCTTTGGAGATGGTTTGGGAGACAGGCAATAGAACCAAAATGGAAACATTACAGCTTCCCCTGATTCTATCCCTTCTCAGCTATTGCTGCTGAGCCTTGCAAAGGATTGGGGGGAAAAAAAGGGAAGAACAGTCGTGTTCTAGAAAGACTTAAAGCGGTTGGTATCCACTTGCGGTTCTTCACAGACGTGCAGGGTGAACACCCGAGTGTGAGCACAGACGCAGCCCGACACGCTGCCCGGGGCTCAGGCGGGGTTTGCTGTGCTGCTCCCAAAGCTGGAGATGAGAAAACGCAGCTCCCAGTGCGATGAGATTGTTTAATACACACTCTCTATCATTCACCAGCGCAACTTTAAGCAGCACATAAGCCACTTTGACACAGCAATATATCATTCAAAAACAAAACCTGTGCACTCTGCACCGGGCATGGGCGGATGGATAGCTCATCAGAGGGAGAGAGAGTCTTTCATCAGCTGCCTTTCACCGGGTGATGACAATAATCATTTCAACACAGAGTACACAACCTAGAGTGATGAAGGCAGCAGAACACATCTGGCCTGATCTCTTTAATACCGAATATTTTAAAAACCTGAGAACATTTGTCGGGGTGGTTCAACACAGTGCCTGAGCCATAGGAGAAAAGGTTACATTTATTAAAAGAAGAGCCAAGGAAAAGGAAGACAAACTGCCTGTGACAGAAAAGCGTGGCTTTTGCTGCGTCCCGCTCCAACTATGCCAGTAACTTCACACCAGGGATGTCAGAAGGCCAAAAAAATTCTACAGCTTTTAGAAAAGTCAGTGCAAAGCTCCCGAGTCAGTGCAAAGCTCCCATGTATTTCGGTAAGGTTTGGCTCAGAACGTCGTAGTTACGCCATCCACGTGCTGTTCTACACAGCAGTATTCAGTCCTTAGATTGTGCTTGTCCTCAGGGGGTAGCAAAATGCTGTATGAAGGTGGTCAGCATCACTACCACAGGTTAGCGAGCGAGAAATGGACGCAGAGCAGTGAACTTGCTCAACCGAGGTCACCCAGAAGACCCAGGGCAAAGCCGTGTCTGGAAACACAAAAACTCTGAGCCCGTAGGTAGCGTCCAAGTGCTTTTGGGTTGGTTCCAGCCACAAAGCAAGCTGCCGGGTCTGGACAGGCTTTCCCAAGTGTCGTGTTGTGTGCTGGCAGAACGCAGGTCCCATACATGTGCGATCCCATGCGAGACCTACACAGAGACACCTCCCAGACACAGCCGCCAGGGACGGTTTTGATCTGCAGTCCAGGGACAGTTTCCTGCTTGTCCCCTGCATTCAAACACTACACATGAGAAGGGAAAGACATCGCGCACCTCTGTGCTAGCCAAAAAGGACTAGGAGTATGGGAGGAAAGGCTGCGTGATGGGACATAGGGGCAGGAGCTGCTTCTGCCATTCAGAGCCAGTAACACACAGGAGAAAACAGCCTGTCAGGAGCAGGAGATCGCTTCCTGGCATCTGAAGCACGCGTACAGCCCCTGGACGTATTTTTCTTACATGTGGGGTACAAATAATGTGCCAAAGAAACCCGTTTGCATTTTGGTTAAACAGCAATGGGTATAATTCGGGTTCTTAATGACCTTCTGGCAAGTAGGGGAAACTCAGCAAGTCTAGAAATAAAGCCCTAAAATAGAGCAAAATTATGTCTTTGAGTTTCTCCAAGGAGTACTTCACAGTGTCAACTGTATACAAACCTGTCTGCTGCTCAGCAGCAGGAGTTTTTCATTTTCTGTGTTCAACATAGAGCTTTTACTAAAAATCCTCTGTTAAAAAGCGTCCTAAAAGCACAGTTAAAAATGGATTAAAAACTAATTAGTGTATTAACATACTGGTTGAGAAAAATTAAAAAAAAAAAAACGAAAAGAGATGGAGAAAGGCATGATAAACAAGACAATATGAAGAAACAAAGCTAATTGCCAGCCTGGGAGAGCCACGCAGCACATTCCTAGTAAGCTGTCTGTCTTAAACCCTCTGGATCAAAAAGTGATTAATCCTACAGACAAATGTAGCCTTGATGGTAGAGATACGCAAAATCCTCTAAACAGAGCGGTGCGGTGTTATACTTACTGTTCTGAAGGCCTCAATTAAAGGGTCTTTAACTCCAGCCTTTCCCGTTATGTTCCCTGACGTACCAGCAGCCCCCTCCCCACAGCAGCCCGCTCTGAGCCTCAGCAAAACGCTCTTGGCAGTGCCCAAAGCTGCTCAGACAAGCTTCAGCCCTCCCCCAGCAGCCCCAGCCCCATCTCGGGGGCTGAATCAGCCACCCCAGCTGCACCAGGAGGAGGGGGCACCCTGGCATTGCCTGCATCTCCTGGCATTGCCGACATCTCCTGGCATCACCCACATCTCCTGGCATCACCCACATCTCCTGGCATCGCCCACATCTCCTGGCATCGCCCACGTCTCCTGGCATCGCCCACGTCTCCTGGCATCGCCCACATCTCCTAGCATCGCCCGCACCTCCTGGCATTGCCCACATCTCCTGGCATCACCCACATCTTCTGGCATTGCCCACATCTCCTGGCATCACCCACATCTTCTGGCATCGCCCACATCTCCTAGCATCGCCCACATCTCCTGGCATCGCCCACATCTCCTAGCATCGCCCACATCTCCTGGCATCGCCCACCACACGCGTCTCCCAGATACACGGAATTTTAAGTCTGTGTTTCCTGCCCACGAGAGCTGTTTGTCCATGGGATGGGACGAGGCAACGCTTGCTGGTACGTGGGCAGTTTGTCCCCAGGAAGGGACACAGCCTGGCCCCAGTCAGAGGCTGTGGGAAGAATTCCCCAACATGGTCCCAGCCCAGCCACAGGAGCAGCGCTTGGGAAGCCTGAACTGACCGGGACTTCATTTGCTGTGTGAGATCTGGCTCCTCGTTAGAGCCTCGCGTTATCTCGTGCTCAGCTCTAAGCGTCAAGTTATGCCAAGCAAAAATGTTTCCCACAGCACGCTTCTGATCTCTGCCTTTAATTTGGTCACCTCCAAGGCTGCATTTTCGTAAGATAATACCAAACTCCTGAACTGACTTCAGGAATCAAAAGATCTCAGGTTAAATGTAGTTGATCAAAGAAACTTTTCAAATTATTTGCACGTTTACTTGAGTATTTGCATTTAGAAGAAAAAAGAAGATATTTTCTAGAAAATACCTTTTCTAAAAAAATGAAAGTTACTTCCCTCTTTAAAAAACGCAGAGAGCTTTTCGACTGCCTCTGCTGGGTGTTTTTACTCATCGCATCTCCTTTCTAGTTTATTACACATTGTGTTAAGTGAGTCCTTTTAGACTCATCAGTACATCGCCGGTACAACGCATTAAAAGGCTTTAGAAAACACATCACACTAAAAGTATGGGTGCTAGAAAATGCTCTAGGCACAACAAGGCAGAACACGGGGCTGAAAGTCTTCATCAAACCCAGACATCAGTTAAACAGGTTGCTGCCTTGCCAGATCTCCTGGCTCTGGCCGCGCTGTTCCCTGTGGGGTGAAGGCTGAGAGGGGTTTGTGGCACCACCGTGTGTGCCCGAGTGGGTGCAGCCACCGCGGGGAGCGCACCCCGGCCAAAGCGCAGCCCTGGGAAGGTCAACCCGCCTGCACCCATCAGTGGGCAACCCAAAGGCCTCGCTCCCGAACCGGCCACAGCACCGACACTTCTCCCCGCTGTGGTCCTGCACACCAGAGAGGCTTTGCTGGTGGCTCCGGGCTCCGTCGGCCACCACTTGCAGTTATGCTCAGTGTTAAAGAAATGCTCGAAATGGGCTTGCTACTACAGTGAGTGAAAACACGGAAATATGAGGAAAGGCTAAGCGAGCAACTTCGTGGATAGAAAAATTAGGATGTGAGTTACGTAGCTGTGCTAGCGCCGCTCAGAAATACGAGGGTTATATGTCTGAGTTCAGGGGGCTCGAGCAAACAGCCACAAAAATGGGGAGAATCAGCCCCGTGCATTTGATGCTGTCACAGGAGGTAATTGATGTGAAACAAATGCGTCGTTCAAATGTTTCACTCCATTTGCCAACTGAAACCAGAATTCCTATGCTTATAAATAAGATCCTTGCCCTGTACAGCACGAGACTCTGAACTTCCCTGCAGCGCTGTGCTGTTTCACATCCCAAACACTGCTCATCTACTGAACCAACTGGAAAAGACGGTGGCTCCCAGGGGAGGAGGGCAGGGAGCGAATACCTTCCTGACCCCTACAGTTGCTCATTTTATGCTGTGAAACATGAAATTTGATTACTCTTATCATTAGCTTAGCTCACATAGCTACAAATGTTATTAGTAGCCATAAAATTATCAAGGCCCTTTTAAAATCCATTTTTAAAGAGTGTGTGACATGTATTAGCAGATCTGAAATCCTGATTTCAAATACCCTCACTCAAACATCAGAAACAAAACGTCGAGCTAAGCAACAGTGACAGGGCTTGAGAAGCGCTAATGAAGAGTGGTGCCATTGCCTAAGAGAAACATTACACATTATTAACACATTAGCCCACTAAGGCACTGTGCCAGCTGTAATAAGCAACCAATTTGGCATGCTAACTTAGATACACAGGACCATTCAGAAAATCTTCGTCCATTTTTTTCCTTCCCGGTGGACAAACACATGGTGCAACCTGTTCCCATCTCGCTAATGCCCAGAAAATCACAGTTTAGCCTTGCCCTAATTCCTGTGCACAGTTGGTCACTACACTATTAATACTTTGACACCGATCTTTCTGATGCAAGGTCCAGTTCACAAATTGGCTACATATATTATCAGTGCGTGGGAGTGTGGGAGGGATAAATCATATTCATTATTCACATTCATGAAATTCCAAACACATGGGAAGTGCTGATGGTGTCCTTGGGGAACTAGAAACAGCTTGTCAGAGATATCCAAGTAAAAGGGGTGCAAAATCAATTATGAAAGGAGGTGTTTCCTGCTCTAACAAGCTAATTACTGTACATCAAGTCACAAAGGGAAAACTGATGCTTTTTATTTTTTTAATGGAGGTGCTGTCAGATTAAATCAACTTGGAAGGATGACTGAGTTTAATGTATTCCCTCAGCTGATGCTCTCTTTACACATTTACATATGCAAACATGTTAATCTTCTGTCGGAATCCGTGAAATAGGACTGACAGGGCAGAACCTAACAAAACAGTTCTGTGACCCTGCTCCTGCAGCTTATTTACATCATTTACATACCCTGTAACTCCAGCTCAAACTGAGAGCGATTGCTTGGGAGTCACCACTGTGAAAGCAGGAGCATCTCAACGGGGAAATGACACATCCCTGCTGCTGGAGGGATCCATCTTAGGAGGCAAACCAAACCTATAAATTGCTAATGAACTATTCCTTCCTGTCCAGCACAGCTAGCAAAACTGCAGATGGTTGATTCCCCCTGGGATAAGAAATAGGTGAAGCTAGGGTATTTGTTAGATGGCTTCCAATGTACCCACCAGGAGCAAAGAGCTGTGTTGTGCTGCCTTTTGAGCAGCAGGAATCAGAGCAAGGGGTGTTTGCCGCCTGCCCCTCAGCCAGCCCACACCAAGCAGGGCTCCCTGGCTGCCCTTGGGGCTCCTGCCCCAGCGTTTGCCCGAGACGTACGCGATGCTTCTCTGTTTCCTTATATCCATTTCTCCAGCCTTCCCTGCCTTCCCTTACAGACCCACAAGCCTCCGAAAGGCAGCAATCAGCAAAAGCTCCCTGTGCACGCAAGCCTTTGCATCGGGCAGTGAGGCTCACCTGTGTTAGGGGTCAAGGCGCTAGCGTTTCCATTCGCTGCTCTCCTAAAGATTAATTGTTTTCATGCCACCATCTGCACTGGAGGCCAGGGGTTACACCCTGCCCGCAACGATATCGTGTACGAGCAAATACCCAGAGAACCCGGTACAGATGAAGACTTGCACCTCTCAGGCACCCAGCTGCTTCCCCGGTGTGATGGTTTCTGCAGCATCGGCGCGGGGTGCCAGGGAGGCTCTGCGGTGCCTGGCGCGCTCAAGAGCCCTGTCCGCCGCACACTGGCCCCAGCGCAGTGCCAGGGGCTGCAGGGGCTGCTGGATCAACAAGAGGTCACATCACCCCACGTGCCTACAGGACAGACAAACCAGACACGGCCTGAGGTCTCACTGACTCGGCAGAGCAGCCTCAGCAGAAAGGAACCGCAGCGATTGTGGGGGCTGCCCGGAGCTGGCGGCCAACCCCGCAGACAAACGGCTCCCGAGGAGCGCGCCGGCCGCGCTCGGTGCCCGCTGCAGCCCGGCGTGGTGGCTGCACCCAGCTGTGTCAATCTGCTTCCACCGCTGAGCTGACTATAGCTGGAAGACAGATGACCTGTTATGTATTTTCTTACCTTTAACTATTCCCACATGACCGGAGCGTTTCTGGGATATAGATAATAAGTCCACTCTTGAAGTCTTTATCAGGGCCAGGTTGTCACTGGTCCCTGCAACACCAGGTGTACAGGGGAAGATTAGAAGGAGCAATCAGATTTCCATTCATTCGGAGTAAAGGCAGGAGAAAATTCCATACTCAGTAACAAGCTGCTTTCCGCTGTATTCAGTGGGCAAAGCTTTGCTCCAAAAGAGCTGGAGCATCTCCCACTGCACAACACCCACCTGCAGAGCAAGCCAGGAGAGAAGGCTGTGATTCCCAGAAGGTATTTCAGCTTGGTCGCTATTGTATTGCTCTTTCAGAAGAGGAATGTGATCAAGCTCCTTATTCAAGCAAAACTCCCAGCATAGCTCTGCCTGTGTGAAAACGGACTAAAGAATCAACACCTGGTCCAAGATGAGCCAAACATCTCTTTGTTTGCCTGTTACCTTCTCTCCTACTGGGTAAGCATGGACAATGCTGGGGAAACCATGTCATCCATAAAGCGGATTGATGTCCTTGGAGCTGTTCAGCTCCTTCTTGAGGGAAATGCACAGCCTGTGTCTTACACTCAGATGGATTCACTCACTTTTGGAATTTATCCCTTGATACCATTGTCTGACACAGGCTTTCCTTCACACACACATCTGCAGACAACAATTTCCTATTACAGATGCTGCCCATCACCTCCGTGTTCCTTTCTTCCACTCACAAGGCATTCAGATGTGGGCACTTCAGAGCAAACTGGGCTGGCCAAGGGCGTCTGGCCCCAGCTTGCCTGTGGTTTAGCACAGACCCAGCGGAATGGCCTCTGGGAGAGGGCAGGGTGTGCCCAGCGATCCCACCAGCACGCTGTGACCCAGGCCAGGGCACCCTGCGTGGCACAGCCCTGCCGCCACGCTCCGCTTCCCTGGGGCTCCCTGGCACTGCCCTGCATAGACAGAAAGGGGAGCAGTGTTAACGACGAGGGGCAGCTCCTGGGGGAGCTAGCATGGCTGAAACCTTCAAAAATTCAGCCAGGAGCAGCACACGTACTTCCAGGCAGATGGAAGATGATGTTGTCAGATGCACCGTGCAAGGGTAAGCAGGAAAATGGAGCCTGAGCTGCTGCGCGCTTCAAACCCCACCTTGCTGGGCAATGTCCACTTGCTCCTCCATAACTGGAACAGATGACTTGGGCCTGGGGGAGCTCTCTGAAGAGCCTGTGTTGGTCCCAACCACTAAGACGCGCTCTCCAGTGAAGTGTGTCTCCTCAATAAAGGAGAAAATGGAGAAGATGGAGACATCTGCTGGGAAGCTGTTAGCTTTATTAGATACATACGGGCTTGGGGACAGAGCAGCAAGAGGATCTCAAGGAATCTGAGCTCAAAGAAATAAAGGCAACTTCAAAAGGCACAAGCAGACCAGCAGAATCACCTAACAATAGTAATTTTTTGCTGGCAATACAATTGAAAACACCTGAGAATCAAATTGGGATTCAGCCTATCCCTCTGCCTGGAATTGCAGCTGCTATTGATTCTGGGCACTAGATCTTAGGAAAGCTCCTCTGTAAACTCCTGACACTGGCCATTACAAGCAGTCCCAGATGTGAAAGGATTTATGGGATCCCCACACTTTAAAATATGTGCCAATTAAAGACCACGCTGATTCTAAAGCTAGAGGGAGATCCTGCTGCTGCCCCCTTCGCTCCCTTTGGTGCCCAGTGTCACAGCAGTGCCCCTGGCTGGCGGGGCAAACTGGGCTCAACCAGGGGACCATGGAGCCATGGCATCTCATGGAGTGCCCCAAAGTAAGACTGGGAAAAACAGATTTATAAATTCTCTATTGCAAAGCAGGTGAAGCTGCTCAGCATCTCCATCAGGAGATCTGGTGCAAAACACAAACCACCTGCAGTTGACAGTCCTTACCCAGGTCAGCTCTTTCTCATTACCTGAACTACCTTGCTGTGGCACAGAGGAAGGACGAGCACCCCTTTGTCACCTGCTGGAGGAGCCTGTGTGCTGGGACAGCGCTGTAACCCGCTGGAGCTCCTACACGCCCTGCAACAGCATTGCAAATTTTCCTTTCAACTACATCCCACAACTCCTGTCCAGGGATCCCATGGCAGAAATCAGGAGAATATGGGATGGAAACAGTCACTAATTGTGAAGGGGGGGAAATGTGGTATTTGTAGCCTTTGCAAAGCAAAAAAGCAACCTAGTCCACCTTCCACCCAGTCCAGTGCCCCTAATACCAGGGAAACAATTCATATTGACTCAAGTCAAGATGAGATCAGCCCCTTTGTGCTGCCAAAACAAATGAGGCTGATCACAGTAGTAAATACCAGGTCAGCTGCATCCGGAGAAGGCAGCTTTTCTTCTGTGGCATGAGGCAGGAATGTATCTCCTCACTGTGTATACCTGTGAGCATCGCTGCAAACAACAGCATCACTAAAGACAGGTCAATGCCGTATAATTTCCTTGTTATTTGCCTTTAAGAAAACAGTAGTCTTCAAAGTAAATGAATTAAAATCTACCTGCTTGGAAAGCTGGGTGCGTGGCCACTTGGTGGGGTTTGATCTTGGCCGGAGAATACAGCAAAGCTAGCTGCCAGCTTGTGTTCACACACATCTCCGAATTGCCTGTGAGGTCTCAAAACCAGTGATCGATATGTTGTCTGTCGTGGTAAACAGACATTTTTTAAAGATTCCTGTTTCATAGTCCACGGAAGAATTTGATTTCCATGCCTATTAAATAATGATGGATTTTATGACAGTAAATGTAAGATCTATCATGTGACTGGGATTAACTTTCACTGATAATCCAGTACCTAACCCTATAGCAAAGTAACTAGTGCTTCACATCTCCGATGCAGCATCCACCCTCCTTTTGCAGCCTGAGCTTGGGGCAGCTCCCAGGCGAGCTCCTTTCTTCCCCAAGACCTCACCAAGCTGTTGCCAGCTTGTCTTGGGCAAGGGAGGACATTTCTAAATAGTTTGGGGATGAAGGTGGGAAGGAAGTCACCCAGATTTGCAGGATCATTCCAGGGTATCGCTTCCTGTTCTTGTGTGTATTATATTTTAACATAGGTATTGATGTCAAGTCCCTGAGCATGCTCAGGTAGTGACAACTCACAGTTATTCCCATACTTTCTTGGCACATCTAACACAATATGAGCCTTCACTTTATTGTACCACACTCTGCTCTTGGGCAGGGACTGTCACCTGGGGCTGGGAACCCTGGCTGTGTGGTGGCACGTGGTGCCCACCCCAGCCGGGTACCAGAACGCCAGAGCCTTCTTCCTTAGAGGAGGACTTCACTTCTTTTTTCCAGCAGGTGAGAGGCAGAGTCAGAATAAGTAACAGATATCATAAGATTCTCATTAACTAATTAACAGAGCTCATAAACAGAAAGGCAGCTTCCCAAGCCTGCTGCTTTGGGTGAGTGACACAGCTGCCACACACATGCTTTAAAACAGCCCCAGCCCAGCTGTTTGAAGCTCCACAGACCCCTGCACCACTCTGAGTGATGTTTTCTTTTGCTTCCACAGCCTCTAAGGTGAATACCTTGTAAAACTGTTACAGCCAAGGGTACCAAACAGCTGCTCAAACCCTTCAGAAAAAAAAAAAAAAAAATCAAAGCTCTGCAATCATTAACAAATACTTGTGATGTGCTACCACATTGAAAGAGAAACTACTCCCCTTCAGCAGCAAATGGTAAGTATATCAAACAAGAAAATCTATCAAATGTATCAAATTCTGATGTTATGAGGAGTATATAATCTGTCCTTGAAATGAAGGCCATGGGGTTCTCCTGCTAGGTACCATTCTGCTGGAATGATAAATGTTGTGGGCTTGCATGAGGCAGAGGAGCCAGTTCCTGTTGAAAGGGAGTGGGAACTCTTTCTTCATTGCCTTGGTCACAAGTCAGGAATCTCTCTCTGAGTATATGTGAAATCTGGTCCAGGCAAAGCAGCCATGTTGTTGGTTGATGTGGCTGGAGACCCCCTCTGACTAGGGGAGTGGTGTTACCATCCTCCTAGCCAGAGCAGTGCTGTTTCTCTGCCTTAGCTTAGCTTCTTAACTCAGCCAAATCGAGGATGCTATCAGAGAGGCTCTCAGAAATGAGTCTGATGTTACAAGATGCCCCTTTTGGACCCACCTGGTTCCCCTGAGGGAGGAAGGGGCAGGGAATGGGATGCTCAGATTGCCCCAGCCACTTCTGGGGCAAACGTTTACTTTAGATTAAGTGGCATGTAAAGGAGAGAGGAGCCCGCTCTGGCTGGCTGCTAGGGTTGATAGTTAAATATTTATAATGTCCAATTAGCATAGTGAAAGCTCAATTCATCAATTTGTTCTGGTCTGTTTGTAAGAAGGGGAGGGGGTGTCAGGAACCCTGCAGGAGATGCAGCCGTGGGTGGGCAAGGCAAGCGTGCTGTCCCCATCCCAGGTCCACAGCACGGGCTTCCCCCAGCACCAAGACTTGTTGCCCCCACTCACACCTTCGGCAGGGTCAGGGGAGAGACGGGCTGTGGGTCAGGTCTGCAGGGATCCCTCCTCTCCCCCAAACCCACCTGCCCAGGGGCAGCCCCAGGCTGCCAGGGAAGCTGTGGGGAGCAGCCTGGCCAGGCAGCACCAGCATGGGGCTGCCCATGCGGGGGCCAGGGAGGGTGCGGGCTGCTCTGGAAGGGTTAAGGCTTTTCAGACCGAAATCCCTCAACAGAAGGCAGGGTCAGCCTTGGAACTGAAATCTAAGTGCCGATGACTGATGCCCTTCACCCCTCCGCTGCCTCCAAAGGCGAGTGCCCTGGATGAGCCGGGGCCGGAGAGCATTTAACATTTGAACTTCTTCTCGGCTGCGAGGCAGCAGGCCGTTGTGCGCGGGGTCGCTGACCCCCAGCCCTGCTCCCCCCAGCCCCTCAGCTGCCTCCCAGCCCTAATTGAATGACAGATGGTCAGCGGCAGGGAGAGGGCAGGAGCAGGGCCCCAAGCCCCCTGTGCTCCTGCCCACGCACCCCCGTGCTGGCTGCCCCCGAGGCTGCCCGGCAGCACAGCCCCACAGCCAGGGGAGATGGGGCAGCAGGCAGGGAAGGGCACAGAGTGTCCCCTGCATTGAGGGCACCCTGGGGCCAGGCTGGGACAGGGCTTGGGGCGGCCCACACCAGCCCGACCTCGGTGCCCTGCCAGCCCTTCCCATCCCTCTGCTGTGCAACAAAGCATAGCTAAATTTGTGGAGTCCTGACCAGTGCAAAGTGGCTGAGGCATCTCGCTGCCCCTGGCAGTGCCAGAACCGAGGAAGGCAAGGAGCTGGGCTGAGCTGCTGGGCCCCTGTGGGGACATGGGGCAGCCACAGGGACCCTGGACAGGGGAACCTGCACTGTTCCCAGCCCCTTCCCCTGCCTGCACCCCAAGGGGCTGCTCTCCCCATCCCCATGCCTCAAGCCGGGGTGCTGGAGATGTCCTGCCCTGGGTGGGGGATGCCACAGGTGACAGGAGGGCCCTTACTGCAGCCACAAAGGGGGCTGTGGAAATGGCTCTTGGTGGGGCCAGAGCCTGCCTCCTGCCCACAGCCCTGCCGCCTTCCTGCCAGACAGAGCTGGGGCAGCTGGGGTGGGCCCTGCAGGGGCAGGGGCCGTGCCGCTCGGCCGCTGAGCGCAGCCCCTGTGCCCCCCCCTGCAGCCCGCTGTCCCTTTAACAGAGAGCCGTGATTCCCACAATTACTGGGATTACAAGGAAAGGGTTATCGATTTGCAGCCTGCACTGTGTGATCAGCGCCCGGGCAGCCCCCCCGGCCCACCTCTCCTACTGTAAGCACGAAACCATTTATAAATGTTTTATTTCACTGATCGCCTCGCCCTTGCTGCATAATAATAACCCCAGCAGCATGGCGATATATTCTCTCCACTCCCCCTTTCCCCACGCCTGCAGCCTGCAAAAGGCACCAACGTGATATGCAGCAGCTCCTGATTTGTGTGTATGTTTTAATTACCGCCAGAGAAACCTGTACACAAGCATAAAAAAGGGTGAGGGAAGGGGAGAGCAGGCCCAGACGGCGGAGGCAATGGCAGCCTAATGCACCGCTGGCTGACAGCGACTTCCGCTCAGGCACCTTCTCCAGATCGAACCCTTCGATTGTAACTGAAACAATTTGCATACTGATTCCTCTCATAGCCTCCCGATCCATAACCAGCCAGGCAGCTATTCAAATGCAAGTAGCATCCCTAAATGCAAGGCTAGACTGACCAAAATGCGCTGTCCAACAAGCAGAAGGAGAAGAAAATAACCCTTGATTATTATTTCTATTTTTGTTCCTTTTAACCTTTAAAAGATTTAGCTGGAAGCTGTTTGTTTATGACTGGGGATGTAAGGGAGAAAATTGATCCTGGACTGGACTTAAAGATGCAGCAAAATGGGGCGCTGGAGAGATTTTTGGTTGTGTTTTTTTTCTTCTTTTTCCGATTTTTTATTTTTACCTAAGCCACAAACTGAGGCTCTTTGGGGGGAAAGAGGGTCTGTCCTCTCTCCCACCACCTTTCTCCACCAAAACCATCTCAGCTCCTGCATATCCAGGGAATACACAAATTGCTGCCTGTGCCTCTGCCTCTGGTGCATGTTGGGCTGATGAAGAACATGTAATTCTGGCTGTAAATTCTTGCGTTTAAGTTGGTCCAATAAAAGATCTCTCCTACACCTTGTGAGGGTTTGGTGCTTTATTTTTTAACGGGACTGGCGTGGCAGCCGTGGCGGTTGCATTTTTTCCTCCTTCTTTTTCTTCTTCTCGTTCTCATTTGAAATTATGCAGATAGATTTTTTTTTTTTTATTTTCATTTTTCTCCTCCTAGGGGGCAAATCTAAGAGGCGAGCCCACATCGGATGCCCGTCCCGGCGGCGTGCGGCGGACGGTGGGGNCGGCCGCGGAGCGGGCTGCGCGCAGGCGGGGGAGGGAGCCTCGTCCGGCTCCCGCGGAGCCACAGTCGCTGCCCGTCTCCCTCGCCCGGCTCCGCCGCCGCGCAGCTCGGCGCAGGCTGCGGCCGCAGCCCGCCGGCGCGTTTGGGCGAGAGCGGTCCCGCAGCTCGGGCAGCCTCCATGTTTGGGTCTGTCCCTCGCTAAATTCACCGTGAATGTCCCCGAAATCCATCCCGATAATTTTCTGCTAATAAGGGCCCCGCTTTCATTTGGGTTCGGATAAAGAGCGGTGCTATGGCTACTGCGAATCGCGGGGATCGATTGCGGGCTGGTTTCTCCGCAGGTTCCTGCGCTGTAGAGAGCAGTCACACGGATGCCTGAGCGTGTGTCTGCCGTGTCGCTGTACGCAAGAATAAATGATGGGGATACGTAGATATTTTATTATTTAGCGACAGCTAAGGGGGAAAGCTTTTAGGATGCTGTGGAGCTGGCTGAATCCTCGTGTCTCTAAAATTCCCATTTGCCTCGGGCTACGACCTGTTATTTGACCTTTAGACACCCCGAAGATGGCAGAGTTTTCCTTTCAAAATAGTAATAAACCGAAGCGCTGCGATGACTCCGCCGAGCGGAGCCAGCCCCGGGCCCCTGGCCGGCCGGGACGCGCTCAGCCCTCCCGTGGGTGCGGGGGCAGCAGGAGCTTTCCGGGGGGGGAACCGGGGGTGAGCCCAGGCTGACACGCGTTCATTTTGATTTCATTTGAAGACATTTGATGGTTGTAGATCTTTCTCTGGTTTGTTGCATCACCACAGCTCACCCCTTAAAACAGTAATTCAAGATGTAAGTAAAAGTGTTTTCATTTTTATTGATCCTGCTAACATCTTTCATTACCCAACACGTAACCACAACAAATGATTGCTCATTTGATACGGAGGATTTTATCGACGCTCTCCCCGGTCGGGGCGCGAATCCCAAATCCCGGCGGTGTTCGGAGGGGAGAGGCGCGGTGCAGCGCGGCTGCGTAGCGGGGAGGCCCGGAGGGCGCTGCCCGAGCCCCGCGGGCCCTGCCCGGCCGCAGCCCCCTGCCCTCCTGCCCGGGCCCGCTGCCAGGGTCCCCGCCGGGCCGGGCCCGCCTCCCTTCGCGCTGCCCTGCCGAAAAGCGGGGACTGACTCCGAGTTGGGGAGGGCACCGCACCCCCCGCTCGCAGCAGGACTGACGGGGAGCGCAGGGCCGGGCCCGGGGCCGCGGCGCGGGGAGGCTGCCCGCGGGCAGGGGGGCTGTCCCACGCTCCTGCCCGCCGATTTCGTTCCCCCGCAGCGAAACCCAAGTACCGGGAGGCGAAACGGCCGCGCTGGCCCCGGCACCGCCTGGGCCGCCTCCCGCCTGCTGCCCGCCCGCTCCGGGAGCGCTGGAAAGCCAGGCTGTCCCCTCGCTCCCTTACTTGCCTTTTCCCTCTCTTTTTTTATTTATTTTTTTTTAAATACGCTAAATAGTTATTTTTTAAAGGGCCCTTTGCCTAAAAATATTTTTAAAACCCTTTGAGGTTAACAAGATATTCCAAACGATTTGAAACGGCAGGTCCTATTTCATTTACACGATCCCTTTCAGCTAACGGCGCGAAAGCCTTTTCAGCCATCTAACAAATGCTACTATTTTAACTCTCTTTGAGAATATTGTTTTTGTGTTTAATACTAGACTGCAAGGCAAGTATATGAGGGAGAGGTTCAAACAATTGGTTTCGATGCAAGAGACCAAGAGTGAAATTAAACTAGGTGGATTCTTTATTAAATGATTTTCGGTCTTCTCTATTTTTATGAAAATAAAAGGCAGCACTTTGTCATTTTTAACAATGTAAGTAGCAAATAAATCTAATTTTCACATTGATTTCTGTAGAAATTAAGTGTTATCTACACTATCTGCTGTGAATTGTTTTTGGAAACAAGTGAGACTTTGTCCTGGCGGAAGCTGTTTTTTAAAATAACAGTTACAAAAATATCTTTTAAAAATCCCGCATAAATAGAGCAGTTTTTTAAAGCACGAAATAATTTTATCTATGAGCATGGCCGTGCATATCTGAGACGACATCTAGACAAAGAGCTTTATGAAACGCGTTAAGATAGGCACAGGAGAACATTGCACGAGAAAATGTGTAATACGAATTAATTACAGTGCGGAACACCTCGTGGAGCGCCCAGTCTGCCGTCCGGGGAAGTGGGGGAAAAAAAAAAATAAATGTGAGCGACTATATTCGCTCACACGTGTAACTAATAAAGACCTCAGCTCAGAAAGCCAGGGCGCTGCGAGCAGTCCTGCCTGATTAAAATGTGTCCCTCCTAATTGATAACTCAGGGCCACGTGCTGCCCGCTCGGGCAGGTGCCGTTCCTGGGGCGCGGGCAGCATCACCTCTGAGCAACCGGCGGGGATTTTTAATTGCACCTTTCCCTAAATAATAAACCAGATTGATCGCGTTCACCAAAGTGCTATTGATCTCCATTGTGTTACCGTCCATGTTCGTCTGTGTGTGTGAATACACACACTCTCTGTCCCCGCGGCAGCGGCCGTGCAGGGCGCACGGGTCGGTTTCGTTTCAGGGGTACCACGGCGTGTCCGTGGGGGCGAGGGGCAGCGGGGCGAGCGGGCACCCCGTGCCTCTCCCGGGGCCGGCCCGCTGCCAGCGGGAGAGCGGGGGCAGCCGCGGCCCGGGCCCCGACGGCGGGTACGGCCCCACGAACACAGGCTCCGCGGGCGGGAAGGCTCGGCCCGTCCCCGCGTGTCCGGGACACGTCGTGAGCGGCGGCTCCAGGCTCTGTGCGCTCCCCGGGGAGGAGGAACGCGGGTCGGGGCTGTGCTCCCTCTCTGCGGTCACCCTTAGTTCTGCCCCGACCGTGCGATGGGGCCGCCCGAGCCGCGGGACAGGTTTCCGCAGGCCGGGCTGACAGTGAGGCCCCCAGGACCGGCTCCTTCGCACCCCGTGGAGTGTTTTCCCACGGGTTTTCCAGGGCGCCCTCGCAGCATCGGAAGCAGAGGGGCGCAGACCGCCGCGGCCGTCACCGCGTGGGTTGCGCGTAGATTGAGCGTCGATCTCGCATCCATCCCCGGGGCCCGGGGGCAGCCCCGGCGGGAGGCAGCGGCGGCCGGTCCCAGGTTGCCTCTGAGAAGGCGGCCGTGTAGAGTTCAAACGCATCAAACTATCGAAAGTAATTTATCCGGTTTCATAAATAATGTCCTTATTATCTTCAGCCCCCTTAATTCATGCTCCTGTCGGCTTGATTGCGGGGTTTCAGCAGATAAAAAGTTTATAAGTTGGTCGGGCTCTTGTTTTCCTTTTTCCATCATTAACATCATTAATATAAGCTATCAATAACCCTGTCGTTTGGAGCATAGCTTCACAGTATTGATCTGCGCAGCTATTCATCTCTGCCATAGAAGACACGGAATAATTTTCGCATTACAGTAGCTTGGATTTGCTTTTAATTCATATTTAAAGCTGCAACTGGCTCTGTGGAGCTCTCTGCGAAAGACTAGAGGCGCCTAATTAATAATAAGTTAGAAACGAAGGAAGGCACCAGCGGATAAATAATTAATACAGACATTTCTGTCTCTTTGAATATTGCTACTTTAAAAATTTAGACTTACCAGGGCCATACTGTAAGTCTGCAAGTTATATTGAGGAGATGATTTAAGAAAGCTATTTTTTTTCCTGAAATACAATGCTAAATTATTTACGGTGTTTTGCAATCTTCCATAAGTTCCTTCATTAACAAGCGCTGCGGTTTGCTCCGGGGGGTGCAAAGTGGGATCGCGGCGGCTCGGCCGGGACAGCGCCCCACAGCCCGCGGGGCTCTCGGTGCCCCACTCGCAGCCCGCGCCCCCCAGCCCGGGCAGATGCCCGCTTCGAGGGGCGTCCCGAGGGGACAAGGGGGCTGCCTGGCAGGTTGGGAGCAAGCCCGGCCACCGCACTGCTGCCATCGGGCTGGCTGCGGCTGCCCTCGGGCAGAAGACCGGAGCCGAGGGCTGCGGGGGGAGCCGGGACCCCTCCGGGCGAGCACCCGCAGCGAGCCCCCGCCGCCCCCGCCCCGTCACAGCTTCTCCTGAAAGCCGGGCCCTCCCCCGCCTGCCCCGGCCGTGCAGCCCTCTTTTCTCTGCCTGCCCCCGACAGATGTATGTGTTTTTGTCACCAAGCAAGTTTCCAAGAAGCTCGACAGGCGAAAGTCTGGAAAAGTTAATCTCCCCCGGCAGCTGTTGGCTTTGGGAGCCTTCGAGCGTCACCTTTGACACGCTCCCCCGTGCGAGGGGACCCGGGTGCCGCAAGCTGTCACCGCGCAGGAGGCGCGGGAGAGCTGCGCAGGGACGAGAGGGCGCGGGAGGAAAAAAAAAAATCATACGCAATGTTTCCTTTTTTCTTCTTTTTTTCTTTCTTTCTTTCTTTTTTTTTTTTTTTTTTTTTGAAAGGGAAATAATAATAAAAATCTAAACCCCTCTGTCCGGTCCACTCCAGTGCATTGCGATCCCTGCCCCGGGCCGGGCCGCCCCGTCCGGGCGGGCCGCGGTGGCCGCGCGGTGTTTGCTGGCGTCAGGCGGGAGATTACGGCCGTTTCACGGTGTCATTATCTCGGATTTAAAAAGCACACAGACGTAACGCAATTCAAACAAGCAAAGTTGCGTTTTAAGTCCGCTCCGAGTATCTGCTGATCAAATAAAGACTTAAGGGCGGTAACGATTATTCTGTTAAATGTATGGTACTTGACTGCACAAGCAGTAATTGATTAGCGCACCGAAATGATCTCTCCCGGCGCTCTCCCCTCTGCCGGTGGGGCGGGAGGCTCCGCGGGAGGAACCGCGACGGGTCTGCGCTCAGGGGAGCCCACGGCCGGGCACCCCCGACGGTCGGGAGCCGGGCGGCAGGGCGGTTGCCGTCCTCGCCTTCCCAGCCTCGGGCCCCTGCGAGCCTATCGGGGGGTCCCGGGACACCCTGCGGCCGAGCTGGGCCCGGGCGCCGTCGGGGAACCGCGGCACCGCGGGTACTGCGCAGTCCCCCGTACCCGCGGATTTTGCGCACCAGGGCCGCTTCTTCGTAGGGACCCCTTCAAAAAGAAACGGGAAAAATTATTTTTAAAAGATGTTTGTAGAATTAGGGGAAGGTGGGTGCGAATATACGACCACTCTTTTCTAAGCTTAGAAATTGAACCTCAACAGCGGCCGGTGTGCCACAGGACTCTCCGAATTGTTAGGCGTTTGGTTTTATGCTCCTTTCTTGAGGAAAAATTTGATGCTGTAATTTCCTACAAGCTCGAGGGAGTAACTTGTATTCGCCATGATGTTTGCTTTGGTAACTAATCGCTGAACGAGTGGAGATTAAATATTTTTAATTAAACTGTAAATTGTATACAGATATTGATAATGAAGAAGCTGACGACGTTTCGATTAGATCTGTGACATCGCCTTGCGTTGGCCTGGGAAACAATCACAGCCGTTCACTTTGGCCTCGAAATGCTGTTGATAATTTTGGCTTATTTTATCGTAAACATTTACTGAGATTATTAATTAGGTTTCGAGACTATTTTTTCTTCTTTCACAGATACACCTTTCCTTACCTATCCCTCGCTATAGGAAATGGAGACACTGTTAACATTAACATTACAAAAATTCAGAGAAACGTGGAAGCATTTAGGGAGGAGTGAGTGACTGGAGAGGTAGGAACTGTGCGGGTTCTGTGCTGTTAGTGTGTGTTTTTCAGCGCGAAATAACATACGAAGTAGCTTCGTGCACCCAGAGAAAATGAACGGAGGTGAGTAGCAGATGTCTTCGGAGACGTGAAAAAAAAGGGAGAAATTCTTACAAATCTGTATGCGTGTGTGTGTTAATTGGAGGAATAAATAAATCCGCTAAGAAAATTCTGAATTTATAAGCGGGAAAAAAAAAAGAGACTGATGATACTCGCTTCCAGGGCCGTATACGCACCACGCTCAGCAGATAGTTGTCGTGATTTTAAAAGTTTCCTGCGAGCCTGCCCGGCGTCGGGGGCTGGTTTTATCTCACCGACCGCACGCACAGACTGTGCACACGGCCACGGCCGATCCCGGGCAGCGGCCCACACGCTGGGCTCCCAGGGCACGGTTCCCCGTGAGCACCCCACGGAGGACCGCGACGTACCGCGGTCGAGGACGGGCCCGGTCTCCACGCCTGCACCCCCCGAGGGAGTCACACCTCGTCCCCGCAGGCGTTGTGGAGGGCCCAGGCCTGGCTCCGACGGCGGGGCTCACCGAGGCCACTTCGCGCCCCCCTTTTCGGCCGCTGCTGTGAGAGCTGGGAATATTTTGGGCTCAAAGCGCGGGGCGAGGTGTCTCGCTACCTCACGGAGCCGCTGCGGGAGCGAGTCCCCTCGCTCTGAGGGAAACCTCCGCAGGCCTTGACAGTTATTTTTGGGCAATAGCTCCGGGAGAAATAACCCCCGGGTGTTCTAGTCCTGTCCCCCTCACCATGGACAAGACGGGGCTCTCCTGGGATGAGCCTCACCGCGATGGGGACCTGCTTGCTCGGCGGAGCGAGGGGGCAGGCGGCTCCGCGGGGTGCCCGAGAGCAGCCGGGGGCTCCGACGGCAGAGCGAGGGGAAGCGGCGGCGGCCGGGGCGTGAGGCGGGGCGGCCTTTGTGCACTGCCGGTCCGGTGCCTCCTGGCCGCGACCCCGCGGCTCTCCCGCGGCGCGCCTCGGCCCGCCCCGTCCCTCCCGCCGCTCGGCGCCTCGCACACGCTGCACTCTGCCCGGCGTGGTTCGTTATTGTTAATGGGCGAACAATAGGCACATCTGCCCTTTCTTCCAGCATAAAGGCACCTTAACTAACGAGCGGGGCTGGCGGGTGGGCTCGCTTTTTCTTTCTCCTCCTCCTCTTTTTCTTTCTTTTTGGGGGAAAAATAAAAGAAAACCAGCGGCATATCCGGCTGCTGGGCGCCTCGGGCATATGTTCTCCTTGCACTGCCGGGCACGGCCCCCGAGCCACTCAGGGTACCCGGCGGGGCGGAGGTTCCTCATAGCATTACCCGCTCGGACCCATCGAGATCGCAGCTACGGGGAGGGGGAACACAAAAGAGCCTGGGGGGTGAAAGGGGGAGCGCGGGGCGAGATCTGAGTCGGAGGGGGGACCCCGGCTGCACCCCGGCCGCAGTGCCGCGGAGTTCCCAGCGACCCTCGCCAGACCGCGTAACGGGAAGGCTCCCGGTGCGGCAGCGCAGATGAGAGACCCGCAGGTCGCCGGGCGTGTGTGGGACACCGCGGGTGGGCAGGGCGAGGGGTGCGGGACTGCAGAGCGGGCACGGCCCGCGGGCGCCCCGGGGCAGGGTGTTCTCACCCCCGGAAGCTGCCGGTGAAGTGAGGGAGAGGAGGCTCCGCGCTCACGGAAAACGCGGAGTCACCGAAGGGGCGGGGCGGGGCGG
>VWYH01008019.1:763240-828818 GCA_013399365.1 Pampusana beccarii | reverse complement strand
GGCGCCGCGCGCATGCGCCGGGACAGCGGCCGCGCCGCTGCAGCAGCGGAGCCGCGTCCAAACGGCGGAGCGCAGAGAGAGCCATGGCTAGAGATGGCGAGGGACGCGGCCAGACACCCGCCGCGGCTGCGGAGCCTGGCCTGAGGGAGCGGGGGCCATAGAACCGGCCCGACGGTGTCATTCAACAACAGGAAAAAATCCCGAATAAATAAAATAAAAAAAAAAAGAAAAAAGAAAAAGAAAAGGACAAGGCACCAGTTCGGCAGCAGCACCGCCGTCACCAGCCCACAGCGCCCGCCCGCCGCCGCCGGCCCGCGGGAGGAACCGGCCCGCGGCCGCCGCGAAGAGCTCCGGGACACCCCGCCGCCCACCAGATAGATGTGCGGTCCAGCCGCCCGCACGGCCGACGATGAACGCGCAGCTGGCGATGGAGAACATCGGCGATCTGCACGGGGTGAGCCATGAGCCGGTGCCCGCCGCCGCCGACCTGATGAGCGGCAGCCCCCACCACCGGAGCGCGGTGGCCCACCGCGGCAGCCACCTGCCTGCCCACCCGCGCTCCATGGGCATGGCGTCCATCCTCGACGGCGGCGACTACCACCACCACCACCGGCCTCCCGACCACGCGCTGACGGGCCCCCTGCACCCCACCATGACCATGGCCTGCGAGACACCCCCCGGCATGAGCATGAGCAGTACCTACACCACGTTAACCCCTCTGCAGCCTCTACCTCCCATCTCGACGGTCTCGGACAAGTTCCCTCACCACCACCACCACCATCACCACCACCACCACCCCCACCAGCGGATACCGGGCAACGTGAGCGGCAGCTTCACGCTCATGCGGGACGAGAGGGGTCTGGCGTCTATGAACAATCTCTACACCCCCTACCATAAGGATGTTACCGGCATGGGGCAGAGTCTCTCTCCGTTGTCTGGATCGGGCCTGGGGAGCATCCACAACTCCCAGCAAGGGCTGCCCCACTACGCTCACCCCAGTGCCACCATGCCCGCCGAGAAAATGCTCACCCCAAACGGATTTGAAGCCCACCACCCTGCCATGTTAGCCAGGCATGGCGACCAACACCTCACCCCCACCTCCGCTGGCATGGTGCCTATCAACGGGATCCCACACCACCCCCATGCCCACTTGAATGCCCAGAGCCACGGGCAGATCCTGGGCTCTGCCAGGGAGCAAAACCCTTCTGTAACTGGTTCGCAGGTCAACAGTGGAAGTAATTCAGGGCAAATGGAAGAAATCAATACCAAAGAAGTAGCTCAGAGGATCACCACCGAGCTCAAGCGGTACAGCATCCCCCAGGCTATCTTCGCCCAGAGGGTGCTGTGCCGCTCTCAAGGGACCCTCTCAGACCTGCTGAGGAACCCCAAGCCCTGGAGCAAGCTCAAATCCGGCCGGGAGACCTTCCGCAGGATGTGGAAGTGGCTCCAGGAACCGGAGTTTCAGCGGATGTCTGCTCTGCGGCTGGCAGGTGAGCCCGCTGCGGGGCGGTCGGGGCACGGCGGCGGCGGGGCTGGGGCCCCGGGCCTGGGCAGGCCTCCCCGGTCCCTGCCTTGCCCCCGAAGAGTAGCCCCGGACTTCTGTCCTCTCCCCGCTCCTTCTCCCGGCTCCGCGCACCGGCACCGTTCGGCTCCTCCGCGCCGTGCTCCCGGCTGCTAGACAAAGCCCAGCCGGGGCTCGGGCTGCGCACTGCGGCGCCCTGGCTTTCCCCGTTATCCCGGGCGGGGCGAACCCGCTAGGCTCCTCTGTCGCCGGCGGGACGGTGCCCAGCGTGCCCGGTAACGAGGTGCTGCCGACACCTGGACTGGGCTGGGCCGAGCAGGACCGGTACGGCCCACGGACGGGGTGCGGGGGAGCCCCTAAAGGCACCGCCGAGAGGAGTCGGTGCGCCTGCTTTGTGGTGTTGGCGGCGGCCCCGAGGGCAGCGGGCTCCGGTCCCAGCGCCCGGCGGGGCTCGGCCCGGTCTTAGCTCCGCGTCCCGCTCGGGTTGGGTTAAGTGTGCTGGGACAGGGTTTTCCTACACATGATACGAGCCCGGCGTGTGAGTGGTGGCTAAGAAATGGTGTTGGCTTAAATCGTTATATTTTTTTCTTTAACTAATTGTAATTATCATCAGGCAGTGGAGTTTGGATTTCGCGTGGATGCATGAGAGAGGCAGTCCGTGTCGGGGTTCCCGTTGTATGTCCTCAGAGATTGCCCTCCCGTTCGGTACCTGTTCTATTCTGCCTCCTTCCCAAACCCGCCAGCCTGCCCTCCCAGTGCAGAGCCCGGGTTTAATATGCCGTGAGTGAGGGTTTGTTAATTAAGTGATAGGTCTCCATTAATTTGTCCCTGGAGAACGCGAGATAGTCAATCCGAGTTGGAGCCGAGGTCACTGATCCGTTTCAGAGACAAAAATAAGAGAAGGGCCAAATCTGCTCCTTTAAAAGGCACAAATGATCCTGCTCTTTCGACTGCCACGACGATGGGAACTGAGAACTGCGTCCCGACGGGAACTGCTTCCCCGTGTGGGGACTCGGCTGGGTCACCATCGTGTTCCTTGTCTGGTTTCAGCCAACCTCCTCTTTTCTGAAGCCTAGAGCAGTGCTAAGAAGGGCTCGTGGCAGGATCGCCCTCCCTGCTGTAGCTGGCCCTGCGGTGCACGCCGGTGAGAGGACGTTGCTCTCCTGCGGAATCAGTTTCAAAGGTCTGAGCTCGCGGAAAATGCCCTTTCCGCCTTCCCTTCCTCTACAACCACCCCACCAGGAGAAAATCCTCGTCTTACTGGCGCTACCCGTGAGAGGAGGATGGAGTTTGTGTTTCCAGTATCCCCGTAACGATTGCAAAGGCGAACTGTCTTCGATTCGGAGCGTATTTTTACGACAATTCGGTCGACCTGAATCTCCGCTCATTTGCATAGATCGATACTGGAAACAACCCCTCGCTTCGGAGTCTGCTGGCATCTCCTCCCTGGCGCTGCCGGCCGGGAAGCTCTGCCAGCCCCGGCTGCAGGCCCGGGCAGGAGGAGCCGGCAGCTCCCCGCGGCGCGGCCGCTTTCTGCCGGGGGCCGGCAGCGCTCTGCCCAGCTGCCGGGTCCGGAGAGACCCATTGTTCGCTTCTGTCCCCAAACCGCCCCTTCCTCCAGCCACCTCAGCGCTGCCCTCGCATAAACGGATCCTGGTAATCCCGTTAGAGAGACAAAGCCTCATTATTCTGCCTTCTCTTTCCGATGAAACCCGAAAGCTGGCACCTTACAGAAACGGGCTCCCCGGGGCGAAACTGGGCTCGCAGGCCGGGGAGCAGGGGGGGTCGGGAGGACCGCCTGCGCCCGAGCGTCCCCGCATCTCCTGCAGCCGGGCCGGGCACCAGCGGGTCCCCCGCGCTCCCCCCGCGCTGCCGGGGGCTTCGCCCGGCGCTGCCCACCCTGGGCACCGGCAGCACGTGGTCATTTGCATAGCGCTGTGTCCCAGCCAATGGGAGCGGCCCCCGGGGTCCCCCGCCCCGCGCAGGCTGCGCGCCCCTCCGCGCTGCCCGTCCTGAGCTGCCGGCAATCTGCTGTAAATGCATAAACTATCGATTTTATTTTGTGCAGGTTTTAAATGTGTGATGATCTTACTAAGTGGTAAAAATCTGCCCCGATTGATATTGACGTATGAACATCAATCCAAAAATATCATAAATTACTCCAGTCGACGCAAATTAAATTTCGCACCCAAATTATAACTCACTCCCGGGCGTTTAGAGAATTATCAGGTAGATAAATACCCAGAGCGGAGCCCTTGCCGCCTTCATTTCTTCCCTTCTGATTTCCTGCAGGCAGAGGGATGGAGCCTGCTTATTTTAGGCCTCGTGGTCTTTGCCAGCACTTTATCTTCAGGATTTGCCCCTTCCAGCCATCCCTGGGGGACTCCTACCTCCCAGATTACAGAAGCTCCGACAAATAGAGGAAAAATTGGTAGTTACATGGAAGCAGGATTGAGGTCTTGACACTTCCTGGGCTGTCTCTTGATATGTAAGCAGAACTGCTAATTGCAAAGCTGACCTCTTCCAGCCTCCATCTTATTCATCCCATCTTCCTTCTCCTCTGTTCTCTTTTCCTTTGTCTGTCTCCCTCTCGCTCCCCCTCCGTCACTGAATATTTATCTATTTGGCCATTTCTCCGTTAGTTATTCTTCCCCCTCCCCCCCCACCCGCCTTCATTGATATTTGGAAGGTCAGTGAAGGGAAACCGAAAAAATAAATACAATTCAAAGAAAATGTACAGCCCTTCTGCAGCTTGCTGCGACTTAAGGCTGAATTTATTTCAGGTTATTTTCGTAAGTGCGGGGGAAATAGGAGGGGATAAACAAGGAAAAAAATTTGCCTTTTCAGGAAAAAACAATCTGCTTTTTCAGGAAAAAACGATCTGCTTCGAGCCATTTGTTGTTAGAAACGCATCTGCCTGAAGGCCAGTTGCCGGCCCCGCACAGGCTGCGCCGCCAGGTCGGGAGAAAAGCGTCCGAGGTAGAAACGCGGCGAAGAAACGTTTCGGGAACGGGCGAGCGGGGTATAAGGGACCCCAGATGCTCCTTTGAATCTACTGCAGGAGGGGTTCGGTTTGCCCGGGTGTACCCTGTGAGGGGCCCCTCCTCGGCGGATCCCGCTCGGGTTTGCTGAGCCCGTCCCGGGCTAGCGGGAGCCGGGCGAGGGGAGCGGCGGCCGTGGCGGAACCGCGCTCGTCCGCGGGGCTGAGGCGGGACGGGTGACCCGTCTCTCAAGAGCTTCTCGGTATTTTCCTGTGACCTGACTGTTATGTTTCACAGCTGAATCTCTCTTCTGCACTCCACTCTTTCTTTCTTTCTCCCTTCAACGTGAATCCCGGCTAAGCTGAAGCCTTGGGAAGTCCGCGAGAAATTCTCGCCAAATTAACTGTAAAGAAATCGATACAGTAATCAGAGCGTTTTCCACATTAAATATGAAATCTAATGAACGCCGTTTGCACCTCTCGCCCCGCCGGCCACCCCAGCGTGCGCTGGGGAAGGTCGATGCCTCCCCGGCCCCGGTTGCCTCATTAGGGCCTGTTTAATATTTACCCGGCGGGGACTTTGCATAAACGCATTTGCATCAGGGGGGCGGAGGGCATCGACCGAGGGCTTCATCGCCGACACCCCGAGCACGGTGCGAGCCCGGGGAGAGGCTCTGCCCCTTCCCACCCTGCAGGCCGCACGGACGCCGCAGGGACCGGCGTGGGCCTGGCTCCGCGCATCGCGGGCATGCACAGCGGCTGCCAGGGCGGTGCTGGGGCCGAGACAACGTGCCCAGGTCCGGTGCGTAGCCGGGCGGGCGCTGGGAGCCGCGCTTGTTTGCTAGCCGTGTCCTTGCGGCGGGATTGATTTACAGCCGCTCACACACAGCCGCGTTTGCCTTTCGTTAATGTTTGCCCAGCGGGAGGCGGAGGAGCGGGGCAGGGCAATGGCGACTTGCGTTCCTCCGCACCGGGATGGGCCCGCCCCGCAGAGCCCTCGCCTCCGGTAGCACGGCTCGGCCCGTGCGTGTTTGTTCGTTTGTTTGTTTTAATTACCGGCCGCGTGGCGGGGACGCGCCGGGGGGGGTGGTGATCATGTCCCGCTCCCACCCTCGCTGCCCGTCGGATGAAATAGCCTCAAAACGGGACCGCTCTCAACCGCGGGCACCGCCGGGGCCACACGGCCGGGCTGTGGGCGCGATGCCGGCCTGGCCCGCCCCATCGGCCCGCGCCGATCGGCCAGCGCCACCGAGCTTCCCGCAGCCCTCGCACGTCACCCCTCTGTTCCCGGAGGCTCTGCGCCATCTACTGACCGCCGGCGGGCGCAAGACGGCCCCGCCGGTCCGGGCAACTCGCCTGTACCGGGCAGAGGCGGCAGCAGCTCCCTCGGCCGGGGAACGGCGGCTCTGCCGAGCGCTCCGGGCCGGAGAGCACCCTGGTGGGTGCCCTGCGCCGGTGTCCGCCCCGTCTGCGTCCGCTGGTACCGCGCTCCCTCGGGCCGAGCGCGGACGGCGCAGNCCCGGCTGCAGGGCCGAGCCGAGCCGCCCCACGGCTGCCGGCTCCGGTGGGCAGCAGCGCCGCATCGATCGTGAATAACGGCAGCGGCAAAGGGGGCTGCACTGCGGCGAGGCGGGCCGGGCTCGGGCGGCTCCCCGCTGCTCGGGCTGCCCACAGCTGCGGGAGCGGCTCGGCTCCCGGCCGGGCTGCGCGGCCCTAGGGGCACCTGGCTTGGGGACGAGTGCCTTCCCTCCCTCGGGTGGCCTGAGCGGCAGCGAGTTCCCTGCAGCCCTGTAACTGTGCGTGGCCCTTCCCCGGGCCCCGCCAGCCGCAGGGTTCGGGGTGCCGCAAGAGGAGAGGAGAGGTGCGCGGTGCCAGGACTGACCTGCCGCAGGTGCCACCCGTAGGGAGCCCGGGCGCTGCAGCTGGGTGCTGGTGTGTGCCACCTACCTTTACACATCCGGAAAGTGATGGTTAGATCGAGCCAAAATTATCTGGAAATGCACAGGCCAGGAATGAATCAGTGCCTGTGTTGGCATGTAGCAGCAATAAACCAAAGCTCATGCTTTGCCTTAGGCAGCCTTTACCTGCCCTCTGTGTAGCAGAAGGATCCCCATAATCTCCACACAAGGGACAAGTTCGTTTCGAGGGAGACCTAAGGCTTTTGTTGAAGTTCTGGTGGCTTTAACCTGAAGACTACAGGCATCGAGGGGAGTTTTTCCTGAGAACCAAGCAGGGACATAGCGTGGCATCATGTCGAGTACTTCCATGATCAAATCGATAAAAGTTCATTTGCATTTAAAATATAAATCTATCTGGATAAATCATATACTGACAGAGAAGCGACCGATGCTTACTGACTTTCTTCGGAAATGCAGCTTACTTGAGCCATTTTGCTTAAGAGGAAGTCAGTTTTATGATGGTGAAAGAGTAATTTGTAGGGACAATTTATTAGCTCAACAGTAGTTTTGATTTTTTCCCATTTTAGGGAGATAGGAAGTCTCAGTGGTAACATTTTATGTGCAGCCCAAATGGCAATTAAAACGCGATGGATTGCTGTTTCGCAGGTGTGCAAGCAGCATCGCAAGCTGCTGCGGGCTGTATAATGTCGGCGTTGGTGTGTGCAAGCACTTTGTGGTGGACCATTAGAAATGCCGCTACTTCAAATAGCTAAAAGTATTAAATCAGATGGCGGGGGGGGCTCTTCCTTAGCGACTTCGGTGCAGAAGCTGCTGCAGTGATCCCGCTCTAAGGTTATGGGTATTTTTAGGGTATAGCAATACTGCATACATTGCTACGTGCATACTCAATCTGTCGGTAAGAAGTTACCCACAGGCGGTGCAATTAGTGAAGGTGGATTTCCCCCAGGTGCGCAGCCCTCCCCGCGCAGAGGCAGGTTGCCACACTGTGCCGTAATGCCCTCCAAAGCGGAGAAACTTCTCTATGTTATCACTGCCGTATATCTCGTTCATTTGAGAAATATCTCGCTATTTTGAATATATTGTCGGAATTGACTGAGGGCTTAAAAATTGGAACAGGGGAAGCGGGAACGAGCAGGTAGGTCCTTAGGAAAGGAGCCTGAGAAGCTGGCCGGGTTTGTAACTAAATCTGACGACCCTTAATGTCCCAGTGAAGGTTTTGCAATGGATTGCGTCACTTCCACCGCTCAGAAACTCCATTTTCGGCGTTTGCAGCACAGCCTCAGGCTGGGACAGCAGAAAGGGGCGGAATAACCTTGCCTAACGCCGAGCCCTTTACCCGGGAGCCTCGGACCCCCGGGGGAAAGTCAGTCCCACCGCACTGTTCAAAGCTGGTGGCAATATGCGGGTGCGAACCCACAGCGCAAAGCCAGCAGGTCCGATGGGCTTCCGCGGCACGATGTGCCCGCTAAACCCGCGCAGGAGCGGGCGGGGCGGGGCTGCCGGTGCTCCCGGGGGCGGGGCGGGGCGGCCGCTCCCTGGCGGCGCGGAACGGAGCGGGCTGCGGAGCGGCTGCGCGGTGTAGGGTGCGGAGCGGGCGGCGTTTCCTGGCGGAGCGGCGCGGAGCAGCGCGGTACGGAGCAGTACGGTACAGAGCATCGCGGTACGGAGCAGCGCGGATGCGGTTCGGTGCGCACCCCCCGCTGGGCAGCGGCAGCGACGAGGAGCGGGCGCCACCCAGGGGCCGGGGGCTGCCTGCGCCGCTGCGGGGCGGGTGGGGGGGGCGCCGGGAAGGGCTAACGCGATTAAAATATTGATGTAGTCGCAAAAATCATTCATTAAGGCAATTTAATCTTTGCTATTAGATGTCCTTTCAATTCATTTGGGGTAATTAAGATGCAGTTAAAGTGATTAAATTCTAATTACTTATGCTAGACAAAGAAATATTTGTCACAGTAATATGGTTAACTAAAGACCCAGCTAAAGAAATGTATCATTTACTTTAAATGATATCGCAGGAAAATCGGGTGGTTTCCCCTGATTGATCCACTTAGCAACATATTCTGTAACAGTGATGTCAGCTCACTCGAGTGGTTACAGATCCATCAGCACTGCAAGTTCGTGTAAACCCTTGAATCCCAAATTGTTGAGTCAGTGCTCCTCAGTCAGATTCACTTTATTATACCAGAGGCAGCAAATTAAGGTCACCCATTTTAATACAATGCACACGAGTGAGATGTTTACCATTCAGTCTCAGCTGGGATCTATATGTTGGCAGGCTGATGTCAATCTGTGAACTTGCCATATAGAAACATACTTTGATCTCTTTTCAACAAACAAAAGAGGAGTATTGCCTGGGCTTGACGTGGGGAAATAACATACGCATCAGATGACTTCAGAGCAGATGGATACTCTCACATTCTAAATAAGCGTAAATACAAATCACAAGAGAGAGAAGTGCAAAATGCTTAATGATGCCAGGAGTAACAAGAAATAATTTAGTGTGGGTTCAGACATTTCAGAATAGCCCATACTGTCTATAGTTGAAAGGGCAAAGTTTGGGGCAGCAACCAATGAACTGTGTCACCCATGTAGGCTTTCATCACTGACGTGAATGGCCTTATCTCACAGTGGCTTGAAGCTTTTGGGAACACTCCTTGCAGCATCGCTGCTGTCCGCTAACTGCTGCAGCGGGAGTGTGTGGCCACCAGCCGCCCTGATGTGCAGAGGCTCTGTCTCACGCAGCACCTTTCCAGAGGGATCGCGTCTCCCAAGCCTCTTTGAAGGCCCAAAGGCAGTGATGAGCAGGGTGGGACAGTGTGGGACACCACCAAATGGTGATGTGCTAGAGTGAATGACACACAGCAGCTGTGGTTATTTATCCAGACCAGATAGATTTGCTTGCTTTTTGCTCATGTGGTGAAGCCTGCCCGCAGGTAGCATGTGTCTTACAGGCCCCTTATCTTGTTCTCATATTGCCCCAAATAAGAAATTTTTGACAGTCAGGAAAGATCTGTCATCTGTGTGTCTCTCTGCATGCTCCAGAGGTGTTATTCACACGGTAAGGACGGAGCTTATCGTACTTCATTATGTATTACCATCACTATGAATTTACCATTAACTTTCGGCTACTTGCTTCCACTGAGCTGTCATAGCCAGTGTGATTAGGACTATCTCTGATGGCCAAAGCAGTTTCAGCCTCCTGTAGTAATCCTTCTGCCTTTTCCACCTGAAGGTAGAGGCTCCCTCAGAAGAATATCCTCCAGGATATTCTCTAGCTTGTACCAGTGAAGAGTTATCACTCTCTCAAAATGTTACTGGCTATTTGTGGTGTTTCAAAACTAGCAGCAGGTGCTCGGTCTCAGTGGGAACAATTCAGACTGTAGCTCTGACAGGTCCCAGCATTTATAGACCTAACACAATAGAGATTAGAAAATATATATAAGGAGAGAACTCTGAAAGCATTTTTATGTCTCTAAGACATGTCCTGTATACATGAGGTTTGGATAGCTGAAAGACTAGGCTTTGCAAGAGGAGGAGGAAAAGATGACCATCACAAAACTTTTGAGAACTCGCTTAAGTCTATCTAAAATGTCTCTTATTGCACATGCAGAAATGCAGGGCTTTTGTTGGCACTTCTTTGAGCTGGGCTGACTCATTTCTTGGGGTTTTCCCACTCACGGGAAGGGTGATTGCTCTGAATCCACACTGAGGAAGATGCCAGCTTGTAAACTCCTTACTGGGAATCTTGAACTGGAATCTTTGAGAGAAGCATAAAGCAGTTGGTTATTTTTCTCCTACCTGTCTGAAGCAAATATAATGCTCATGAATAGTAAGGGTGAAACAGTTCTGAAAACTGAGTCCAGTGAAGGTGGTGGTGAAAGCCCCAGAGCTCAGTGCTGAGTTCACCTTCCAATAGGAAGCATTAGGAAGTGCCTCCTCAGGTGAGACAGCTGCGGTCCTGTTAGCGCACAGTCCTGAGAGATCCCCAATCCTCTTTTTTTCCCCAAAATGAACATTTCAGCTACAAAATGGGTTCCTACAGACTCTTTCTCTCTGTAGCATCCAGCTCAGCCTTCCACCCACAGTGCTAATTCGTGTCAAATAATGTGTCAAATGTGATGGAAATCAGTGTGGTGTGAACCTGCTCATGGGGAGCTGAACCAAGACCGCTGCCACATATTATGCAGGGCACTCAATGGCCATCAAGTAATAATGTCTTGTGGTCAGCAGTGACCCGGGCAAGAGCTGGAAATGTGACCTGTCACCTCAGGGTGAAAGGCCTGGTGGCTGCTGTGGCCCTTTGGAGCACATGGCTGCTGCCTCAGCCCGTCGGATGTGTGTGTAAGGGCATGGCTCGCTTGGTGCCAGGCCTGAAACCCCCTAAATCCACCTCCTTCTCTCTCAGGATTTGCTGCTTTTCCATCCTGTGTCTGAGAGCCCGCGCTCAGCGATGGCAGCATGGTGGGCCCCCAGCTGAGCAATGCCTCTCGCAGGGAGAGTGGTCAGTGGTCCTGTCCCCTCACAACTAGCCACAGGGCTTGCAGCGGGGTCTGCCCAAGTAGGACTTTCCATTCCCTGCTCCAGTGCAAATCTTCCAGAAAATAACCCAGCAAAACTTGTGCTGGAATTTTATTATATGCCCAAAACAAGCCAGCAGAAAGCAGGTTTCTTGAGAGTGTTACTGGTTTAATTCTTTGCTTTAGGATTTTAGTAAGGCAAATTAGTGTTTGCCACATACAGCTAGGCACACGTGTACGCACCACGTGCTCCTGAAAATTGATTTATGGTAATCAAGGTTTTTGCTTAGATTTTTAAAAAGAAATCCAGCCTCTAGGGATGAAAGACTAGATCAAGTGTCAGGGTTAACACCTGAGCTTACTGTAATCTTGACTTTTAGACTGACAGAACAGCGCAGTTCACATCATAGGTGGGCAAAATCTCATCCTTCACTATCTCATCCTAAAGACGCAATTAGTGCGTTTTCACAGGGGACACGATCCTGCTCACAGCTCTGGCAGAGCAGGGCTGATCCCGCCGTGCTGCTCAGGGCTGGGCGCTGCAGAGGAGCAGGAACAGAGGGGGCAGCTGCAGCACTGAGAGCCCAGTTCTGCACCACGCACCCGCAGCTGGGCCTCGGTGAGACGTACAGACCTTACGAGGTTTGGCAAGTTAGCCTGGCCAAATCCCTCGGGTGACTTGGAAGGAACAAAGGGAGACAAAAATAGATTGATGGACTGTATCAGGAGAATTGCAAGTGTCAAAAATATCTGTTGCTCAGGGCAGAGGAAGATGGAAGTGACTGGAAGAAGCCAGAGTTCAGCAGTGGATTTATAAGGCTCCTTCTGGCACTGGTAATATTACATTGTCATATCTGCTTGTGTGTTGCCAAAGTCAGAGTGACTCTTCCTTTATCCTCCGCTTCGCTTTTTTCTTAACTGGTCTTTCTTAAGGCTTGTTCACGAGGCATTGCAAAGAGCGTTGCTCAGCTGGGGCAGCCCAGGGGCGAGGAGCTGCACAGGGAGCGAGGGCAGCACGTGAGCCGAGCTGCCGTGGGAGGGGTGCATAGCACCCTGCAAAGCACCCGTGTTCAGCTCCTGTGCTGTGGGAGAGGGGCTGCCCGCAGCACTCACGGGCAGGGGCGTGCGAAGGTTGTCAGTGCAGATTATTTTTATTATCTTCTGCTGCATAAAATAAAGATCCTTAAAAAGGCACATGGTAAACGGTTTTGAAGACAGGCTCGGGTGTTTTGCTAAAAGAGGGTTTCAGGGAGTGCCTCTGGCTTCAGCAGATACGCTAGCTGGTGTTAGGGAAAGACCTGGCCCAGGCAGGTGGGGCTTTTCTGAGCCTGTCCTGACTGAGCGCAGGCTGCTGTCACCGGGCTGGATGGCCCCGATTTCTCAGCCCTCGCAGTGTCAGCTGGTTGGGCTCTGTGCCTGCTCTGGGTAGACTCTCACGTCGGAGCAGATTTTATCCCATGGTGTACATTTGTTCTCTGGCAAGCTGGAAGCTACAATTTATTATTAAAATTGATTGGTTCCAGTGCAGGGAAAACGATCGTAAGGAAACCCTATTACGGTTTTTCATTATCACCATTATTTATTTTTAAGTGCTATTAATATTCCTGAGTCTGGACAAGGCAGAAGATGAAAGGAGGTATCCACCCTTGCTGCTCACAACTGGAGGCCTTGCAGCACTGTCTGCAAGGGCTCTTTGAACCATTAAGCATATTGGAAAGTTTTTGCCCTCAATCTGCCTCTGAATTCTGACAGGAATAGAGCTGAAAAGGAAACAGCTTTTGCATTGCCTGAAAATGATCCAGATTGTGAAGGTGTTCCCCATGTCCCTCAGGTGGAAGAAGGCTCTGGGAGCAATGCTGGGCAGGAACAGGGCCCATGTGCTGCTCAGCAGGGATGGGGCTGCAGAAGGGTCTGGGATCAGGGCTGGGCTGGGCTGGGCTGGGCTGGGCTGGGCTGCTCTGCTCTGCCAGGGGCAGCGGAGGCCTCAGTTTCACGTGTTGGGGCTGTGCCGTGTTCCATGAGGACTGAACTTGTTGTCTGTGAGTCCTCCACATCTCACATAAGGTCCCACATTGCAACTGAGTCAGTATCTGGCTCTCTCTGAACAACTATATAATTAGTCCTTAAATCAAAGCAGAAGAACGCCAACTTGGATGTGAGGACAAGATCTGTCTTAATTCACAGGCTAAACTAAAGCATATCTTCACCTGTTCCCAATGGGCATGGAACAAGCTTTAGGAAACCAACAGTCTGGCATCACAGTTTGTTAAAACTAAAAGCAGCACGGGAACCTCTACGCTGACTTTCTGATGGCCTTGACTGAAATGAAATTTCATTTGCAAATAGTAAAATTGGCTTATTTGTATCATAGACTGGATAGAACTTTTTTTTTTGTCACCAGCAATGAGCACTTTTTTCTTACCTCTGCGATGTTACTAGCAGTAATTAGGAGGTCTCTGATACAACAGAAGTTCAGGAACAAGGCATGTTGAAACTCTTGGGGCGTTTTCTAAGGAAATAATGATTCAAGAATATTAAATTTCAGGAGATGAGCACAAGCCCAGTAAGACAATGTGTTAAACAAGTTAGTTTCACTACGTATGATTGTTTTTTCGCTATTCTCTGTGATTTCAGAGAACTCATGTACCAGGTTGCAATCAAAACCCTGGAGGCTTACATCACTAATTGAACTAGCTTTGTGCCATCTACTGCTGTGACTGTCATGTGTGATGTGACAGTTCCTGCTGAAGCAGTGCTGGCTTGGATGGCTCTATTTATGTAGTCAGGATTTTGTGACAAACGATGGTCTGGACGATGTACCTATGTGAGAGCTGAAATTTGTGTAGTCTTTGGAGAAGGGTGTAAAGCAGTGTGAGCAGAAATGAAGTGCTGGGCGCAGCAAACACCGTCTGAGTTTGGTTTGTGCTCTTTTGTGCATGAGCTGGTCAGCAGGGGCAGAGTCAGAGGTGGAGGTTGAGGTTGTTACAGAGCTGAGCTTCTGCAGCTGCTTTCGTGGGAACTTCTGATTGTCAAGTGGTTAGACTTGTATAAAAAATTGAGATTCTGTGTTGATACCTTCTTTGCTTCTCATTCCTAATATTTGTCAGTAAATAACAGGCTATCGTTGCCAAAGTATTTGTAACCCTTGAGTTATCAATGTTTGCTTTGAGTGGGGATGCAGAATTATTTCCATGGGTGCCGATCCCTGCGGTGAATGCTGCAGCTCGACCTCAGTGGGGGCTCGCTTGCATGAGGAAACCTGGTTTTCAGCCTAGAAGCTCCACAGTGTTTTAGAAGTCAGGATGTAACTTCAAAGCGCTCTTCAAAGGTTTTCAGATAAAAATAACTGTAGAAGATATGAGTCTGGCATTCCAGTCCATTTGATCAATGTGTCATTGCTTATGAAAGAATGTATAGCAGGAATACAGATTGTTGCAGAGATCTTCAAAAGCTTCTCCTTGGAGGGGGCTGAGAAGCTGGTGTCTTGGTCCCTGCCTGCCTGGGCCAGCAGAAGGTGCCTTTGCATCTCCTGCATCTTGCTGTCTGATCTGTGGAGTGTCTATTTTCTTAAGTACAAGAGGTGGATGACTATTTTTATACCTCCCTTGAGCAATTAAACCCTCGTGCCAAGACTGGCTCTTGGTAGCGATAAAATATGTAGGAAGGACCTTTGTAAAGTAATTTGCTGTTTTCGTTCTAATAACCATGGAATAGGTGGAGACACTGCACAAAATTCTTCATCTAATCAGCACTGATCTCCACAGAAATCAGGACTAGTAAGGCACGGAGACAGAACATCCGTATTTCCTTCAGAAATGCACCTCTAAATCAGCATTAAAGGCCATTGCTAGAGAGAAAAGGGAAAACAGACAACTTTAGACACTTTCGAAAGTGAGACGGAGCAATCTGTCCTCCCAAGGAAACCTTTCACCCTAGCAAAATGCTAACAAAGATGAGCTGGCGGACTGTCCAAGGCTGGCGGGGGATCCGGGAGCTGCCCTCCCAGCCCTGACAGATCCCTCCTGCAGGTGATCTGCAAGGCAGATTTCAAATTGCAAGCGCCTTTTAATAATGTCGAGCAAAATATAATAACATTCTGAAACGGAAGGAAGAGACGATAGATGAAATAAAGTGAAATTCTATAAAGAAGATTTACTATACCATTGTTCTGCATGTCAAAATGTGGTTTATCTTGTTCAGAATACATAATAATCTGGCCTGTAAAACTCTAGTAACACTCTGGTTTCTTCCAATTCCTTATTTCTCAGCCAATAAAAAGCTACAGAAATTAGTTTACAGCAAATAATAAAGGTAAAAAGGGTGGGCAAGTTTGACTTTCAAGCTCAGTGAATTTTCACTCTGCCTTGCAGGGGTAAAATTCTCAGCACTTATGGACTTCATCAAAGTGTAGATTCTCAATAACAGCGTTTGCTGAGTTTTAACCGACAATGATAAAGGTAGTTTCTAATTTCTATTCCTTATGTTTTTATAGTCTATAATAAGTCAAAAAATTAAACTGACGTCACACATCCTCTCCAAGTTTGAAGCTGAAATGAATGGTCCTATTTCCCTACCTTGTTCTGTCCTGCATGCCCTGCCCACAGACACCTCTGCCAGCCCTCTCTAACTGTGCTCCCCTTTCTTGCAGCATGCAAGAGGAAAGAACAAGAGCATGGGAAGGATAGAGGGAATACACCAAAAAAGCCTCGGTTGGTCTTCACAGATGTCCAGCGTCGAACTCTACATGCAATATTCAAGGAAAATAAGCGTCCGTCCAAAGAATTACAAATCACCATTTCCCAGCAGCTTGGGTTGGAGCTGAGCACCGTCAGCAACTTTTTCATGAATGCACGGAGGAGGAGTCTGGATAAGTGGCAAGACGAGGGCAGCTCCAATTCAGGCAACTCATCTTCTTCATCAAGCACTTGTACCAAAGCATGAAGGAATAACCACGAACTAAACCTCGGTGGAAAAGCTTTATAAATAAATAAATAAAGACAGACCAGGACCTCAAGATAGCAGGTTTATACTTAGAACTATTTGAAAAAAATGTTATTTATAAGTCCAAAGAAACCAAAGACTTATTTCACCTGCATTATGACTTTGTTCTAAGACACACACTTTAGTAGGACGACGACTTGCAAAAAAATTGAAAGGAAGAAGAAAGCGAAACAGAGGAAGTGAAACAGACCGGAAAGAGAAGAGAAACAGACCGCTGGTGTTACACCTTCACCCATGATCATCTTCACCGTACTTGGCCGTTTAGTGGTTTGGAGCATCGTGATTTCTTGTCGTTGAATGGACATCTCTTCAGATATGGCTCTTCATTTCCACAGCAATTGCCATGAAGGTGTACAGTGTACCCGTACTGCGTGCACGCCGGTGGGTAGGGACTTAGTCAGGGCTGGTCTTCAGAGAGGGTTGTGCCACGGCATGACCGACAACGCGTGGAGTCGTCTGAATTCATTTGAACGGTAGTGTGATTTTTGCTGTTTCATGGTTTGAACTTAACCAGTGCAACGCCTGGAAACAAGTTCAAACTAGGCAAAGAAATTTTGAATGGTACCTAAACCAGTGCATTCTCTTTGTTTGTTAAGGAATGTTCAGATTTTAAAAAGGAAAACTATTCCATCCATAAAAAAAAAAAAAATCGACTAGCTACCAAAGAACACATTGAATAATTATATTGCAGGTATTTTATTGCAATGATTTTAATATTCCAAAGCTATTTTTACACAAAATACTATGTAGAGTTATAGGTATAAACTAATCTAACTGTATAACACATAAAACTTGTAACCAAGACTGTTATTTGCAATTAGCAAAACCGCACCATTGTTTCTTTCCACGATTGGCAAGAAAGAATGTCACCCACGTAGATCGCAGCCCCGGCGGGCGCGCAGGCACCGATACCGGGGTGCTGCTGCCATTGAAGCCGGTCAGCCTGTGTGCTGCTGACTTCGAGAGCAGCAAAGCCAGGGGCTGTTTTGGCCGCGGGAAGGGCGGCGCGGCAGCTCTCGGCACATCCCCGTGTGCCGCTCTCGCGGGCTGACGCTGGCACTGTGCAGCGCCCTTTGCAAGCCCTGCGCTGCACGGGAGCGCGGCTCAGCTCTGCCATCTAGCCTGCAAACAGGAGACCTGGGGCGTCTGGTATGCAAAAACGAAGAGAGTCGCGAAATGTAAAACCGCAGGGCTCAGCATCTGATCAATACTCATTGACACCAGTGAGCTTTTTTTTTTTACCTATTGACTTCACTAGGCAGAGGAATAGCAATAGCTTTGAAGACTCGTGGTCTTTTCCTTTTGAAACCAGTGGAACAAGATCAGATAATGTTGGTGGGAAGAGCCCCGACAGGAGCTTTCGGAAGGCTGAGTCGTGGTGCCTCTGAAGTCAATAGCAAAATTCCCATGACACCAAGATGCAGCCTGATGGTTTGTGGCTTCGTACCTGCGTGCAGCAGGCTGAGCTTCTGTCCTGTGCGTTCTTTCTTGCTCATCTATTAATCAGGATAATGCATGAAATAGTTTAAAGCTTGAAGCTGAAAAGCTTTAAATGCTGTGTTGCTAACAGACCCGTAAAAGAGAAATCGTCCCGTTAATACTCTAATAAATTAAAAAGAGAAGCGTGCAACATCTGCATATTAAATTTTAGCGTAAGGGGAAAATAGGCTTTAAAAACCACACATGTGCCTGTTAGATTTCTAACCGGTGTTTCAAACTACTGTAGTAATTCTACTAGGTATATTAAATTCCAAAGTAACCAAATATGCAGGTATAGGCCCAATGCAAGGATTAGAAATAGGTAATCTCACTTACGCCCTTAAAAAAAAAAAAAAGAGAGAAAGGAAAATTCAAGGCAAACCAGAATCCAACCACCACCAACAATAGCAGACACAGGGTTTTGGGATGAAGCCCACCCAAAATTCTAGTGACACCAAAGTTAACCAATTTTGTAGCACCAGTTATTTTCCAAGAGGACAGGGTCTAGCCAAGATTCAGGGTATACAGTTAATTTCCAGTAAGTGTTTAGAATACAGCTGAAATATCTCTTTATTAAAATAATTCAAATAAAACCAAGATTTTTGGCATCAAATATTTCTCCACATTTTCCTACGTTAAACCCACTTTAAGACTGACAAAGCAATTGTCTATAAAAATGTAATCTAATCCATGAGTTTTTCAAGTCTCTAGCTTACCTTAAATTCTAGCGAGCTTTCTTTTGAAGTGTTCCATCCCCACAGAGACATTACAGACACATTAATAAGCTCGCGTATAATGTATCCTATGAATGCAGTCTCACTAGTGTAAGCTTAATAAAGGACAGTGATAACTAACATTTTAGTTTTTTCCAGCAAAACACTGCTTTGTAATGTACTTATAGTTTAGAAAAGAAAGCCTTATTTATTTAAAACTTGAGAATTTAAAAATGCAGGGAAATTCAAAGTACATTGCCGCATTTTTTAGTATTTCCTTTGTATTGTCTTTAGAGACTACTTGCTGAAACCAAAGAGAACTTTCATACCAGCATTAAATTTGCACCCAATATGCAATTTCAGGATACACACACAGGCAAGTCCCTGAATAGGTCTGTGTATATATACATGCACACACATTTTTATGGGGGTGTATGTATGTATACATGTGCACACATACATCCACACACACACACTAAAACTGATGCACAAGTTACAGATTTTAAGTGTTTTGATTTTTTTTTTTTTTTAACGTCTGTTTAAGTATATGTAAACCTTTTGGTTTTTTTTATAAGCCATTAGGAACAAAACCACTCTTCCCATAAGCAATATGCGCCTCATACTCTGAATAGGCAAAGAACACGATTTTCTTTAATTCTTTTCAAAACATGAAGCAAATAACAAGGGAACTGCTCGTTCTACCTGTAAAGCTGTTTTACCTCTGAGCAGACTGCCCGGCTGCACCGACTGAAGCACGGACAGGTTCCTGGTGCCCCCTGGCTCGCATCCTCGCCCTTCCTAGCAGGGCATCCTGAAAGGGGAGCTTCTCGCTAATGCTGCGCTTAACTTGACCCAGGAAAGCCCGTCTGTATTGTATTAGCGTTAGTCTTTCGGTTCACTCCATTCCTGACAAAATGGAAATTCGTTTCAAATTCAGCAAAAGGACCTAAAATCTGCCAGGGGGGTTAGGAGAGGGAGCAGAATCTGAACCAATTTGGGAGCATTGGGAGATGAGGCTTCAGTCCCAGGTGACTCCACGGGCGAGAGGGCATTAGGAAGGTGCATTGGGCTGGCAGCCTGCATCCCAACCTGACCGCAGTGACCCGCCGGGGGAGGCTGGCCAGGAGGTGAACTGTCCACATCCATCCCCATTGTAAATGCCATTATTAGCTTTCCACGAAAAAAGAAAAAAATCAGACTGACCCATACCCCCCACGCTAACCCCCTCATCACTTCCTAGGGGCCTCAGCCTTCTCTCCTCACTCAGGTAAAGCAAACCCGACAAGAGCGAGCGAGCCAGCAACAGGGCTTTTTGCCTGAGAATTTGCTCCTGCTCCAGCCGACACCAGAAGCGAATTCCCGGGGGTGCCCAGGGTGCCAGGCCCGGCCCCGGCGCTGCCCGCGGGCACCGCGCTCCCCTGGCACGGATTTCGGGGCTGCGGTGGCGGCGGGCGCTGCCGGGAGGGCTCGGAAACACCACTGAGCTTATACCAAAGAGTCTTAGGACACCTCTCCTCACCTGAGCTGCAAACAAGACATTTTTACCCAGAAAATCAGTCCTTCTTTCTACTACTCTTCCTCCTATCCTCCTCCTCTTCCTCCTCCTTTGTACATAAGGATGAAAACTATGCATTTAGCAAACAAAGAGAAAGCACTTACCCTTTTCTATCTCGCTGCGTTTGGGTGCATTCAAAGGCCCAGGGGCTAATTTTGAGACTTTGCTTAGCCTCCTGGTTTATTATTGTGGTGTGGTTAGCTTTACAATACATTTGGTAACTATTTGCTAAAGACAAAGAAGCAAAAGGTAAGGAATAGCTACTTCCACGTGTTAAAAAAAAAAAAAAAAAGAAAAAAAGAAAAAAAAAGTGTGTAAAGATCTACTATTTATAGTGTGAACCAAAGACGCTACCTCACTCGATTTCCATTGGTGATTTTAATCACATTGATGATACCAAAGAATACCAAAGATTTTTCATGCACGGCCTTGGTCTGTAAAAGGAACTCATCCTCCTTCTTATCCCCGTCCCCCGATCCCCCTTCCTCACCTTCACTCAGTGTATAACCTTGTCTTCATTCCTAATGGTAACGCTAATAACCTTACGAATACTTCTCTTGCTACAACTGCTACTACTGACGCTGATAAGGATAATAATAATAATAATAATAATAAAGCTCTAGGCAAACATGTTGCAAACTTTGTAAACTCATAGGACGAGTGCCTTGCTTGAACCAAAGTGTTAAACCGCTGTTGACCTCTTTATCTCTCACCTTATACTCTTTGAATACCTCAGCCTGTTAGAAAGGCCACTAATGAAAAAAGGAATAATTCTTCACCGTGGTGCTTTTTGCCGTGCAACCATGCAATGAAACTTTCTTTGATACCAAAGGAAAATGTTTTTTTCCACTTTCTTGCTGACAAACCAAAGGTTCCCTCTTCTTTCCCCCAAAGCAGCTTGAGTCCCTCAGCCCAGACAGGCCGTGCATCGCTTTTACCAATTCCTCCAAATACCTCATAGTAATAAATCTTTAGGGTTATGTTGTATAGAGAGTCTATGTGATAAGGCAGAACTTACTAGTTTGATAATTGTTAAGGTTACTTAAAAAAGCTTTATAATTCTTATTTATTTTATAGGGGTTGTTTTGTTTGTATATTCCTTTTATATCGTTTGGTTTGGGTTTGGGTTTCTTCTTTTTTTCCTTTTTTTTTCTTTTTTTGGCAGAACTTCTCTGTTATACTCAAGGAAGATCTTATTCCTGGGAATGTTTCGAAGTGGGTAAAGATTGCTGTCTGCAGTGAATGCAAGAAAGGGAAATGTGGCTTTGATTTCTTTTGTTTCAACTAGGATGCTTTGTGTTTGCTAGTCAATGTTCTTTTCACAGGGTAAAAAAAAATATTCTCTGCTGTGATAAATGGTTCCTATTTTTTCTCTATAATGTGCTGTGATTTTTAATTTAATTACATTTTGTATACGCTTATTTAATCACTGCTTTAATTTATGACTATGTAGTTTAAAAAAAAATGTATATAGTAGATTCAAAAATGGCCAAAGCTTTATGTTACAATCTTTTCATTCTTGATGCCGAGATGAACTGAAGGAGAGTGCTTCTCTTGACTGCAGGGTGTATCTTCAGCCTTGTCTTGGCATGCACTTCCACCCGTGTTACAAACACTGCCAGGTTATCCCCCCGGGCCTCCCTTGCCCCCAACTTGTACATGCCAAAATGAGTGTTTCAAGGTAGTACTTTTGTCACTTAGAAAGCAGAAAGGCATTATTAGTGTGTTTTTCCTTTAATTTATTTGTCTTTTTTCTAGAAAGGTTGCTTTGTGGGTGAGACCCGCACATCCAAAGAACTTAAAAGTCGTTTAATGTTTAAAAGCACTGGCATTTGTGAGAGACTTTGCTGAGTTTTTGTTTTCCTTCGCCATTCGCACGGGTAGCGCAAGTAGCGGGCGTAAGCCTCGGGAGAAAAGCTGACTTGAATTTGGAAACCTTGCTCACGGAAAGGCCTTCGCCAGCCCCCCGGGTTCCCAGGGGGGTTCTGCTCCCCAGGACACACCGGAGCCGCCCGGGGTGCGGTGGGGACGGGACGGTGCGGGCCAGCCCGGAGAGCCCTGGGGGGCTTGGGCCGCCCGTGGGCCACCAGCACGGTACCTTCCCTCCAGCCAAGGCCCGTGGGGGGGACGGGTTGGGGTCTGCAAGGGGCAGCCAGGACCAACCGCGGAGCTGCGGCTGCATCCGGGCTAAGGGGCAGCGGCAGAACCGCGGTGTCCCGGCTGCGGGAGGGGGGGGGACGGCCTGTGCAGCATCCGTCCCTCTGAGCGGCCTGGGGGCAGCTTGAGGGAGGGAGGAAAAAACAGTTTCGAATTGAAAAGCAAAAAAAAAAACCACAAAAAAAAAAACAGAAAAAAAGAAAGTAATGACAATGATAATTCTGCAAAGCTGATGATGGCATCATGGCACAGAAAATAGGATGCCACTCACCTGTATTTTATTTTGCGTGAACAATAGATTCTGTTTCAACTGAATGTTGTGGGCTGACATGGTTTGTGATGCTGTAAATACTTCCTTTCCTCGCACAGTAGCCGGGCTCCAGGTGTACCTTGTTTTCCTTCGGGGGATAGCGGAGGGGTTGAGGGCGGGAAGGACAAGGGCAGGGTGCGAGCTTTTTGTCAGAAGTTACACTTTCTAGGTACATTTTTATACTTCAAGTATTGAAACGGGGCAATAAATACGCTCTGAAATGCAGGATCATTAAATGGTCTGTCGGCAAGCACTGGCTGAATGTCTGCTCTTCATACATGAACTAGTGCTGTGCAATGAGTTACATTTCACAGGGAGCGGGGAGACAAAGCGTTGGTCTACGGCTCCAGCATGAGCCGTCGAGCACTGGACAGAACTGTGCTGAGCAAGACACAGTTTCTGTTCCTCTTCCCGTAGTTTGATTTTTCGCAGTCTCTTCTGCATTTATTGCGTCCGCACTGTGGAACCGCGTTAGTTTTGCAGCCTGAACCGAACAACAGTGTTAAATGACGATAAGCGTTAAAGCATTGTCTTTTACTTGCTTTGGTAGTTGTTTTCATAGCCCCCTGCCCGCAGTCGGCCCCGGCTGAGCGGAGCCCGGCCCCCCGGCTCCCCCGGTCCCCNGCCGCGCAAAGAGGGCGCCCGAGACAATCACAGGTCCCAGATCCGTAGAGGTAGGAAAATATTCCAAGAGCAAGAGGGAGTTCTTCCAGAGCAACGAAACAAAACGGGGAAAAAAGAAAAAAAAAAAACCACAAAGCAAAGATTTTGATAAAAGACAACTTTGCTGTCATTTTTAGTTTGCCCATTAGGAAGCAGTAGTAGTTTATGCATTGCATCTGCATTTCAGACTAAGTGATTATTGTACCTAATTACAGTTGATTGCTAATATTTCCTCAATCTCTTTCTTAGTCAAGCGCTTCTTCTTCTGTATTTTTGTGTGTAGCGATGACAAGTGTAATGCGCTAGGCATTATTCTGGTTTGGTTATGAGTATCTCCTGTACTGCGTTAAGATTTCCTTAAGTTACCTTTTTTAAGCTTTGCTACTGTTCTCACTTTATGCCGTGCAATATCATCTGCTGTGTTTGCTAAGCAAAAAAAAAAAAAAAAAAAAAAAAAAAAAAAAAAAAAAAAAAGGAAAAAGAAAAAAAAAAGAAAAAAGCAAGTGATGATGTCATCATGCTTTTCAGTGTTACAATGTTTCAGCGTTTATGTAGTCACAAAAATGTAGTAAATAAAAGGTTGGATTTTCCAGCACTTTAAATTTAGACATTTCTTGCCTTCTGTTGTTTCTTCGTGTGCAGCCACAGGCTGAGCCGGGGGGGCACGGGTGAGCCCTGTGGGGCAGCCCCAGCCCTCCCACGGGACAGACGTCCCTGGGGGGACACACGGAATGGCACCGTGGGCCTCACGGCACTGGGCCTTCTCCTCTCCCCCCGTGCCGAGCTCTGCAGCCCCCGGCCCAGCCGCAGCCCCCCGGGCTCCCCAGCCCAGCTCCCGCTGCCTGCCCAGCAGGGTGGGCTTGGGGAAGGCGAATGCTGAGCGTCTGAAAGGCGAGCGCGGTTCATACCAGACGCTTTTCTCTAATTGAGGGAAAAAACATTAAGAAAATAAGTCAAGCAAATAATCTTGGTTTCCTTTATATCATCAAAGGGTATGGATGTCACCAAACTAATTCACAAAGGTGTTTCCTTTTGTGTGATGGAGTCCACCTCAGGCCCGCAGGATCAATATTTAATTGTTTAAAGGGATATTGTATTCCTTTCCTGTCACTGTTGTTAATGCCTCCGCGCTCTGTAATCCCACGGGGTCTTTTCCCGGGGATCTGATCAGAGAGATTACCCATCACTCGGGAGTGGTGGGAGGAGGGTCCCTGGCCGTAAAAGATTCAGCAATGCATTGAACCATTTTCTCTCTATCTCCTAATGAAGTGATGAAGCGTGTGCCACAAAATTTAACAGGGTTTTGTGGCAAATCAGGTTGCACTGCTGAGAGGAGGATTAAACCTTCATCTTTGTCCCATAAATCACAGCATCAGCTACATTTATTCTGATGGATGGTCTGGACTCTACTGACAATATTTTATCTCTGGAAGCGCCTGCAGCCTGTGCTCTGATGTGCAATTTCTTTATCCTGCTAAGCCCAGAGAGGCACTGGGTGCATCTCCCCTCGAGCCTGGTATCTCCAGCCCATGCCATGAACCAAACCATCACCACCAACCCACGCCCAGGGCAAGTGCAAAGGCAAAGGGGAGGTGGGAAGACAGAAATGTCCTCTGTCCCCAGAAGGAGAGCCCACAGGATTTGCTCTCCGCAGCATCGTAAGGCCAGGCCTGGGATAACCCAGTGCTGACCCGGGTGCAGCAGCTCCGCGGGATGGAGCTGGCTGGGACCACAGTGCAAAGCGAGGGCTCCAGCGCACCCTGCTGCATGCGGCACCCTCACGCACACCTCTAGGGACAAAATGCTTTTTCTGGAAAAAATAATCCAGAGATGGTTGAAGCTCACCAGGGCCTGAGGGTCACATCCACAGGCCAGGGGAGGACAACGGGCAGCACACAGGCAAAGCCTGGCACAGCTGCAGCTGGTCCCCTTGCTGTGACCTCTTCACTCCTCCTGTCCCGTATTTCCTTCTCACGTGAGTCATTTTGGCCATTAACGTCCCTGACCTCAGGCGCCAGAGGGTGCAGGGTCCCCGTCTCACGCAGCAGCTGGCTGTCCCCCACCCTCGGACACCCCCGCAATGCCCAGGCCCTGCTGCAGGGACAGGCCAGCAGCAGGCGGGGACACCAGGGTGCCCAGGAGCCTGCCCAGCTTCCCAGGTATTTCGTTATATTGGAGTTTTATATCTGTATTGGAGTTACATTTAACTCTGCTGAGCGCATCCGTTATCTCAGCCCGCCTGGGGGAGCCAGCTGGGCTTAACACGGGTGCCCAAAACCCAAACACCGAAATGAGCTTCACAGACTTCGTTTGCCAAGCACTGACAAACTGAGGAACAGCAAGCGGAGTGGTGCAAAACAGCTCCCCCAGCACAGGGAGAGAAGTTGCTCCTTCCTCCATTCCACATCAACCTTTGCAGGGACAAAGACAGCAGCAGCTGGGCGCTGCCAGCAAGAGTGGCCTCGTAACACACAGGGTGGGTGTTACGAGCACCCACAGTGAAGGCAACACAGGTGATGCAGTAGTTGCAGCCTATTTACATGTGATTAACCCAGGCCAATTAAAGGCTGCCCAAGCTGAGCTATGCTCCCTTAGTCAGAAGAGCTGTGCTTGGTAAGTGGGTTTGGTGTGTTTTGGCAGAAAAGATGGGCTTCTTTGTGCTCAGATTCAATCTGTCTGAGGCTTTGTGTTTGTATGTGAGGGGTGGTGGCTCAGGTGACCTGTACGGGATGGGGCAGAGCTGCTGTCAATGTAATAAATTAGCAATAAATGCTAAAAGCCTAAAGCGAGGGCATGGGGGATGGCGGATGAGGCAGGGGACAGGGATGGAGGGACACATGGCCTGCAGGGCTGGGGCCCACCTCTAGGGCAAGGGGGTCCCCAGCAGGTACAGAGTGGCTGTGCGGGGCTGCCTGGAGACTGGGGCAGGCCCAGGACAAGCCCTGAGCAATTTGTTCCTCGTTAGGACACGGCCAGCACTGCAGGGGAGAAAGGAGGCTGTGAAGTGCCCAGCCCCTGTGCTGGGCAGCGGGAGACAATCGTGCTGGGGTGGGGATGTCACACCCATGCATCTGGGAGCCAGGGCACTGTTAGTTATGTGCAGGAAAAAGCCCTTTGTAAAAAGCGGTCTATTCATCAAGCAAAATAATTTCCTGCCCCAAGGGAGGTGTCCAGAGTTTGATTCTCAGTGATGGTTTTGGTACTAATTATCACTTCAGGTTAAAGATGATCAGGAGGCAAAATTAATCTTCATTATCAACTGAAGAACTGCTGTAATGCAAAATATAAACATTTAAGTGAGTAAAATCTGTGGAGGCTGCTAACACATAAAGCACAAGCAGCTCGGGGCATTGACTGAAAAGCACTGGTAGCTGCTGTGGCTGCATACTCTGCCCTGGGCACCCACTGTTGTCCCCTCCGGTCACACAGATGGAGTTTGGTCTGCCTGAGGGTGACCGCTCTTTGTTCTGGTGTCCTCATGAACAAAATAGAAGCCAAAACTCAGCACCTGCACCCCCAGAGCAGCACTGCTTAGCCAAGGTCTGGCTGCCGCTTCATCACTCGTGGGGTGATCTCGCACAGGTAGGCAGGGCTGCCTGAAAGAGCTGCTGTGATGTACATGAAGGGTTAACAACTCCTTCCCCTAGTAAGGGTGAAAAGGCTTTCGGATGTTGGAAAGGGGAAGCAGGATATAAGTTGGTAGCCAGTGGTCAGGCTACATCACATTTGTGACCGTGGTCAAAGCTTTTGGTCCAAATCACTGGTGTCACCTGCAGGCCTGGGCTCCTGCACTTGTTGCTGTCCTGGAGACCTGGCACTTCAGTGTTTCTCCTGCTGGACAAGCACAGTGGTTTTAACAAGCTGCTCAGCACACGCTGGGCACAAAGCCCCATGGTTTGGTGCGGTGCGACCCTCACCGGCTGTGCTCAGAACAAAGGGGCTGGGTGAAAGGCAGCAAAGCATCTTCCTGGGAGCTTCTCCTGGCAGAGGATGCTTCCAAAACTTGCCGGTGATATCGCTCCGTAAGGAGTGGGCGCTGTGAGGCAAAGGGAAGGCTCGTGGCCACGGCAGGAGCCGCGGTGAGACCCCTGTCCCCCATAGGGGAGACCCCTGCAGCGTGTGCCACCTGGGGTGACTCGGCTGCAGAAGCAACCGTGTTCATCACAAACATCCCCGGTGACGCAGGGACGAGGCTAGTGAATTACTCAAATTACTTGAATCTCCCCAGTGGTGTAGAGAGATTCAATCTCTGCGTGGCATTAAATCAAGTCGGTGACATAGATCAAAGGATACTGCTTTAATCACCTCGTTAGGCCACAGACATCATTAGTTACTCATTATGATATGTTGATACCGGCATTCTCTGTAACACAGTTATGTACACTCGCTATCAGACATTTTTCTCATCAAGCGGGATGTCAATACCTTAACATCTTAATGAGTTACAGTCAATATCCATTGCAATAAAGCTCGTGTTTTCTCATGATTTCATCTACCCTAAGGGTTTTGATTAAAATGGCTGCTTTTTCCAGGTAATTGATTGAGGAATTATGGAAATTCCACATAGGAATGAGCACATGCTGCTACACAGGCTCCAAAAACATTAGGTTGTCTCCAAATGCTTTAGAGACTACAAGGCAGTTTGCTATTTTAATATAGATTTTTGGATACTCTTGCTTAATTCTTCTTTCCTAATCACTTGTCAAACAGGTTTAGTATCAAATAAGGTAATTAAAATATCCAAGAACGCATTGGAAAAAATGTTACAAGCAAATCATTGGTTGGCAGAAGTCTAAGAATGAGAATCAGTGCTGCTGTCAGGTGAGCACTAGTTCAGATGAACATGCACAATATTAATAGTAAAGTTTTCTGATTTACTCTGTTGGCAAAATATTAAATCATTTGCAGGAACATGAAAGCAGCCAGAACAAGGTGCAGTATGATTTCAGGCTGAGGTTTAGCAAGTGTAAGTCTGCAGAAGACCCCAGTTTTCCAAGCTGGGGGTAAGGTGGTATCTATCTAGGCAAAGCAGCTTTGTTTCGGTTTTGTTTAGTTGGTCTGTTTTTTTGGTTTTGTTGGTTTTGTTTTGTTTTTCTTTTGGTCAAGTGAACTGTGCAGTACCTTGCCAGTGCAGTGGGAAGGAGAAGTCTTGAAGATTCCCCAGCATGCTGACCACCTCTTTTTTTTTTTTTTCCTCTGAGAAAAAGTGTTCACACATCACCAACAGAACAAAACTAAATATTGAAAGGGAGATGAAGTAGTAGCAGCCAGCCAGCAGAACTGACTTGTTCCCCCACAACTGTGTCCTACCCAAAGGGACAAGACCAGGCTGTGCCTACAAGGTCGTGTGGCCACTGAGGCCGGTTCTCCCTGCCTGGGAGGCCTGGGTCCTGTCTTAGTCCCTGTTACACTTCTGAATAGCTCTTGGTGAAGCAGTGAGGTTGGGCTCTTGTTGCCTCTGCTTCCTCCCCCAGGCTGGCTGCAGCCACACTCCCTGGGTTATTTTCATGGATTTTGTGTTGCTAAGGTTGGGAGAAAACCAAATGTGCCTTTTTTCCAAGCGCTGGTGTGGCAGCGTTGCACAGGGAGCACTCACTATATGCTCGATGCACGTCCACTCCTGCTCACCGCTGCTATGGACCAATGCCAGCCCTTTTTCCAAATACTGTCAAGCAAGCTCTGGTTTCTTATAGGTCACTAGTTGCAGTTTCTTAACCTTTCCCCCTGGATGGACTTAATCGCTGATTATAGATGGGAAGTACAGATATGAAGACCCTGATTACAGCATACTTACATGTAAGCATCCTACTCTGTGCAACACCTTCCACTACCACAGCTGCACTGCTCCCAGCTCTGGGGTTTTAACACTGATGGGTTGCAGCTGCTGCATTCTCTAGGTAAAACCCTGGGGCTTAACCCAAGCAACTTTTATTCCCTCCAACTCTGACGTGTCCAGGGCTGTTCTGCTGTGTGGTTTCTTCATGCTCTTCCATTTCCTCTGCAGCCAGGATGCCCTCAATGCAGCCTTGTCCATCCCTTTCAACCCTGTTACCCACCCTGCAGCCATGGAGGATGTGGGCTCAGCCCTCAAAAGTGGTCCTGACCCTACCAGGTAGGAGAGAGGAGTCTCATGGTTATCAAGGACTTTTGGCTTGTCACAGGTTGCATGATCAGCCCTCCTCTCCCTCACCCTCTGGAGACATTGCCCATGTGGATCTGGGGGTCTTCTCTGTGCTGGGTTCCCAGAGCCCGGCCACCTCAGCAGCGCAGCGCGCTCCGAAGTGAGCCAGGCAGATTGAACAGCAGTGCCACCCCAGTGTGCCACACACGGGGAGGCGTCCCAGGGTGTCAGGGGAAAGGGCGAAAAAGACCAGAGCCTCAAGCCTTGAGGCGGGGTGGAGGTATTGCTGGACTGTCCCAATACGCACTGCACAGCCCAGCCTCACTGCAGGGCGTACGGATCAGAACCTGCTGAGGGCAGGCGTAAAGTGAAGGGCTCAAGCCAGATGAGCAAGGATGAGCCTCAAGTAGTGGCAAAACCTTCTGCCTGTATTGTCAAAGCCCCAAATCCTCATCTTCTCAATCCTGTGCTGTTCCCCTGGGCAGCGGCCGGGGTGGGCAGGGGCAGAGCTCTGCCTGCAGCCTGGAGGGACCCTCTCCTGCCCTGCTGCAACCCGCGGGGACAAAGCCTGGCTCCACACAGATCTTCGTTTGCCTGCACCTCAACCTCTGACTCCCTTTTAAACAAACCTCCGTGATATTTGACGCTTCTCCTGATTACAGACCTAGGCTGCAGTTCAGGACTGTAAAGCCACATTCAAACTGCCCTCTGTTTTAAAAACCTCTTTTATACAGGAAAAGACAGCAGAGGTTTCCTGGATCTAATTTAGATCCCAGATTAGACATTTCTTTACTGTTTATGGTAGCGAAAGACTGTGGTTGCTGGATTGGCGGGAATAAGAGAAAATCTGTCACATTCTTAGCAGTCACTGAAAATAGAAAAGGAGCCGTTGTGATTCACATTGGAAAACACCGGCCGTTTCTGCTGCTGAGCTCAGCAACCCGGAAAGGACAAACACCCAGCCATGCCGGGGGGGGCAGGCGGCTGCCACACGGGCAAGAGCTCGGGGTTCTCGGGGACACCGCTCACCGAGCCGTGTGCGCTCTGCCCAGCGCACACCCGAGCTGCGGCCTCACGTTCTCCTTTTCAGGAGCGGATCCGCAAAGTGAAATTATCTGGACTTTTGCAGAAGAGCGTGGCCCCCAGGTAATGCGTGTCGATGTTAGTGTTGTGCTGAGAAGTATATGGACTTGCCATCCCAAGCCCCTGGTTCATCCTCAGGGCATCGCAACCTGGAGGGCTCCGCAGGACCTCCCCTGAGAGGCAGGCTTGGGTTGTCTGAGCGGTGCCTGGTGATCTGCCCCCTTGTCCTTGGAAGATTGCTTGCTGCAGTAAGGCAGCGTGGAGCTACCAGCGGGACTGATCTCTCCAGTTACCCAACCTGTCTGGATCACTGGAGTCCTAAAGTGAGTAAACAAGATAAGAAATCTGCTTAGGAAATATTCTGGATGAAAGCCCAAAGGAAAAAAGTGTTCTTTTATACAAGAAGGAAAAGCCATCATCTTTCCTTTCCATGTAGACCTCACCCCTGTGCTTGGCAAAGGCACAGGGAGGCTTTGCATGTTTATTTTGAGTAGGAACGTGTGGGCAATGATGGAGGTAGAACCGGGAAAGGCAGTAGGGGGAAAGCACAACTATTCAGAGTACTGAGGAGAAGTGGGACGCTTTGGGGCCTGACTCATGCTGGAGTTAGGCAGAAATACTGCAGAAGGAGCTTGGGTCCCTGCACCCAAGGAGGAGCTCTCACTGACACAGGGGAAGGGATGTGCTCCTGTCTGACCCCTGCCAGCCTCTTGCAGCCAGGCTGGAGATGACTAAGTCGGTGTGGTCTAAACTCCTCTGATTCAGATATGGAACCTTTTGCAATGAGTTTACATCTCTAATGATGTGCATATATTTTATTTACAGGGTTTGTAAAGGCTACAAAGTACAAGCCTGGCTGAAGAGCAATCCTGGAGGTGCTGGGCTGACCCCAGCCCTTGGTCCATGCCCTGAGCTGTCCTGCTGGCGCTGCTGGTCCTGTCCTGCTCCATGGAAGTCTTTTCAGACGCTCACAGGAGCAGCTGGCCTTCAGACTTAAGTGAGTGCCTGCTCACAATTTTGTCAGAAGTCTCACAAAACTCTAGAACCAGAAAGCACATAAAACACACCAAATTTATCAGGTCTAATTCTTTTCCATTGCAAATCAGTGCCATGAATTTTGAGAGTTTACTCCGTCACATTAACATCTAGGATCAGCGATAATTTTCTCAAGTCAGTGGAGGTTTGCATGCACCTCTGAAAGCAGAATTAGTGGCCAGTGCAAGGCTGGCTGTGAGCATTCTGGCTTTCAGCTAACCTTAGTGGGCTTTGCAGCACTAAAGGAAGCCTACCTAGAGCAATTAGCTCATAAGAAGTGTCATTCACAACTAACAAAAATTATATGTTCCTTAATTAAGAGCATAGATGATGTTAGTAATGATGTATTATGTTTATATTATTTTAAAGGGTTGTTTCGATGTCAGGCTTGCTTATGGAGGGTCACTGGTATGAGGACATACAGTAAAACAGACTGAAAATCCATGAAGAGTTATACAGCCTTGCTTTTTCAAAGCACTTGACCTTAGAAGTGCTTTAGATTGCTCCTTTCTTATGTTTCGCTTATTTTTTTTACATTGCGCCTCGCTTGGCAAACACTAAATTGCAGGAAGTAATGTGCAATAAGGGACAGAAACGAGTTCACTTTATTTGGCTGTTAGTATGGTCATTGGGGTGACGAAGAAGAGAATGACAGCTCTGAAATGCTGGTGGCAACCCATGGCTTTCATCTAGGGACAGCTCCTCCAGCTCAGGAACACATGCTCACGTGTTCCTCTGCTGGGATCACTTCGGCATTTTGTCCCTTTTCCTCAAGCTCAGTGTTCGCCTGGGTGCCTGGGGCAGGGGTGGCCCTGTCCCCACTGCCACAGCTGGGCACCCCAGTGCAGCCTGCACCCTGCCGTGCTCTGAGAGGGGGCCAGGGCACACATGTTCAGAACTGCAGGAATGTCACTAGTTCAAGGGCACATCTAGAGGGTTGTCTGACATCTGGAGGAGAGTCCGACATCCAGTGTCTGACGAGAGCCTCCTGGACACTGGTGGGCTCAGCCCCGGGGTGGTGACACTGGTGGTTGCTGTGTCCCCCAGCCTGAGGGCCTTAGGACTCCCACTCATCTTCAAACTGACCTAAACAGATCACCAGTTATCTCCTTCCCATGCAAGTGTTGCTGCTCCTGCATCTCTGCTGTTCGTAGCCTGGTGAAGCCACAGAAAACCAGAGTCTCCATTGATACTGTGAACAGTAGCATCCTCAGTCCCACCAGGCTGCCTGCAAAGAGCCGTTAGACCATCAAGGAAAGAGAGAACAAATGGAGCACACGTGGTTGGTACTCGGGTGTAAGTTTACTGCCAGCTTTGTAAGGATTTCAGCCCAGGAGCACTGTCTTGGTTTGGTGTGGAGCGGGTTTGTTGCTCCTGAGAGAGCTGCCACGAGCCCTGCAGCCGAGCACCAGCCTTGGCACCAGGGACTAACTAAAACATCAGATCACGTTTGAAGCTACTGCAGCCAAACTGGAGGTGGAATGGCACGTCTGTGTGATCAGAGGTAAGCCAGGCAGACTTGGAGAAACAGGATGGAGGAGAGATAGCAGAGCAGGCTCAGACACCGCGGAGCAGGCCTGGGACGCGCTGGCTGCCCCTGAGCTGCGGTAGGAAACTGGGGCAGGTCTGTGATTAGATCTAAGGAGAACTGGGCTGTGCTCAGAGTCCTGCTGCACGGGCTTTTCACCAGAGACAGCAACCTGAATCACCAGCGATGTTCACAGACTGGAAATGCCGCTGCGTACCGAAGCGCAGAACAATTTAATATCAATGCGCTTAATCAAACCAGCTGGGCCTGGCGTGTTGAGCACCGAACCGTCCAGCAGTGAGCGTTGTTTCCCCGTCGCAGCACGCTGATGGGCAGCAGGGATGTCACCTCCCAGGGTGGTGACACATCACACAGGTGGGACCCAAAACTGCGATCTTAGAGAAATCAGTGGATTGAAAAAAAGTTCTTGTTGTTAAAGAGTGAGCGGTGGGGAACTTGTGATGTTTTCCCAGCTGCAGACTAACTGGCAGCGTGGCTGTAACATCTTTCTTAGGCGCTATTCCAGAAAAACACTTGAGTACGGCTTAATTAAATCGTGTGAGAAGTTTAAAGGGCTTGAAAGCATGCAGCTGAATGCTTTGCTGGGGACTTAATATTAATGCCTCAGTTTCCCTTCTCCATCACAGAGAAAGAAATATTTACTTCCCATCCAGAGTACTGACAAGCTTAATTCAATTTTACTTGTAAAGTGCCCTGTGGGCCCTAGGGAAAAGGTGCTATAAAAATAAGAATATTATTCTGCACTGCCTGGCAAGACAGCACTTAGCTTTATATATTATCCTAGTGGCAATACGTCTCCCTCTGGCTGACAGCAGGAGCAATTAATGTATATAAACCAAAAGAGGCTGTTTGGAAGGCTTGTGTTCCACGTAATTTGCAAACACCTGATGACAAATCTCAATCTGAAAAGATGGAAACGTCAGTGGTTTTAAGGGGTTTTAGTGCAAAACATGCCTGTGTGTGACTTCAGAGCAGCAACGGGAAAAGGACTCTTCCTCCAGTAATGTATTTTTATTCCTTATTCTTTTTTATAGCCTTTGCTATTAATTTTTCAGTTTTTCCTGGTCTTTTATGGTTTAGCAAACTGTACTCTAACACTGCTCTCTTATTTCAAATTTTCTTGATTGGATTGAAAAGAATCTGGAACCTCAGAGACAGCCAGAGTGAAGGGAACCACTGCCAAGGAGAGGCCTGCGAGTGAAGCCAGCATGGGAGAGGTTAGGGTAGGGTTTATTTTTGGAAAATCCAGATTATAATTTAGAACAACCCTCTAATTGTGATTCTGCATTTATACATGTTGAAAATACTGTTCAGGACAGAGCATCCTGAGGAACACACATTTTCCTTAAGGTTCACTGGCGTCAGTACAAATAACATGAGTATTTTGGACATTTTGAATGCTCTGTCTTTTCATGCATTGAAATACAAGTATGCTGTAATGCCTGTTCCTTTGCCAAATGTGACTGAAAAAAGTGTTGCTTCAAACCATCTCCCCGGATAAAAAGCCAAATGACTGGGAAGTCTTCACTGGTAGTTGTTGTGAATCCTCATTTCCAGCCTATATTTCTGAACACTATATTCTGACCAAACTTAATGTTTTTTTCCTATTTTTGTCCTCTTTCAATGACATAGTAAACGTCAAGAATCATAGCTACTTCTTTGGCTTTTTTAACGTTTACTATGTATTCCATTTGCAATACTATTAGGATGAAAATGAATTTTAACAAATTCATTGAATACCTGACAAAGTATTTATAGCGAGTAAAGAAAAAGTGATTTTTTTAAAAATTTTTTTTTTTTTTGAAGTACGAACAGTGGCAACTCCCTTCTCTGTGTGTTTCTGCCCTGCCTTTCCAGGATACAGTCTCTCCATGGAAATAACATTTCCTCTTCTATGCCTGCTGCAAGTGGCACACAATGGAGCCCCATTACTCAACAGAGAGCCTACATGCCACGGAAAATAAATAATTAAACTGTTTCGGTAGGTGAATACCGCCTTTCCCCCTCGTGCACAGGGCAGGCACTGTTCCACCCCCGGCAGCAGGTTCCTCTGAGGGTCAGGCTCCTTGCAGACCTCTGGCACTAAACCTGGACCGGCTGACAACGCTGTCTGTCCCTCTGGGACTGTCCTAAGGGGACGGGGTCAGCTGAGTCCCCACCACCTGCTCTGGCTGCTGCGTCGGAGTCAAGGGTGGAGGAAGTTTATAACCAAATTATGTGTCCATCATCCTCAGGGACCTTTCCAGAGCTATAGGTTCTATCTGTGCTAGGCAGGCACTCATTTTGTGCTCCCCCCACGTTTTTTCTCTAGCTCTATTAAGCTTGGTTTTGTGATACATACTACACGGCCTGGGAGCTTCACACGAATACTCTAGAGGATGAAATACTGTTCAGCTTCCATTGGGAGAGGGAAGAAATGCAGAGCTGCCCACCCGGGATTCTCGGCTCCACAGTTGTGGGGTCGGTGCTGCCCTGGCACCTGTGGGTCAGAACAGAATTCGGGAGGCTGCTGCGGGCCATCACTGTCTGATCAGAGCTGATCAGCCTTGCTTTCCCGCTCGTTTTCATCTATAACTTAGTGCGTTCTCCGCTTGTTTTCTTCACCTCTGGTTTGCACATTTTTCTCCTTTCTACTATACTACTGAAAAGGTACATTCCCTCACTCCAGAGGAGGGCAAGGGAATCTCTGGGTTTTCTCCTCAACATAAACTGCAGCTTCTCCACATGCTGTGGCACCTCAAGTGCTTTATTTTGCAAACAAATTTCAGGTTACCGCTTTGCCGGATAACATATATGTAAGGAACTGATCAGCACCCATGGTGTTCTTGGTGTTTAAGTAATGATGTAAAAGAAGACCAACACCAATTTGGTTGACATTTCTAAATCGCTCCATTTGAAACTTCTGGTGCAAGTTGTTTGAGCGGCAGAGTATGTCAATTAGATCGTGTGGCTCTGGCTTGTGTAACGAGCGTGGGCTCGGTCCTTGCCAATGCCATGCAGGCAGTGTCCAGCCGGTGTCACACAACACCTGGAGCTGCTGCTGCCAGGTGACACTTTTGGGCACCTATTGTGCAGCTGGAGGGGGCTGTTAGCAGAAGGGGAGTCTCGCGGTGCAAACAAAACCCAGTGTTTCCTGGTCAGCACCCAAAATTTGCCAAGGGAGGTGAAACGGGAGCAGCCAGGTGGCAGTCAGGCCCAGCTTTCAGAGTTTTAACCGTAAGGGAGGTGGATGCAGAAGGCTGATAACAAAGCGGGGATGAATATTTGGTGCTACAGTGACCAGAGCCATGTGGAAGAAGTGTGAGCAAGGTGGCTTCCCATGGTTTGCATCCTTGTGCTGGGGTGTCCAGAAGGCACCTGCCACACGTCAGAGCAGCCCTAAAGATGCGGCCGCCTGCTGCAGCATCCTCAGACAGCCCAGGGCCCTGCGAAAGCCTCTTCCCAGATCTCCCACTCGATCCTTTTCACAAGCAATATATTTATTTAAAGAAGGGGCAGGGGGGCGTGGAGGTTGTAAAGCTTGGTATGATGCTGGTTTTGTTTGCCAAGCAAAAATCTGAAAGAATTAAGTACGCAGAACAATTGACTTGGTGAAGCAAATGAGGAATGGCTTTAAACGTGCCACGTGTTTGTTGCTGCAGCTGTACTGCTGATAGCTGATGACAGTTTGCTACTGGCTCTGGACAGTGGAAAAAGTCATCTCAGTAACAGCAAACAGGGACAAAACCCTCCCTTAAAACCAGAGCAAGGCAACGGACTCTCAGCACGATGGGTTGTGACTAGGGCCCTGTTTCTGAAACATGATCCATGTGTGCAAATCCCACACAGATCAGATGCCAAAACTGCAGCACTTCTTTGACATTTCAGTTGAGAAGGAGAACAAATGTGTTCTGTACTCATCTTTTCTTTTTTTAAGCAAAAACAATTAACTTTGCAACAAGGGCTTTGATTGCTATCTCTCTGACATCAGCTTTACATTGATGTCATTCTATAGACGGGTGGGATCATTGCTGATTTGCACTGGTGTAAGCAGAAGAACAATCAGGCTCTGTGTTTTCCAGGCAGTGAAGCTGCTTATGTTTTGTGCAAAGAAAGAAACTCAGTTACACAACCTAAAGGGAAAATAAATTAATCAAGAAATTCAGAAAGAGCCAAAAGCAATATAAGCACAGATACAGCTACAATGTTCTAACTGTATCGCTAGTTTTTAAAAAGTACCTAGCCTAATTAAGTAAAGATTGACTTTGCTATAAATATGTACAGTGATCTTTTTCATTTTCAAGTTTTAATTGACATCCGAAAGTGAGCAATTTAATAACTTACTGCAACGTTGTTTATTTTTTTAGTCTACATCCTGTACCTTACCGCTTTTGTTTGAGATCCCGGAACAAATGTCAACTTCCCTTCCCCTTCAAATAACGTTATACAACATCAGAATAAATCAACCATATGATTAAAACTATAATTGACCTAGTGTGAAAGTAGCAAAGAAAGCACTACCCAATATAGCCCGAGTTGAAATCCTAGCTCCCTCTGTTTGAAGGGGAGTTGACCTTTGTATATATGCCAAGGATTTCACCATTGATGACATTTGCCAGACATGGTTATGTGGGGTTTTTTTACACAGCGAAGTATAATCAGGCCTTTCAGCTTTTAACTTTTAATGCTTATTTTTTTGCTACAGTTGTTACTACGCTCTCACTTTCAGAGGACGTCAGACTCCTGAAAAGAGAAATTGTTTTAATTTAGGTACAGTAAAGCTTACAAACACTATGCTCGGGGTGAGAGACACAGGCTTGGACTTTATCAGGAAAGTTTTGGTAAATGAAGAGAGTGGAGCTGGGCCCATGGCTGATACAACCAGCCATGACAACAAGCGAGGTGAGCGGTAGCATTCTTCCCTATGGGCTGTACAATTAGAGGACAGCAGCTAATGAAGGAAATTTCAGGGAGCACATTTTAGCTAAAGAAGAAAGAAAAATGGGAACCAGTGAAATCCACATCTGGGTAATTTTCACATTTCTATAGTGAAAATTTCAGTCCTGATTGACTGTGTACAATCCTTTCTGCTCAGTGCTGTTTCCATTTGGTCTTTACTGTTAACACGTAGCTTATGCCACTAAATAACCGTCAATATATTAGAAGGGTTTTGGCTAATAACTATGCAACTAAAATATTTAGAACGAGACCATGGCAGTTTTGCAATAGCTCTGGTGTTTACCTAATAAGCCCCAACTCACTGACTACTTTAGTAAATGATATGTGACTCCTCTTGTAAACCATGCATGTGGTTACATTAAATATTGCCCTGTATTTAACAATGTGATACTCTCCTGCCCTACTCTCTTGTAAGTCTAGTAAGAGTTGTGGTATTAATTCAGCCTGGGTGGAATTATAGGCTGGGCTTGCTGCTCCAGCAAGGTAATCACTCCTCTACATAAACGAATTATCCTTTTCATTTATGGTGCCTATGGAAAATTGTCTGTCGTTTCAATACATGCGGAAGTGTGGCTGTAGTAACTCTTTGATGTATTGCACACGTGTTCACCATGTCAGTTTTCTCCTAGGTGCCAACAGCTGTGCGGGGTGTGATGTATGACAAGGTGGCCCTTCGGAGGATGCTGTCACTGCTCCATCTGTGACCACTGGGCATCTCTGTGAAAGGGGGACCAGTGTGACAGCGGGTGAGCACTGCCTGGAAATGGCAAGTCCAAAGCCCTGCCTGACAGAAGCTGAATGGTGTGGTGTCCTGGTTTTAGCTGGGGTAGAGTTAGTTTTCTTCCTAGTAGCTGGTACAGTGCTGTGCTTTGGATTCAGAATGAGAATAATGTTGATAACACACTGATGTTTTAGTTGTTGTTAAGTACTCAAGGACTCTTCAGCTCCTTGGGCCGTGCCAGGTGCACAAGAAGCTGGGAGGGGGCACAGACAGGACCGCTGACCCAAAAGGATATTTCATACCATAGGACATCATGCTTAGTATACATTTTGGGGGAAGCTGGCCAGGGGAACTGCTGCTCGGGGACAGGCTGAGCATCGATCCATGGCTAGTGAGCAACTCCATTTCGCATCGCTTGCTTTGTATATTCTATTATTGTTATTATAATTGTTGTTGTTATCATTGTTTCCCTTTCTGTCCTATTTAACTGTTTTTTTCTTAACCCACCAGGTTTACCTTTTTTTCTGATTCTCTCTCCCATCCCACCGGGGTGGGGGGAGTCAGTGAATGTGTGCGGTGTTTAGCTGCCTGCCGGGCTAAACCACAGCAGATGGCAAGTCTGCAGGCAGCCACGCAGAAAAACCTGGCAAAAGGTGGTTGTGGCACAAGCTGCAGCTGAGGAGTTTGTAGCAGTGGTGAGGGCAAAGGCTGCGAGCGTGGGTCCTGCGGATGGGAGCGCTGTCCCAGCCGGGAGGAGGGGGCTGCGATGCGCTGCCCACCCGCTGCTGCAGGGCTGAACCGCGGCCTGGCTGCTGCTGCAGGGCTGAACCGCGGCCCGGCTGCTGCTGCAGGAGAGGGAAAGTAAACAGGGCTGGCAGAGGCACCAGAAGTTGAACTTGGTGAGCTCCTACCAGGTGGAGTTACACCAGTCATTAATTTGGTGCAATTGCTTGTGCAGAACTGTGCTGGAAATTATTGCAAGACAGATCAAGGCATCGGCAATAGGAAAATAGCGTTGCAAAGCTCCAAACACCTCCTTCCAAGTGTTATGCGCTCACTTTCCATGGAAATAATATAAATGGGGTGCTTGGATTCTTGCCCAATCACTGCAATGAGTAACTGGGTTATAGCTTCTGGATATACCTGCTCAGAAGGAAACTGAGAGTGCTGAGTGGTGAGAGATGACCTAGATTGGAAACAGTTCTTGTGCTGCTTTTTTCCCAAAACCTTCCACTGTTGGTGACATCCTGCTGTTTCTCTTGGCAAACATGTATATCTAGCTTCTGTTCAGGGAATGTCAGGGCTTGCTTTTGCTACAAAAACTTCAATTTTAATACAGAAACCTATATATTTCCGATTAATGGTTCCATCGAGCTTATTCCTGGGTAAACATTGTGTGGTGTTAGCATTCATCACTGAACCGGCACCATCCCCCTGAAAAAATACTGGAAAAAAAACCCGAACAATCTTTTTACAGTCTAGAATGAATATTACAGCCACAGAAAAGTTATTTGTAAAACAGAATAATTTCCCTCTCTTTCAGAAATTAACGATCTGTTCACAAGTAGATCGTTTACTTTTCAGTGCATTACTGCCTGATTAGTCAGGTGCTGTTGCAATAAAACTTAACTGTTGTGATCTTAGTAGGTATCCGCTCAGATTGACGCATACAGAAAGGGTGGTTAGGCAGTGTAAAACAGCAGCCTCACCTGTCTTCATACTTCTGTATCTCCATTAGCACCAGTCGCAACTTCAGCTGAGACGGTATTATTCTCTTTCAGAGCTGGTATCTAGCTACACATCATGGTTTAGCTACTGAAGGAGCACACAGTGTTTATGAAATACCATTTTAGGAGTTGCTTCAAACAGAGAAGAGATTATACAGGTTACTGTTTCCAAAGTCAATTACGGAAAGGCTTAATTTCTGTTGGCAAGAAAGCCTGGCTGTGAGACCCGTGTCTCTGGAAGAGCGGCAGCAGAAGTGATTCCATCCGCAGAGGTGCTAAAGCGCTGCTGCCAGCAGAGTGCGGAAGGCACAGGGCAGCCCATGTGAGCAGGGAACCTGAGGAGCAGCACAGGGACCGGGTTGCTTACAACCAAAGGAATCTCCTATATGTAAACAAGGTTTAGCGGCAAAGTGTCGAGTCCAAGAAATTATTTCTAGTGAGGAGGATACACTTTCATTTCAAGAGGAGTGCGCTTACTGCTCTGTTGTGCTCATAGTGCCCTTTCTGCTTAGTCTTGGCTGTGTCTTCAGTGAGAAAGTGCTACTTGGAAAACAAAGGAATTCAAGAGCATGCAGGAGATTTTTTTTTTAAAAAAAGGTCATTTTACTAATTTCAGTTTAGGCAGTGAGAACATGGTAATAGCTACATATTTTTACTTTGAAAGGACCAATTAGTAGTGAAGTTAAGCAATGGAGTTTTTAGTAGGAACTGGATGAAAACATAAATACCTGTGAGCAAACGCCAGTGTCTAACATTAGAGCACCTGGTGATTTACACTTGTTATGTTTGTTTACTCTCTCCAAAATATTTAGCACCAGGATCACGATTTGTATATTTCTAAGAAAGAAAACTAAAATATTGCTGTTCCTGCTGTGTCATAGATCCTGATTTTCCAGCCAGGGGGCAGGTTTCCTGTAGGAGTAACTCCATTGACTTAATTGGTGCATTTATACCAGGGAGAACTGATGTAAAAATATAAGAATCAAGCCCATAGGCCAAAATTTTCAAAAATAGGTATTAATATCTAAAATTAAGTGCCTAATTCCATAATTAGGAACCTGGATAAAGGTGGGCTGTTTTTTAAAAACACTGCGGATTGACAAATTCTGCTGATGTCAATGGGAGCTGGAGGAGATTTTTTTGTTTGAAAATCAGGCTGGTTTATTTAAATGCCCAAATATAGCTATGGGCTAACGTTGGACATTGTGGGTTGATGGTTTCCACTGCCTATCGCTGTGTATGACTGTATCAGCACCCACAGAGTTCTCATCATGCAGTACTCTGTAGAACCTGAGTATAGCCTATCATGTCAGACTTTGTGATATGACAGCCTGTGTTTGGGGACTGAAAGTGAAAAGATGTGATTAATTTACTTTTTGATGCTCAAGCAACCCCCAAATGTAACTGAGAGAGGCCTAAGGGCTGCTCAAAATTATGCTGGTGAGAAGCTTTGTGGAGGAACTTCTGCCCAGGTTGGGGATGAATATGGAACAAAACCTCCTCTGTGGCTCTCCCATCAAGGTCTTCCTGCCTCTCAGAACAGCATGAAATGAAGCAAGTGGAAGAACTCTGGAAGCACTTAATGCCACCCAGAGACCTCTGCATGGCGTAACGACCTGCCTTACCTGGAAATTGTAAGGATGAGAAATGTGGTTTGGGCACTTTTAGTACTTTTTTTTTTTTTTAATCTGTTTGCCTTGATGCTACTAAAATACTTAAATCGAGCTGTTAAATAAAGATGAATGAGGCTAAAACATACTCAGGAGTGTTGGAGGCTGAAGACAACAGCAGTGGCACAAAGGCAGGCAGACGCAGAGAAGACAATTTTCTCAAGCTGTCCTTGCTATTGCGGTCATAGGTATCTTGAGAAAGAATTACAACGAATTCTCTTCTATTCAACTAGACCCACTGATCTGTATGTGATGATTAATCAAAAATCAAACCCCAAATGGCCATAACTCCCAAACCTAAACTTTTAGCACATATTGACATTTTAATTATATTGGTTTATAACTCTCTCAGTTTCAGTAACAGCTGGCTCTTCTGTTCTTGTGGATTAATAAACTCCTACAAGCACATAACTTGTTTCTATTTTAATGCTCTTTCCAAGGTGGTTACTACTGGTGACAATTAAATTACAGTTGATTTTTTGTAGTTTTTTTTAGCACATTTCAAATCTGCTTCATTGCATACTGTATCTTTTAGTCCATCTCTGATGTCTTCATCCTTTGGCTATAATGTTCTCCCAAGTGTGGTGGCTTTATACCACAGAAGTGGCAGCCGTGTCAAAAGCAGTTGTGCCACATCACTTAACAGACAGTAATTGCCTCCAGGAATCTTGGTCTGCTGCATCAGACATCACTTCTTCGATAATTAAAGATGAAAAGACACTTGGGGATATAACCTAAAATACACTCTGTTGCAGGTTGCAGGGACCATGCCAAAAGCATAAAGTGCTGAAGTCCTGGAAGAAAACACAGCCATACATTGTCTTGAGTTACTTTAAAACAAACCAACTAACCAACCAACTTATATTCTATATGAACAAGGCTTATGTGGCAGCACTGTGTCATGCTGCCCCAAGTAGGGATTTTTTTAAAGTCCGATGGCCGGTTTCAGCCAAACTGCACATGGGTAGTGCTCATAAGAGAGGTCTGATGCATTCAAAAGAGGTGGAGTGTCCCTCTTAAGATTTCCACTCAGAAAGAGGTTGCCACTGAAACTCAGCTCTTCAACACCAGAGACTGCACGTGCAGAGGCCGCTGTGTCTGCATGGATGCTGCAGCTCTCACGGGTCTAGGCACCGAAGTTAACCAGCCGCAAGACACAAACTGAGCAGAAACCTGCTTTTGTCCCGGGTTGTGCTCCCAGAAGTGCGTGTTGGTCTGGACTTGGCAGTGGGAGGGCAGTTAAAGTTTTGTTCACATTTCTAAGCTAATCCCGCTTTTGTGTGACGCTGAATGCAGCTATACACCTTTCAGACGTTTTAACCTGATGTTCAGCTCCTGAGATCAGAAATGCATTGTCATTGCAACTGTCATTGTTCTCAAAAAGTTTCTGAGTGTGCGTCAGTGAATTCTCATGGTTGAAGCCCCTTATGCCATATTTTCTCTGTGTATTCATACAGTGCTCATTGTTTGGTTGGTGACTGGGAGGAAAGTTATGAGTTCAAGGGCATTTTTAGCCAAGTAAATGCACAAATTCGTTTGGGATGTTCATCCTTATTTTGCTTTTAATATTATACATGAAATATCATTGAATTAGATCTATCCATTCTCAGTTTTGCGTTCTGCTTTTTTTCAGATGCTATATGTCTATCTGGTCAAAAGGGAAACCGTCCTTCTTTATCTGAAGCACAGCCAGAAATGGAACACGTATCTTTGACATACCTGTTGCTCCCTGGGTCCAGATATGGTCTCAAGAGGGGAAGCTGACCCTGAAATCTCCTATGCAGTCACAAAGAACAGGGCTCTGCGCACCAGACCTGGCTTACTCTTGTCATATCCCTTAGAATTTTTTTTTTTTTGAATGATCAGTGGTTTTCAGGCTGGCACCTGCATTTTCCATTAGCTTGAAATCCTAAGAAGAACCGTGAAGTAATGGGAAACTGTGCACTTACTATCTGGCTCATTAATTAAGAAAACACTATGGAGAAAGCGGTTTGTGAGAGCATTTTCTTGGAAGCTGGGCCTATTTGTGTCTGGTGAACTGTTTAAAAAGTGCTGAAGTGAGATAAAGACTTTAAAAACTATTAAAAAATACTATGTGAAGCGTAACAGTTAAATAGATACAGTTGTAGTTAAACAGTAGAAAGGCAGATTTTATTTTTGACTGTAAAACCAATATTAGAACAAGCTACAAACTAATTTACAATGTCTTACAGCAACAATTAGTGGCCTAAAAGATGTGACTTCTCATTAGGATGACTATCAGTGGTAGGAGGATCTGACAGGTGGCTGAATCATGCTCAGTGTAGTCATGATGATCTTCACATGTACATGCATCTAGCCCATTTATTGCTCAGTCAAATTCCTCCTTTTATAATTCTGGATTGCCACATTTGCAATTATATTGCATCCGGTGGAGAGCTCCGAGATCTGTAATTACCAAATACGTCTACAGCAGTCACACAGCAACAGAAGTGACACTCCTGTACTCATGAATGTAATATCAAAGCACCGCATGTGATACCCTCCTACTTGCCCGTGTAGTTTCTGAACTGAGTATGGCTGAAATGAGAGGTGTTTACCGAGCAGTTTATTCTGTGAAGAACCCTCCCAGTGTAATGATGCACAACTGATAAATGAGAGGAGGAAACAGATTCAGTTCATATGAGCCAAACAGCATAGAATTGAGTTGTTCTGGAATTTTATGTTCTTTGCAATATCTTCTGTGGCTGCTTGGCTACCTGTATATGCATCTGCTGGGATCCTGGCACACCAGAAAGTGGGGGGAGTTGACTGACCCATGACCATTGTTTCTCTATAGAAAGGGCAGATGACGTTCATATTTATAAATTGCCTTGTTGTCGGGAGCGAGTGCCCCCCATAGAGCTCAGTCTGTAAGATGTAAGCATTTGTAAACAATAATCAGAGTGGCAGGGAATTGCCAGTGTAATGACTGGAGGTGTCTGTGTACATCCCAACTACAGGACCACATCAAAGCGAGAGGGGCCTGTATCATCCTCTCTGTCTTTTCCGAGTCCAGCTCAGAGCAACAGAGCTGTCTGTGGGGCTTCCCCTGGCCATGGCACAGTCTCCACGTGGTCTTGGGTGCTCCACTGGAAGTGGAGAGACCCATTCCCTCTACTGTCGCGGGCCCATGGTGCCAGAGGGAGCCCTGCCACTGCAGCAGCTGGTTCCCGGTTCTCTGCGGTGGCATCAGCAGCGTGTCCACGCAGCCCGGAGCAGGCTCGGGGCAGGGGTAGGGCGGCACCTGCGGGGAGGTTGGCACTGGCCGGCCTGCTCTGCCAGGAGCCACACAGGCCTCGAAACGAGGGACAGTGCAGGCCCGGCCCTTTCGGGGAAACTTGAATTTCTGCTGGATTAAGTTGGTTGTGTAACCACAGCCCAGCTGACTCCATTGTTTCTCCGCACTAGTTATCAGTGAGATGCGAGCGCCAGGCCCAGCGCTGCCAGGCAGGGCAGTCAATGGGCTGTGACGGGAGGGCGCCAGGGACACAAACGACGCCTTGTCACCTCTTTCGCGGCTCTTCTGGCCGGGCGGCCTGAGCGGGCGGGGGCACAACTTCCCGCGGGTCCGGCACTTCGCACTTCGAATCGCCCCTCGGCGGGCGCGTATATATATACATGTACATAGATCCCGACGGCGATGGGCACTCGCTCGTGTGGAAACACAGGAGTCCGGCGTGAGAGCCCCCGTGCAGCCGCACCGGGCGGAGCGGGACAGCCGGCAAGCGGCTGACGGCGGTGCGGGAAGGCCCTTCGCGGGAGCGGGCCCAGGGGCTGCGCCAGCCCCGCAGGAGCCGGGTGAGTGAGGGGCCGCTCTCCTCCACGGAGCGGCTTCCCCCGTACTTGGCGGGGGGAAGGCAGAAGGGGAGGATGCCGTTTGGGTGAGACGACAAACGGCAGCGGAGCGCTGTGCCGTGCAGAGGGGCGCTGTGCGTGCAGAGGGGCGCTGTGCGTGCAGAGGGGCGCTGTGCCCTGCAGAGGGGCGCTGTGCGTGCAGAGGGGCGCTGTGCGTGCAGAGGGGAGCTGTGCCGTGCAGAGGGGAGCTGTGCCCTGCAGAGGGGCGCTGTGCCGCGCAGAGGGGCGCTGTGCCGTGCAGAGGGGCGCTGTGCCGCCCGGGCCGCGGTCGGCAGCAGGCCCCAGCCGGGCGGCGGTCTGTTGCCACGACAACCGAGTTGGTCGCCCGGCGGGCAGCCAGGCAGGAAGTGCGGGCAGGGGATTGGCTGCTGTGGGGCACGTGAGGCGGGCGAGGGGCGGGGCGGTTGGACCGGCCCGGGGGCCGGATGAGCGCGGAGCGGGGCGGGAGCGGAGCGGGGTCCTTCGGTGCCGGCTGCCGTACGCCCCCCTGTCGGTGGCCGGCGAGGCGGCCGAGCGTGGCGGGTCCCCCGCGGTCGAGCTGCCCTGCCGTGCCCGCCGGGCTGTGATGTGTGTGCCCCGCTCGGCGGGAGGCGGGGAGTGCCCGGCGGAGAGGAGGGGAGTTAGTCAGCGGCGAGGAGGAGGAGGAAGGGCGGGAGGCAGGGCCATGGAGAGCAGCGCTCCGCGGCGGCGGGCGGCGCGGGCTGTCTGACCGGGGCGAAGCTCCAGGGGCACGGCCGGCAGCCCGGGCGGCAGCGGCGGGGCCGGGGATGAAGGTGCCGGGCAGCCCCCCGCCGCCAGCCGCCGGCCGGTGACGGGGCGGGGGCCCGGCGGGCCGCTCGCTGCCCTCGTCGGGGCAGGCGGGAGGGAGGGGACTCCGGCCGGGGTGCCATCGCCCGGGGCCGCGGTGACTCAGAGCCGGCGCGGCCGGGGGTGAGCCGAGGTCTGTTGTTGTGGGATTTTTTTCCCCGGCAGGTTATAAATAGCCCCGCGCGGCGCCGTGTCACGGAAGGACACGCTGGCCGGGCGCGGGGAGAGGCCGCCGCGCTCCGCCTGCTGCCGGCGGGCACAGCTGCGAGCGGCGGGCCGGGAGAGCCCCCGGCGGCGCGGCCGGGCCCCGGCCGCTCGGTTCTGCGCACGGCAAATAATTGATACCGCTTGCGGGAGGGAGCGGCGTCCAGTCTGCGCGGGGAGAGCGGCGGAACGCTTCGGCTCCTTCAGACCTCTCTGAGGAAACAGAGAAAATGAAGCCGGAACGAGGTAAAGGGTTTATCAAGATGTTTCTTTTTTTGTTTTGCTGTGTTTCTAGGGGTAGAAATAGCCCTATATTTCGTTTCGGTGTTATCGCTTTATTTCCTTATCCCCTCCCCTCTCATTTTTTGGGGTGGGAGAGAATCCAAGTACCCGGGTTCCCCTCGGGAAATGCTAATGATCCTGTGAAGGTACCTCCGGAGGTGATTAACAGCCCCATGTCCTGCCTGCCCTTCGGCGTTCCATTGTCTGGGCTGGGTGGAAGGGAGACAAACACCGGAGCACACTGCTTTTGCTCTGGGAATGCTGCAGTTTGCGTGTCAGGTACAGTCGCCTTGTTAGCACAGAACCGCAGTGCTGGGGCGACAGTCGGTCAAAGGCAAATCGGCACCGACAGACAATGCCAGCACATGCACAAAAACGTCAAAACGTAGCTGAAAAATACCCTGGAAATAACCGTAGCTTCCATCTGTGTTGTATAACCTAGCAGTGTTTTTTGTTCCAGTTTCAAAGGAGATGTATCGTAACAAGGGTGCCGAAATAGTAGTTTTTCACGGTCATTTGGTTACTGTCTTGTCTGGATTACTGAAATCTGGTTTTACAGAAAAATAAAGTCGACCGTCTATGTATATGTTTATAACCCTTCAGCTCTTTGGCAGTATAGCAACAGCTGCTGATGCCCCTAGAGTTCAAAATATGTCATGACTTCTATTTTGATCCACATGAGCAGTGATTATTGATTCTTCTTAGTTAAGGCAAGATTAGTTTTTTAAACAAATCTTATGAGTGCTCATCGTACAATTCAGAGTGTTAGCTTAAAAAAAAACCACCCTTGCTTACATATTTGGGTTTCTTAAAGTTTTGATGAGTGTATTGTTTACTTGTTAGCTTTCAGTTTTAAAAACATTGTGTTATGATCACTTTTGTGTTTTGAGAAACACTTTAATATATCTTAGATATTCGCGTGCTAAATACTAACACTTACATGACAGAGACATCTTAATTAGGTTTGTTAATGACATGTTTGCTAATAGTGACACCGCATAAATGACCACTCTTAGGTGGATTTCTTGTGTGTATATGCTGTAAGGATTATATGGTGTGACGATTGCACAGATAGTACAGAAATTATTGTAAACATGCATAAATTAATGGGGTTTAAGCACTAGGGATTTGAAATGGGCTTTTCTCTTTGCTTTCTTCCTTGTTTCTTAATTGCTTAAACCTTCACCTGATCGATTGCAGCAAGGCAGGTTGTTTTTGAGAATCTCTTTACATGTTAATACCAGACCTCAAAGTTTGAAAACTATGTCCTGTCAAGGTGGAAAAAAATTCAAAACAGCCAAGTAAAACCCAGCTCAGTGTTTGCAGCTTTAAAATGTTCTGCTGTAGCAGTTCAAAGCCTCTATAAGGCCTTTGTCTATTATTTTCTTTAATTTTTAGGCAGGAAAAGTTAGAACATAGCAAACACCTTGATTTGCCACAAGATAAGTGATCAGATGCCTTTTTTTAACCAATGTGGTGTAGAGGGGCAACCAAACTGATAAAGAAAGCAAGTAATTAGGTTGTTGATGTTGCGGTCTAATTTTTTTTTTCCTAAGCTGACAGTTAATAAATTTGAGATTATTATCTGTTGTAAAATGTGTACCACAAAGTGACTGAAACCCTTTAGAAGTAATGTCATGAAATTCTTGAAAAAAAATCATGGATCGTGCCAAACAGTGGAGAGTATCTCCAGCCATTTTAGTAAATACCTCTGGCTTAGCTGTGTGCTAATGTAATAGGGCGATACCAAGCACAAAAGGGGCTGTGAAAATGCTGCCTAAATGCCACATGCGGCCCAGAGGCTCTTAGGAGGCACGAATCATGCAAATGTTTACTTGTGCTGCTTTCTGCATAGCAGCTGCACCACAGGATCCAAGCAGCCAAGTGTGCAGTCACCTGCTCCCAAGCGTTGCAAATTAATGGCAAAGGCCAGGGGAGAAGCAGACCACTCAGCTTGCCACAGTCTTCACCCTCAAAATCCTGAGAAGACTGCAAATCCACACACCAAGTGAAACATAAGGAAACAGACTTAAAAAGACTTGAAATGTTTTGGGCTTTTTTTTTTTTTCTTTTTTAATTCTTACAAATAATTATATCACAGTCCATTTGGAGCAGAGAGATACAGCTCTTGTAGTTAGAATTAAGCTTAAAACTATATTTAATAGGATTGTAATGCCTAGGCATGTTGGGAGAAGATATGGTTTAGCCTTAGTCATATGACCAATAAGATTCTTGTTATCACCAGCAAAAATGGGTGGTCCAGGAGAAGAAAACATTTTTAACAGTGGGAAATGTTACAGAATATTTTTATTTAAGGAGGTGACAGGGATGAGCAGAAATGAAAAAAGGGAAATTTGGCCCTAAGGTACTTACCTTTCTTCATAATAAGGCAAGTTTGAAAATTACGGATATAAACATGCAATAGACGAGAGAAGTATGGAGGAGGTGAAATGTGGAGTGTTGCTTAGCAAATCCATGGAGCAGGAGAAGAGGGGTTTGAAAGTCCAGGTAAAAATGAGTACTTATTCCTTTGCCATGCAAAGGCACAGAGCATCCACAGGCCATGTCTCATGGGCATCGCTCAGGACTTACCCATCAGGTGGGGTGTCAGCGTGGACAGGCAGTGCTTGCTCTAAGCACATTGACAAAACTACCTCAATATCAGGTCTAGAGCATACAGGAACTAAAATACTGATGCCTGCCACTTGGCTTTACCTTTCCTACAGTGCCATTCTTGAAAGTGGTGAAGCTGAGGTTCCACCAGTGCCAAGAATGATCTATCTATCTATCTTTATTACAGTGTTTTTGGAGTGATGTTTGAGTTTGGGTTTTTTGTTGTTGTTGTTTCCTCTTTCTGCAGTAAGAACATACCAGCTTACCCAGCTTTGCTCCCTGATACCATCACCGTTCAGTTTCTGCAGTACAGCTGCCTAGTCAGCTGCTTCATGTTGCATGTTTGGGCCGCTGTTTCCTTTCTCAAGTACAGAGCTTTGCTCTTGCTTCTATTGAACTTCGTTCTAATGACTTCTGATCGTTTTGCTGGTTTATTGAGTTTGGAAGACAGAGCTAGACTTCGTAGCAGAACGCTTGCAAACTCTTCCAGTTCAGCTTTGTTCATAAACTGTATAAACACGCTGTTTCACCATCGCAGTTAATGAAAACATTGCATAATGTCAGGGTGATAGCTTACTGCCAAACTTGGAAGGCTTGTTATGTACTCTTAGAGTACACTTGGTGCACAACTGGAACAAATCTTGTGGTTTAGATGAATCTACAGTATAGTCGTATTTTACTGTGGGAATGTTACAAGACATCAAAAGTCTTACTATAGTCTAAATAGCTCGGAGTTACTGCTCCTTCCTCTCCCTTGCTGCATGAATGATCGGTTAAAGGAGGAAGACAGGCTTGTTTGTCTCTAAATGCATGCTGCCTGTTTTTTATCACCTTATTCTACTATTTTCTTACTTTTTTATTACCTTGCTTTGTTTATTACTCCGCTGTGTGTTCTCTGTGTGGAGACTATTCTGCTTTCACTTACAAATTAAGCAAAAAGCCTCTTTTTGAAGCATCAGTTCTGTCTTTGAGGTTATCCTAATTTAAAGAAATGGCTCTCTGTCTACAGGAAAGGAGCAGTCTGTCTGAAGATTGCTTTTTCTCTTCTCCCTCCTTCTTTGCAAGTCAAACTCAGATATGTGCCTCTGGGTCTGTTTGTAGTAACTGGGTTAAGTGACTTTCTTCCACCTTATTTGGTGGTTTGGTATGGAAAGAGCTAACTCTGAGTTCAACAATAGTCTGTTTACCATCTCCTGTTGGAAACACAGCTGAAGGATTTCTGGATGTATCTGTGAGGAAAGCTAGAGGAGAGATTAATGAAGGTGAACAGCTGATTGAATGCTTTTCTTCAAATTCTTATGAGGAAGGATAAGGAGGCATGGGATTGGGGTCAAGTGAGCTGAACCAGTGTGTTTAGGAGTTGTGGAGTTAGTTGTTAAATTAAGAGATCTGGATAAGGTCCTTGGTTTTAAAACCAATGCTTTGTGTTATGCCCGATATTAACTCAGTGAAAGATTTTCTGGAAAACTTTTTAGCAAAGATGATGTGCTAGAAAGTATGCAGATCAGGAGGTGAAAACATCTTTCTGAAAAAGGATCAATGGTGTTTTAGTGTCCTGTATTGCACTGTGATACAGACACTTCAGTTTTACAGTATCTTCTCAGTGAAATGTCATGAGGCACTTCAACTTTTCTATGGTAGAATGATGTACCCAGTAAACAAAGTAATAAACTGGAAATGAAGTGCTTCCTGCTGAGCGGAGCTGTCACCCCAAAAGTGTTTGGGCAATGCTGCGGGCTTGGTTGCCGCAGGTAAGTGCAGGTTGGGTGATGGTGAGCTGGAGGTGACGCTGCTCCGTGCTGGCAAACACGCTCCGCCGTGCAGAGGCACGTGCGAGGAGCTCCCTGTGGCCAGGGAGGCAGGAAAGGGCGGGGGGGTGTCTGCTCTTCACATGTGGGTTACTTTCAAATAAACCCAGCTTAGTCTTTAGAAGAAAGAAAAACTAGAACTGCTCAGGGTAATAAACCAACCGAGCCAGCCGAGCTGACAGGTGGTCAGGTTATTATGCTCCAGTTCCATTTATAAGGCAGGAAGCCATCTAGCCCTCATCTTTGGTGAGAGCAAATTTGTCCCGAAAACACATAATATAGAGATGTGTTGTATGAGGATGAGTGGACAGGAATATAAGCCTCCTCTACTTTTTAAATTGAGGGTAGTGTCTAGGTACTTTCAATACAACTATGTCCTTGTACCCAAGAAATGGGAATATATGCTCTTTTATTACATTTCTACTACAAAAATTTAACTTAGAAGAATTCTTAGCTTTAAGGTGCTAATTCTAAGCTTTAAGGTTCCCCCCACCCCCCCCCCCCAAAAAAAAAAAAAAATCTAAGTATAGTTTTGGTTTGAAATACCTGCTTACATTATAGTTTTCCTACCTGTTCTACAACTTGTAGCTAGTGTTGAGAGCAAGGCAGGTCCTCCCGTTGTAGAAGTAGCTCCTGAGTTGGAAGGGTGTTTGTATTAGCGTTCAAAAATGAGAGTTCTTCCTTGTGTGCCTGTTCCTCAGAACATACCATGCTAATAACAACTTTGCCATTTTCTTTTGTTTGGTTGGGGTTGTCCATACCAGCTCCCTTCAGAGGGGCTCTTGTTCTGGAACAGATGCTGCTGGAGTGGCATTTAGGTGGATATTTTAGGGCTTGTGGCTACGCCAATCCATAGGCATGGGCTATATGACCCTTCTGATCGTGTTGTTTACTTGCTGAAGTGAGAAACTTTGGCAGGCCAGCTCAGGTCCCTGGGCTGAGGCCTGTTAGATTGGACTTAGTTGTTAAGGGCAGTGTTGCAACTATTATTGGATCTGAGGTCTGCCAGTTTCTAAATGTTTTTTAAAATAAGCTAACATTTATAAATACAGATTCTCATGAGAGATACGAGTTTGTTGCCAAATGAAATTCTGCTTATTAAAATTAGAAATCTTCTATGAAAACAGAGTAACCGATAGGAACAAGCTAGCTATATGACATTTGTTAAAAGAATTTGCTCTAATTCACTCTTTATAAAATGTTTTTGTTATTTTGAAAAAGGTCTACTAATAGCAACTGTTAAATGGTGCTGAAATAGCTATAGCCTATTGGAAACAAGTTTAGGATAACAGTCTGGCAATTATTAGCTGTCCTTTTAGTCAATAAGGTCTTGCTGTTTAATTGCAATTATAGCTCTAATATGACTATTTTCTCCATTCTGACATGATACTTGGTGAACTATGGTTTTTAGATTTTTGAAGGTGTCTCACATCATTGTTTTTCAAAGTGATAGTAAATTGTTCAGTCTTCACAGATCATTTGTATTTAATGTTTAGACAGAAGCCAGTTTTAAAGTTATTTTAGAAGTGCATGTACAATTGCATCATTACCTTTGTACTACTGGGTACAAAAACTCCATGCATCAGCAGGCAGTTAAGGGTGTCTGTGAACCTGGGTGAATGCAAATACAGAAGAGCACCTCTTGGACTTGGGTAGGTGGTTGGACTTTGGAACACTTCATTTCTTTTTATGCTTGTCCAATGCAGGGTGGGATGAATATAGCTATAAGCACGTAGCTAAAGCCATGTGAAGTTATTCTTGATCTGCACGTGTAAGTGTACGAAGATTGGAAGAGACATTTTTATAAACGCTGCTCGTAAGCAGTATAATTGAGTTGTAAGAGGCATGAAAATTCTCTAGCTGTTCTTAACAATTTGGTGTTGTTCTGACCAAATAAAATGTTTGCTTAACTTGCTTGTATTAGTATATTTCCTTCTTGTTGAATGGGTGTGACTGGTTCTTTTCGCTAGTGATTGTTGCTTGTTAGGTTTGGCACCAAAACTATTTGACATCGCTATCTGGTATACTATTACAACATTATGTTGTCTCAAAATGCAAAGATGTAATGGGATAGTTTGAGGATGTTCTCAGGGATAATGCAGAGAAGAGCTGTGTGTGAATCAGTGGAAGCAGATGAACTCCACATATGTGAAATGCTATGACGCTTCCATGGGTGTTCTGAATGGAAGAAACCTTATTAAGAATAAAGGTGAACAAAATAGTCTCACTGAGAAGTGTTCTGAACAGTTTTTTTTTCTTTAAGAGCAGTAAGAGGAGTTCTTCAGCTCCTCCCGTACACATTTATTTTGATTTGACTTTTTTTCATTTTGTGAGAAGGCATCCAATCTCTCTGTCCAGGCATGTCGTACCCAGTAACCAGAGGGCACTTACACTTTTCTCTTAGCAGTGATCAGTGCATTTCCCAAAGCTATTGCTAAGAATGACTTCTCTGTTCCTAGGGGAAAACAGGTTGGATTTTCTTCTGAGGCATAATAAAAAGAGAATGCATCTGAAATAAGGAATCTCTGGTTACACATATGCCATGTCATCTGTTTCACATTGTGTATCCTGTGGAGTTAGTGATTTTTATTTTATTTTTTTCCCATTAAGATGCCTGGGAAGCAGGTTGGTAAGTAAGTCCATTTTAGACTGTGAACTTTTTAGTGAGACTACAGGCAGGTGACTGCTTATGCTAGTTTAACCTCTTAATGGTTCTGTGCATGTGGGGATTGCTTTTGGCCCCTGATGGGCCTTCAGGATTTCTAGGGCAGGTTTCACACTTCTCTGCACTGCAATAAATAAAGTTTCCTTCTCAGGGTGCTGTGCAAGTATCATCTTGTTGTTGGGTGTAATGGGGGAGGAAAGGGCAGGGAGAGAACTTGAGGGAAGAGTTGAGGATGGTGAGTGTTAGCCCGTATCCTCAGTGCAGTCAGTACCGCGATGGGAGGTGGTGATGGTTTCTTCTGAGGGTCAGGGGAAGGAGAGGTGCAGGCAGAGCTGCTGTGGTCAGCACACGCTCGTTCGGAGTGGTGGGACGCCCTCTCCCCAGGCAGGTGTTGTTCTCCTTGGTTCCCTGCCAGGGCACCGGCCCAACAACCGAAGTGGAACAAACCGTGGCTCGCTCACGCTTTTGGGCAGGTCAGCAAGTTTGGTAGGAAGCTTTGTGTGCAGACTTGGAGGGGCAGAGGGGGTGGTTAACAGTAATACCCGAGGAAATGTCCGTGATGAGTAGTTGCTGAAGGCTTAACTTCCATGTTAGTGAATTTTCGCTACCTTGTGTTGATGCCTTGTGCATTTTTTTGTAAAGTCACAAATATCAGTGCATTTTCTTTGCATGTTAGCTCTGAATATTTACAACACAGCCCCAGTAAGACATCCTATTTACTTGCTCTTTTTTGTTATAGCTTTTTCCATCAGGCTTCTAATTGTAATGAAGTAGCTGGACTTGGGGTCAGGGAGGAAGCGAACAGATGCATCAGGAAGAGAAGAGCTTTTGTAAATATTCCAGTGACGTGGGGTAAAGGAGTAGGAGTTTCCTACTGGTAGGAACTGAACTGGGACAAAATCGTCAAGATGAGTATGGAATGGGAATGCATGGTTGGGGGAAATGGATTAATATAAACACTCATGCTGCTGAAAGGTAAATCCTTTTTTTTTCCTCTGCTGTATATTTCCTTAAATGTGGCTCTTTAAGCATATTTCCTCTGCAAGGTTTCCCACTTCGGATGCCTTTTAATGAAAAGTATGGCTTCGTTTTGCTTTATTTTGAAGGGGAAATAGCTTCTTCCTTTTGAAGCACATGTTATTTGGCCAAAGAAATTTTGTTTACTGTGGAGAAACCATGAGAAACAATGTCTGGAGGACTAGAATCGGAGGCTAGGGCTGGATAATGATTGCTACCATAACTGCACGAGTGGCAGTACTCCCTGTGTGGGATGTTCAGACAGCGTAACTGCTTACACCACGTTAGCGCAAGGCAGGTCTGGAAGAGCCCTTTCGGAAGTGTGCATGCAGTTAAAAAGTGAATGAGTAGAACCAGGTAGCTGGCTTATGGAACTGAAGCAGGAGGAATAGTTGATAATACCAGGAGAAATTGAAGGTAAAGATCAGGAGATCAGTGTAAATCTGCTAGAATACACATCTGCCTCGTCTTACATCGAGCGATTAAGTTCACTAAAATTGGTGTAACTGGCTATAATTGTACTGTGTTTGGGTGTTTCCTGCTGATAGTCTCGCTGATTTAACAGGTTTCTGTGAGAAAGTATTTTGGATCTGCTAGAGAGAAGAGGTTAAGTGATGCTGCTTAATATGTATTTGCATGTTCTTTCATCCCATCTTCATGTTGAGAATATATAAAGGCCTTCAGTTTCATAAATGTTTTAAGACACTTTTTACAAGCTGGTTGTTTTCATTCTGAGTTAAGCTTATGGTATGAAATGTAAAGCAGCATTATGATCTGCACTGATTTTTGTTTTAAAATTGTAGTGGAACTATTAGCATCTGATGCTTTCAGCTTTTTTTAGGTATAGTATAGACTATATGTAGTTTTTCTCACTCATTAAATTTGACTTTAAACATCAAAAAGGAAAGCCATATTATGAAGATTGTGGGTGGTATATCGTATCAGTTCTTTAACATGCACTGTAAGCATCAAGAGCTGACCTCAGCTTTGTTCTGAGGAACTGCGCACCTGGTGGGGGAAGAAGGGGAATAGGGTTGTCTCTATGAGTGCTTGCTGTTTTTATAGCCTGCAAATGAATATCTCAGTCTAAAATGAATGTTTCAATCAAGGGTTGCATTGGTAGAAATGTGCTTTCGTTTTTAAGCTCGTCTCCACAACTAGGCTGTGTAAACACAAGGTGCTATGAAGTCACTTATGCTTTGCTCTGTAGGGGTCATGTGTGGATCTCGCTTCTCCTGCACAAGGCAGGGCTGGAATCAGAACTGGTGTTTTTCTGAATTAGCTCATTACTAGACATCCTGTGCTTTGGCACAGCCCTCCAAAGGCTGAAGTTGGGTGTTTTTTGTAATGTGGGGATGATGCCAATTACTGGCAAGTGTCGCTGAATTGATGTGTATTTGACTCGATACTGAGATGAACCATGCTTGGCTGGGATTTCCTGCTTTGCAAAACGTGTGGGACTGCTTGTTCCTCAGGTTTGTGTTGGATAAAATCCATTCTTATCAAGACTTCACTTTTTAAAAATTTTAATAAGTGTTATCCTGTTTGTGGCAGAAGGTGCATTAAAATACAGTCTGTTTATCTTGCTTATTATTAGTCATTTTGCACAGTATTAAAACTGCAAGGGTTTTAGTAGTATTTTAATTGCAGCCAGTTTGTGATGGTGGAATATGCGTTTTAGGATTAAGTTCTATGTATATCTCTATCTGCTACTGTATTATGTTCAGTCGCACTGGCAATGTCCTGCATGTATCTCGTGTCTCTACTGGAATTTGTGGAAGCATACAAGATCAAACTGAGAAATGAATAGCATGCTTCAAGGTGGGTTCTGTTTGGAATTTACAATATAATTTCTAAATTTAGTGTTTTATTAGGCCAGATGCATCAGTTTCTGGGATGTCCTTCCACAAATATGCACAGAGCTCAGCTGTGTATATCTATGGCTGGCTTAGGACAGTAAGCTTAAAAGCTGGAGCATCAACATGCTGTCCTACTTTCTGTGTTTGAAGGATATCAGGTGTGAAAAGGATCCTTATGGTTGCACTCCAGTAGCCCAGTGTGGGGAGGCCGTTGAGCATTATGGTGGGCAGGTATGGCTGTCACCCAGAGGCAGCTGCTGCTCACTAAAACATGGTTAATTGGCCTGTAAAAACAACTGGTGCCTCCTGAATACTGTCTCTGCCAGCCCCAAGGGAATTGACTTGGGGTTGTTGCTTCTCCCTCGTGTTACCAAAACTTTTAAACATACTGTGTTTACCAATGTGATAAATATTCCTTTTAGCCCTCCCATTCTGCCCATAGATATTGAATAGCTGTTTCATAGAAAATCATCTGAGTACCTTTTTCAAAGGCTAGGTGGTTGCTCAATTAAGAAAACTTGAAACTGCTTTTTCAGACATCTATGTAAACTATGGTGTTTTTGCAGAAGTAAATGTTCCATGAAAGAAAAATACTTGGAAAGCAAACTGAGATAAAATATACAGGAAGCTTGCATGTCAGTGACTGATGACATAGTATGTTTTGCGTATACCTTTCTGTGAAGCACTGTATCTGTATCTGCAATCTGTAAATGGGCCAGCTACCAAAGGTATCCAACCTTCCTCGGATAAAATGTCTACTTAAAAATCTGGTATAGGCTGTTTTCTCACAACCACAGCTAAATGGCACTGCTGTGTGCAGTGTGAGTGGGGGAAGGCCATTGTTCTGTGCAGTAGCATGTTTTCCATGCTCTTGAATGAGTTACTGAGTGCTACTGGGTTTTGAATGTGGTTGTGGAGTCTAGTTTGATCTGGACTTCTCATAGTTTTGTGGCATCTAATTACAGAACAAGACTTTTATTCTTGTTTTGTGACGCGGTTAGGCAGAGAGCAGGATTATTGTGTGTGTGTGCTGATTATGTTAATATGGCGAATGTCATTTTAGTTCTTGTTGATAGGTAAGGACTGGATGAAGTTGTTTAATGCGGACAACCTGTTGCTTAGACTGTGCCTAGAATAATACGTGCAGTTTCGAGACAACTCTCTGGAAACGAGATCCTAAATTAGCTCGCTAAAAACCTGAGGAGTGGGTCAGAAAAGATAACTCGTGCAGCTGAGTGGGTTCGAGCAGCAGCGGCCGCGGTGCTGCCGGCTTTTTCCGCTCCGGGGTCACTGTTCATCACCTCGCGTACTCTGCTGCTCGGGGCTGGTTCTTCCACAGCGGTGCGGTGTGTGGCCATTAGATGCGCAGTGCGGGCGCGCAGGCACTCGGCAGCTGTTCTGGAGCTATTTGCTGGTGCAGGGAGCGAGATGCCCGTGTGCGCCCCGGTTCCCTGCGGCCCCCCGCCGGCTCCGGGGGCTGGCACCAAGTGTCAGTGTCCGGCTGTCAGCGGCTGCTGCCGGCTCGGCGCTCGGCCCCGTGTCCCGCGGGAGGTCGCGCTCCCCGCCCTCCCACGCGTGTGAGCAGTTCCGCGACAGCACGTTCCCGAGGGAGGGGCACGCGTGGCATAACGCCGCCTTTCTGCCAGCAGCAGCAGCGCTTTAGTGCCCATGGCAGCGCTTCCTGCTGCGGGTTTTTCCACCCGCCCCCCCGCCGTTCACCTGCCCCGGCGGGGCGGGGGGAGGCCGGGCCGGGCCGCGGCGGGGGCCGGCGCTCGCCCGGCGGGGCCAATCGGCGCCCGGCCCTGTTGCTATGCGCGCCCCTACTCTGCCTCCTTTGTGGCCGGTGCCGCGGGCACCCACCCGCGGCGGCGCGGCGGCGGGGTGGCTGCGGGAGCACGGAGAAGGTGTGTACCGGCGGGAACCGGGCCCCGGCCGCTCCCGGGCTGGGCTGGCACCGGGCGGCCCCCGCTCTCCGACCCGGGGTGTCCTTCCGTGAGGTGGCGGAGGCTGTGATTGACACGGGGGTCGGGGGAGGAGGGCGCAGCGGCGGGGGGACGCTCCAGGGCCGGTAGCACCGGGCCGCTCGGTCTTCCCGGCCTTGAGACGAGTTCGAGCTGTGTAACTGTGAGGGTAATCTGCAATTTGTGTTGGTGTTTTGCTACGAGAGGTAATTTAAAATCCGTCTATACTAAAGTTTGGCTCTCTGCTTGAGCCGAAGAAGTGTGTTGTACTTAGTCTGTAAATAGTTCCTCTAAAAAAAAGAACAAAACCAAACCCAAACAGTTTCGCCATATGTTCTTATGTTCTTGCTTTAGTTCTGTATCCTGAGCCTATGAACGGCTGGATTTTGGTGAGGTCCTTTTTTTTTTTTTTTTTTTTTTTCTTTTTCCCGTTTCCAACCTCCCTTTAAAGGAAAGTAATGTATAGCCTAAAAAATAAGTCTGTTAATTGTTAGGGCAAGAGTACTAAATGGCCTGGAGCAGGACGGGGATATTTTTAAACCTTAAAACTGAGACATCTAGTTAAATGTCAAATCTGCTAACAGTTGTAGTTAGTGTAGCCATATGTAACAGCTTCACTCTGCATTGTTATGGAGGAAAAAAAACCTCCTCCCCTCCCAAAAACACCCTGAAGCTTAACTGAGTTTCTTCCGTGCCTTGTTATGTAGGTTAAGTTTCTCTTTTTTTTTTTTTTTCCCCTCCTCACCAGCAGGAGGAAACTATTACAGTATTTTGATTTCTGCTAGAAACAATGCATGAAAGCATTATCAGCCTTTTGCCACTAGTTGTTTGTCTTTGGGCAAATGAAGCTGATGCAGATAGGTCAACTTTGGGGGCAACTAAAAATATTTATTTTCGATTACCAGTTTCCTAGTTGCTCAACTATGTGCTATGTTTAAAGCTGATTGAATAGTATACTGAAGTCAATGCTGAACCGAGAATTATCTATTCCTTTTTTTGCAAACCTCTAAAAATGCAAACGTTCCGACCACAATACTTGCATATATTTTCATTCTGAGTCTACAGCTTGTGTATGTTCCTCTGAAAGGTACTGGAACTCTAGCTTAAGTGAGCCTGCTGACATTAGATGTTCACCTCCTGATACAGGAGGAGGAACAATTCCACTAGTGTATCCCTGTGGTTTGTGTGGGAATATTGGTTTCGAATCACTGAAGCACTGCTTTATAAAGTAGTAAGGAATTTCTGAGAGGACAAAGTGAAATTTCATAATTGCATATATTAAATTTTAGAAGTCTTAATGTCTGCCGTTTTGCTATGTCGAAAATTACCATATGTAAGGAGAGAGGGAGGCAAACTAGATTCTTGGCTGAAATTCTGTTAAGCCTTTAAATTTTGACCCAATGTAACATTTTATTCTTTTGAGTACCAGAATACTATTAAAGCTTTACATGACTAAAAATGTGGAAACTTGTAAATAGCTGAATTGTGCTGTATGACACAGTTCAATTCTAAAACTATCAAAAATGTTCTTTTGTTTTATGCATTCAAAATTCTGTAGTAGGCTCTGGTGTCCGCTTTAGGATGAGCGATCTTTTACACAGCTTGAGAGTTGTAATGTCCTCATTTATCCTCCCAAATAAAGTTTAAAAACAATTTTATGGGCTTGGCCATTCTCCCAGAAATGTTTTAAATGAGAAGCATATATTGTCTCTTTTGTAACTTTTTTACTTTTGCAGGTTACTGTTTAACCGCTTAAGGGCAGGCCTTATAGGTGAAGGTTAATAGCATTGGAAAAATTACCTGAGGAGCTTCATGCTGCTTCACCATCGTCAATTTGATCTCGTTTCTTTCAGAGCTCCTTGCGTTTCTGATGAAGAAGCACAGTATCTGCCTTTGCTCTGCTAGCCTTATTCCTTTCCCTCCACCCCACCCTCTAAATAATCTGGACTGCAAATACTGAAACAAACCTACTGAAGCTGGAGGTAGCCTTGCTAGCTAGGAGGAGGATTTTGGGTGGTCAAACATGTTCTGACAAAGTTCCACGAGATAAATTACCCTCCACTTAAATGACAATGGACAGGTTGTAACATCAAAGTTTTGAGAGATGAAGTAGGAAAACTCAGAAGATGAATACAGAGAGAAACTGCGGTAGAAGAGGTCAGATGGCATGAAAATAGTTTGCTCTGGGCTTTTTGTTTTGTCTTTTTCTTCATTTCAGATAAAATAATGGGATTCTTAATCTACGTTCCTCAGCCAAGGGCACCTCCTAACAAGTCTATGTTTTTTTCCTGTGTGCTTTAAGTGCCCTGATAGCTAATTCTGTTCCCGCAGCAGTGCTGCAGAAGTTTCCAGCTTGTAGGTGTGATTTCTAACTGACGTGATGTTGTAATAAAGTTATAAGCGTATCAGCTCCTACTTAACCTGCATACTATATACCTAATGTTTAATGTGTTATCCATTTAAATAAAATTCTTGAATTCTTGAGTGTTTCTATCTCTTCTCCTTGTGAACAATCTTTAAAAAGCTTTATTATTAACAGTGCATTTGCACTGTTTGGTTTCTCATTTTCTTGGGTTTTTTTCAGTTATTCTGGGAATTTTTTTATTTTAAAGGCAGCTCAGTGGCATTAGTAGGTGCCTTATGTGTAGGTAGAAAATGTGCTTCACAATTCTTTCTTGGTGTGAGTGTATTTATCTTGGGCTTAAGTATGCCATCAGTGTTCGTGCAGCTTCTTGGAGCTGACCCAAGTCTCTGGAGTGGACATGGTCTGATAGCTGCCCTGGATGTAATTCACCAAGCGTTCACATGTGAAGTTGAGTATCTGTAATGGAGGCTTTTCCTGAACGTGCTGAAAGAAAAAAGCTTTTCAGACACTTCTAGACTGTTTAATTGCATCGTTCTCATTGGAACCAGAAGTGTTGAAACAGTCTGGGTTCTTATTTTGATACAGTATCACGTGGATTTCTAAACCGTTGTATTGTATGAGACCTGTCCTATGCACGTGTGGCTGTATCTCCCAAATCTCCCGTCTTCATAGCATCTGAGGAAGCTTTTTAGCCAGCGCTGTCTCTGCACCAGGTCTCGCTGCAGAGATCTCTGGTGCCTATAACTGGCTGCTGCCTTGCCGATCATCCGAGCGAAAGAAACACTGTCCTGGAAAGTCCTGTCTGGTTATCTGGATGTGTGAATTAGTTTTCTGATGGCTCTGCAACTCTCTTTCCATATTCTCACATAAGTACTTTTCACATTTTTCTGCCATTTTGTGAGTTTGGGGGAATCTGCACTTTGCTGGCTGTGCCTGTGGACAGAATGCCCTTAGCGTGTGTGATGCGGTGTTTCTCTGTTGCATGACTGAGACAAGGACTTCCTGCTGAAGGCCTCTTAGATGCTCCTAAGAGTACAGATTTTTATTTTTTTTTTCCTTTTTTTGTGAAGTAGTTTTAGGAACAGTAAAAGAAAGAGTCATGTTGTTCCCTTTTTGTCATTGTATAGCCTCCCACTTTCTTTTGGGAGCCTGATGAGTGAGGAGCAACAAGACTGGCCTCCTCTCCTAGGGCTAGGTTTGGAGAGATCCAGTATTCTGCTTTAGGTCATAGAGATTTGAGTTAAGATTGTGGAGTCAAGATAAAATAAAATAACTCCAAAATTCTAAGCTTGGAAACGTGATAACTTTTTGTTTTCTTAATGTGTACAGCTAGTGGAGGAATGTATTTCAGATCCTCTTAGAGGATAAAAGGCAGCATTTCCTTGCTAGTAACGCATAGTTGAGTGTATGCTGTTCATACTCTGAAATAAATTTATGAAACTGTTTTCGTTTGCAATATTGAGAAGATGGGGTATAGAATATCGAGTGATGCTGTGGGACTTGGGAATGTGACATGTAGTGGAGTATGCTTAAATGTGAGGGAGGGAGCCTGTCTTGCAGTTCAGCCGCATAACCTACTGTCTGAAATTCTTTTCAAGTTTATGTCTCTATCAATAAAGCTGCTGCTTCCAGACGATGATGTCTGTTCTCTTTGTGAGAAAGGAGAATATTGACCAAGTTTAATAATGGTGGTCATCCTACCTGAAAGATAACTGAGCCCTCAGATGAATTTCCACATTAATTAGGAGCTTTACAAAAGGGGCGAAGGTGTGGAGTTAGATTGTGCAAACTTAAATAGCGAGCACCAGCGCTAACAAGCAAGACTGTTGTTAAATAGTTAATAACAGATGGCTGAACTTCTGATGCAAATGATCAGACAGAACAAGAGAAGTTCTCTGCATCCTGACCCAGAGGCTCCTCACTGCTGCCATGGCAACTAACACACTTTCTTCTGTCCAGTTTTAGCAAAGTTTATGGAACTGAAGATGACTTGTTGGTTTTACAACTTTAAAATAAATTTTATAAGGCAAAGCAGACCAGCTGGAGAAGGAAAAAAAGTAAACTAAGAGAATGTGGATATGAATTCCAGGAGGCCTTGAGTGTTTTAGTTCCTATGAGATCTTTCTAAAAGATGTCTGAAGGATCGCATACTTTAAAATGTCTGGCAGTTAAAGCATTAGTTTAAATAAGAGTTTATAATCAGAACAGATCTAGCTGAATTCTTTTAATTTAATTTAACATGAAAAGTGCTATCTTTTGTAGTTGTATTGCAAAGTTACTCTATAGTTCCTGTACCTGCTATAGTTAAATTCCAAATAGAAGGTTCAATATCTCTTTTAGGGTAGGATGCCTGAAGGAGTGTTGGTATAGACTAAACTTCATGGCACCAGAACTACTGGAGGGAAGTGCTTCTGAGGCAGGTTTTGGTCTGTTCCAACAAGACCTCTGTTTATTGCTGAAGGCAGGTCACTTCTCGAAGCATAAACAACCTGTTGTAAATGTTTTATCAACGCTGTTAGGAACATGTACTTTCTTCATCTCTTGCTGTTTTTATGACGTGCATCTATGCCTGTGGGTCTTGCAATACAACAGTGGCTTCTTTACAGAATGAAGTCAGTCCTTTCTGGAGGTGTGTACAAAGCTACTGTTTTCTCAAACGGTATTTCCAGAGTGTATCGTATTGCTGTGTTCGATTGCCTAGGTGGATCAAGGAATTCTTCAGCCTCCAGGTGTATAACTCAGTCATTATATTACTTTTAAAGAGAAGGGAAGCAAATTCCTAGAGTTCTTAGCTGGAGATTATTATTTGTTATCTGTGATACTAATTAAGAGGCGCCTTCAGGTATCACGTTTTGCTGGGTATTACGCAAGCATGGAACAAAAGGCTGTCCTCACCTCAGCCCTTATGCAAGTATCAAACACAAAACCAGTGACTCCCAACAGAGGGCTGTAAGGAAACTAAGGGACATTCTGAGGAGACAGATGAACTGCTCCAGGTACAGGCTGACAAGCCTCATCACCAGCGCAGAGAAGCTGGAAAGCAGAGTCATTTTGCAACAAGTGTGTTCTTCCCAAGTATAGGACAACACGAGGGGAGGAAGTACAAGTGATCAGTAATCAAAGGCTAATTGAAGGTTTACTGCAGTAGTGAGTGGAAGACAACAGGAATAGTGGTAAGCCATGGAAGATCTTGAAAGTTTTTGTTTGTTTATTTGGGTTTTTTGTTTGTTTTGTTTTGTTTGTTTGTTTTAAAGTCATTTGCTTGTTATGAAAGATGATGTTTTGAGAGGCAAAAAAGACAACAGGAAAATATGGTTTCCTGTCAGACACTGACCAGACATACCTTCCTCGCAAGACTGGATGCTTATGAGACGCAATCTATGTCATTTTCATGCTCGTTTTCAGTGATTAATTCCATGAGGAATCCTGTGGGCACTGCTGGCACGTCCCTGAGCAGGTAGATGAGGCTGTGCCAGCTGGGGCACCCATGGGGCTGTGCCGGGCACCCATGGGGCTGTGCCCGGCCCAGGGGTCCCCACTGGAACCGCCTGTTCCCAGTGTCATCACAGCGAAGGATTTATCTCTGAGGAGAATCTCAGGATTTCAGATGGTGTTTTACGATAGCCAAGAGTAAAACCAGCTCATGCTGAAAGCAATTCTCTAAATGCTGTTTCCTGGGGATCCAACCCAGCAACAGGGGTGTTGTGAACCCAATTTGCGTGTTTTCCTGGGAATGAAGAGGACAGGTTGCTTTTTGTTTGGATCACCATGCCAGATTCTGGTCCTTTCAAGATCAGCCACTAATTCAGATGGTAAGAATAAAATGTTCTATGCTAAAAATCTCTCGGATATGTTTATTATTGGTTCTTGAAGATAAGTGTTGCACAACCTGGCTGTTTATAGTCATAGCCAATGTAGTCATGTATTCCTAAATGTAAACCTAAAATATTTTGACTATAGTCTTCTACACTTAAGTTTTTGTTATTTCTTAAAAAAAGATCCCCTTCCTCCAACAAAATTCTGCATTGTTGTCACTTGATAGTAATGAAACATGTTTTCTTAATGATTTCTAACAGAAAATCTCTGTATAACCTTTTTGGTAGCTGCGAGGGCTGGCAAAACAAGTAGCTGTCAGGCACTTGGATTCTGTAATGTTTGTTGGGGCTTTTTTTTCTTCTCCTGATGCTCAATAATTCACAATAATTTATTGACTCTATTAAATAAAGTTGACAAGTGGGTGAATCCTTAATGTTGCCTGACCTATGCTAGTAGCTGATGTGTAGCAGATAGTGACTTTTTGGCACTTCTGAGCTGAAGGCAGCTTGGAGCAATTTTCCCTAAAAGAAAGTGATTTTGACATCTTCTGACTTAAGTTTCATTGAATATTTACTTTGGACATTAATATCTTTTCTGCTGGTCTCAAATCCAACAAGTTGTGGGTTTGCCTTTTTTTTTTTTTTT
>VWYH01008019.1:729619-763234 GCA_013399365.1 Pampusana beccarii | reverse complement strand
TTTTTTCTTTTTTTTTCTTCCCTGCTGTGTACTTTTGGTTAAATATATATTTGCAAGTTATCAAGGAGGAGCTAAGGTTGGGTTTTATTTATCCGTCTTTGCTTATGTCAGTTGTTTTTGCACAGACTACAGAAGAGGCTGTGGAGGCCCTTGAGCTTTGACTGGATATAAACTGTTGTTCTCCGTGCACTGCTCATGCACACTATTTTTAGTGGTTTGTTTTTCCTAATAATTTATTGCTCTGTCTCTTGACTCACAAGTCACCTGATTTTAGTGCACGCAGACACAGGGGTTGGATCCTTTACTGTTCTATAAACTGCTGGTTTATCCTGAGGAGCAGTTTGCTGCTGCTGCTGCTGGGGAGGTTGGTTTGGAAGTGGTCGCGGAGGGGCGAGCCCTGTCCCTTCAGTTCTCTGGAAAGCGTGTTCTAAGAATAGGCGGTACAGGGTGTTACAGGACACACGTGCAGCCCGTCGGCTCGGAGCGGGCCTGTGCTGGCGGGTGGCGCGAGGTCGGCGCTGCGCAGGGAGGTGTTGGCCTGCTGGGCCTGGCCCTGCCGGTCCTCGCTCCTGCCAGCAACCGCGCAACCATCCGTGAGCTCACTTTTTCCCTCGAGAAGGGAGGACTGTTTTGAACAGATACGTTATGAATCCACCGCTGTTATTCTTGCTCTCCTAGTGTTAATTTTGGCACTCGGGACGAGCATCTTGCATCTAGAGTTGTTATAAGCTTGTAGTGTACCACGGGGCGCCCGGTGGCTGGGTGTTTCTGGTGGCCTTCAAGGCTGCAATGCAAGTCTGGCAGGATGGTTCAATGAAGGGGAGAGGGAAAGCAGACACTTAAATTTTGTAAGCAAACAAGTATGTTATTTGAAATTTCAGTGCTCAAGTGGGCCCCGTTTTTAAAAAGGTACTTTCCAAGATGTGTGTGTGTGTGGAGGGAAAACCTAACAAGGTCTGAATGCTCTGGAGTTTCATTAGTTTGATTGTTTTTTTTTAAATCTTGAAGTAAATCTGAACTGTAACAAGATAAATGTCACTCAACTAGATCCTGGCTATTCTTCAAATTGCCTAGAAACAAAGATGAACAAAACCAGCATCCATCAAGCTGTTCATTACTTGCACAGATGAAATGGGTCTAGACATGTAAAATGACTATTCTGATGGTTTGGATTGAACTAAAAGTTCATTACTTCCCAGGCAGTTGCAGACTTTTAATTCCTGGCCCATGAGGTCTTTTCAGCCTTGTGGAAAACTGCACTGACTGCCATCTTCTCTAGAATTTAAAAATGAAGCAAATTATCTTTCACCTATCTAATTAGCTGAAATGGGTATCAGCTGACCTGCATGGCAGTGCTGGCATTCCCAGGGGTTTTAGTTCATAACATTATAGTTTTTATAGTTTCCTCTGAGCAGAATATTCGAAATGGAGTGTTGTGCGCCCCTAAGGGAGAGGGGTTGTTATTTGAGTGAGCGCAGGGCTTATTGCTGTGCTGGTGAGTTGCCGATAGCTCCTCTTTCGCAGTCTTACCAAATTTGTAATGCTAGTTTTCACACTGCATGGAAGGCCAAGGGCTTTAGTACTTACAAAACTTCACTCGCTTTGACAACAATATTGTGTTGCAGGCTGAGTGCTCAGTGAAGGGTTCCCGTCATGTGCCATCCCATAAGTCAGCATGGTACTTTTGCTCAGGGGGTTTCCCTGCCTCCAGCAGCTGTGGGATCCCTGCTGATTCCACCCAAAAATGAGTCAGTGCTTTCGCATGGCATTTTTCAAATTCACTCGGGCTTGTTTTCAAGAGGTCTGAAGCAAATGGCACGTGATGGAAGTGTTCTTTTTCTTGCAATGATCTTGGGGAAGAAGAATACCAGTTTGGTATATAACCCAAGTGGAACCAGCGCTCACAGGGGGTGTAGCCGGAATTCCCAGCAGGAATTTACTGTTCTCTCCCATTGCAGTTCTGCTCAGGCCTTTAATGGCTCTTCCAAATCATTCACTCAAAACCTTTTTGAGAACTGAAGGCTACTTTACATTCCTCCTCATAAAAGAAGTGTTACTTTATCGCTATTAACTGGAAAATAAGTACAAGAAGGCTTGAAAATACGTTGTCAAAGTTTCTAAGCACAATAAATATTTAAGGTGATGAGAAAAATCATGAAACACCCAAAGGATTAATTTTTTAGTGTTAGTGGGTAAATTTAAAAAACCTGTGTTTTTTAGTAAGTGTAACCCTATATGGCTATGAATGCTGTTCCCAAACATACTCACATATATTGTGAAGATGAAAAGCTAAGGAGGCATAAACACTTTAGCGAAAATCTAGTCAGCACAAGACACAAACGTGTTTGGAGTAGAGGGTTGCTCACTCTGGCAGCTCTCGTAAGCATTGAAATACCTACTGGAGGAGTTTTAAACAGTCCAGTGTTGTTTTCCAGTAACATCTGAGAGTGATTTATTTACACATATTACTGCTTTCTGCCTTTAAACCCATCTCTGTATAAAATATTGCAGAAGTCTGCAAATAGTCGAATCTTTGTCAAGCTGGATTGTTAAATTAAAGAGGAAACTTTTGTCTGTTGTCCTGAATCGTATTGTGTTTAAGGCCTCAAATAAAATTTCTGGCGTGCATTTTTATTTATGTATTATAAAATGCTATCACAGCTGGAATTTAATGCAGAGCTGCTGTCAACCTGTTTAATGGGAGGGATGTCTCTGCTTCCAAATGGAGTTAAACCTCCCAGTACTCCGTGGCTGCAATGTCATATGGACAGTATGCCTTCAGAAAGAGATGAGGCTTAGCCAGATACTTGTGCTTTTTCATTGTTAATTTATGTTGGGCTTCCTTTGAAAAGGGAGCAACAGCTATGGAGCCACTGCAGTATGATATTTACAGCTAGCATGCAGTTTAGTAAGTGGATGAAAGCCTTCAGTCTCTGTTTTCAGCTGTGTAGTTGCTGCTGAGCTGGGTCTTGAATTAGTGAGTAAAAATAGTGAAGGTGGTTATCAGCCATCATCAGCTTCATCTCAACACAGTTCCCTCGGCTGAGGAAGCCTTGGTGAAAGATGAAACAGTCATCAACATCAGTGAAGGAAGCGTGGAAAAAAAAGATTGAATGTACATCTAGAAATCTTGCATTGTGTTTTTATATCAAAGTGCCTGATTGTTTTTTCCACCTCAGGAGGAATTTTTCACATGTTCTGTAAGCTCAAGTGCCCTCTGTTTTCTGTTCTAGGGTGACACGCGGCTCCTTCAGCTCCCCAAAACAAGCATGTTGGATGCGGTTTCACATTATGGTGGCGGTGACTGTGAAGCTAGCCTAGGTCTGGTCTCCTCGTTGCCCTTGCTTCCTCCTGTGAACAGGGGTGGGATTTAAAATAGGAGCATTTCAGTAGTTCGTTTTCAATATCATTCAACATTTATATCAGCATATTTACAAGGGTGGTAAATTACAGTATTGATGTTGAGAATGAAGGCTAGATATAAACCCTTTATTCCCTTCTAATTACAGGTGAGTTCCTGTACTTAGTGCCACATACTTACTCCAAAAGACATGTTTTCTCCTGGTTGTTTTCTTTTATGTTTTCTTTTATGAACCAGCAGAAATACCTGAAAAAATAGTTTTTATTGCAGAATTAGAAATCCTATTGTAGTGTCAGGTTTTTTTAAGGTTCTTTTTGTTCAAGTAGGCTAGTAGAGTCATGCAGTTTGTTCTAACATAATCTATTTAGGCAGAGCAGCAGCTAGTTAAGGGAAAAATGTAAAAAGCTTACATCGTTTGTTCTTAAATATTCCCTTTCTTTGTGCAGTTAAGAGAAAATAAAACCAGCCTCCCTGATCCAAATGTGAATATTTGATCTAGAGTGTGGTTTAATGCTGAAAAATCAAAACAAGCAGGTTAAACTGTTGTTGCTTAGGTAAAAATAGAAAGCTACAGTTGGAAGAGAAGTGACTCAGAAAGCAGTATGGTGATGGCAAAATAGGATGTCAGCCAAAACGCAGGAAGCAAGATGGGAACACCCAGATCAGTTGAACAGTCTGCATTTTACACTCTCAAAGAGCAGTAGTTTCTGAGATTACTGCAGGAAATTTAGGCTTTAAATGAAGTTTTCTGAATTGTGTTTCTCTACTCATTAAGCTGTTTGAACCTGAATAAGTTTTAGTAAAATGCAAACTGTATTTTTTTTTTTTTCCAGCTTGATTTTTTTCAGACCAGTCTCTTTTTGGTAACTTCGTTTATGGTAAAGCTGCCTCGAGATCAGCTCTGGATGCTGTGTCCAGCAGAAGCGTGTGGTAGACGGGCAGTGATAGACACGTACCGGGGAGTTACTGCAGTCTGCAGTGGAGCTGATGGCGCTGACTGGTTGATTGATTTTTATCACTTTGGAGCTCCTGAGTAACTTCATCAGCTGCCATGTAGCTGTGTCCTGATTTAAAAAAAATCTCCCCTTATTTATAAGGTGGTGTGTTTAGTTTTGCTTTTCTAATTATAGACTAGCATTTAGAACTAAAAACAGCACAAAAGAAAATGAATTTCTTCCTATTCTCCTACACAGAACTAAGTAGATCCAGCATTTTTTTATAGCTTATGCTCTATTTTCTTTGAATAGCAGGAATGCATCAATCCTAATGTAAAGTTGCTGTGCTGCCTTTTCCTGCCTTCAGCTGAACTGGTTTGATAATCAGGAAGTGGTTCAGTTTGGTACCCTGGAAGAAGTAAGGAAATAACAAGAGTGAGATGATGTACTGTGCTGCTGTCCTCGTATTTTCGTAGTAATTGTCTCCAAGCTCAAAGGTCTCAAGCCCTGACAATCTAACACAAGAGTCAATGTGGAAAAAAGTAATCTGTATAGAAGTATTCCTAAGATAAGGCAAGTAACCAGTTCATTGCATTTGCTTGAATTCAAGACGACTAATAGCTTGTTTCTTAGAAAAAAGCAAGTACACTAGCTCATGATTTTAACTCTTGATAGCTTAAATTATACTTAAACTCTTAGTATTGCAAGGCTTTTGAAGCATGTAACTTCAGATATAATTACAGGTTTGTAATATGCAGACACAACATGATGGCTCATTCAGAGAATCATGAATTCGGGGGTTTCAAGGGCAACTTTCTTTGAAGTGAAGCACAAGGTGGAATTAGTTAACTGAAACATCCGTAGGTGTTTCTAATTCCAGAAGAGAAGCTGTTAGTCAAATGTTTACATTGTGTTTCATTTCCTCTACAGTAGTTGCTTGAATCCCTGCCTTACTCTTAAAATACGTAACTACCTTTAACCTGCTTCTTGGAAAAGCGAGATAATAAAACCTATTCAGAGTTGACTGTTTGGGGGAAAGGCCAGAGAGCTTTTGCTGTCATTTTTTAAATGCAGAGTGATGCCTTTGTGGGGGGGTGATGGGTCTGAACGCTGACAGTGCAGATGCTTTTTCTCCAGTGTACCCAACTCTCCTGCCACGGGACTCTTACACTGAAGCATCTCCTTATGGACTGCCTGTACTAAAAGTACAAAGTGTGAGATCCAAGTATTTGAGCAATATTTTTAGTCTTTCAAGAGAATGGTAGCATAAGAGGGAAGCAGAGGGCAGGGGAGGGAGGGAGCGGGGCTGGCGCCAGCCTGCCCCACGCACCCCCGGGTTTGTCTCGGGATTTGCTTACTGGGTTTCAACTTTCTAAGAAGTGAAATAGAAATCTGGTTGCTTTAAATCAGTGGCCTTTAAATTCCATTATGGATGTCTCAAGGTTTTCCAGGGGAAGGTCTGGACTGTTACAGAGCACATTTAAAGGCAATTATTAGTTGGTTCGTTGACTCTCTAAGAAAGTAACCCTCCAAATCAGCGGAGATCAGGACTAATGGATACTTCAACTTGAACAAGTTTGTCTGTCTTTGACAGATGCTTTACCACGATGAGCTCTCCTCCCGAGGAGGCCAAGTTTGGTGGATATTTGGATATTTGTGGTGTCCAGTGCAGTACGGAAGGTGCGAGGACAGTCAGATAAGCATGGAGAAGAGGGACGGCAGCTGTGGCGCTGGCTGGTTGTGACAGGAGCAGCTCTGCTGGGCCGGGGCCTGCCTCGCCGGCCCGGGCAGCGCCCTGCGGATGGGCCTTCTGGAGGCCCCTGGAGCACAGCGGGTCTGTGATATCAGTGTCTGTTTCCTGCCTAAGCCTAGAAAATAGGTTAAATGCTCTTCTAATACTCGTATTTCAGGAAAACATTTTCTGTCATTAATACAGAAAATGCCGTGATAGGAAAGGGAAGGGAGTTGGTCCACACAATTGTGACCTGGTAGGGAAAAGAATCAGCTGGGCACAACTGGATTAGCTGAAGTTTTGTGAGAGTCCCCGGGTTACAGTTAAGTGGATTTGTGACTCAGTAGTGCCATATGCCCAACTTCCATAGATGTTTTAGGGTGTGAGCCAATTTAACCTTTATGGGAGGCAGTTGAGTTCTTTTTATTCTAGTGCTCCAGTGATTGTGCATATGTGTGTTATGGACGGGGGAGGACAAGGATTTGAAGACTCTTTATGACATCTCTGGTTAAATGGGGTTTTCTCTTTGTCCAAAAGATGTAGAAAATCAGCCTTTGTTGAAGTTGGTATGTCTAGGAGAAAAATGAAGACAACAAAATGATTTGTCTGTAGATTTCAGTTCTCCGGGATTGTATGTTTTGGTTTATGTTTAGTAGCTTCAGTCTAAATTTATATTTTTCTTTTTGCCTCCTAGAGTAGTCTGACATCTGCTGCTCTCTCTCATGACCACCTGGTCAATAAACTGTACTTTCATTGTGTTGATTAAAGGACTGTAGTGCCTTGTTACTTTAATTCCTATGTATTTGTGTCAACTAACTGGATTTTTTTTTCTGTTTTAAGGAGAATAAAACCTAGACCCTGCTGGGATGCATATTTTGTGCTACATACTTACACGTTCCGTTGCTAGAGATGAAGCAGAATAATAATCATATTTTTATAGTCAGATTATAGGATTGAGGTTATTCTATGCATGATATGTATGTGTCTTAAACAGGGCTGATTGGTACACAAAACCAGTTACAGGACAGACATAGTAAGACTTTTTTTAACTAAACACTGAGTTTGCTGTTTCTATAAGTGTCTTTCCACCCTTGTTCTTGATGACATCAGCTGGTATTGTCTGTGTCTGTTCTATAGGAACAATTACCAGACTTTGTTTATAGGGATTTTTCCCTTATGAAAACTTTCAGAAGTTGCTAAGTGATACAGCAATCTAGTGGAGCTAAAAAAATTCGGTATGCCACATGAACTTTGTAGGAAAATGTAATTCTCAGTATCTGTTGCTATTCTTGCTTTAAAATTTATTTTAAAAAGTCGATCAAATACCTGCTTTGTTACATTGCTGATATAATAATAATGTTGTGAAAACAATAGCATTTCCTAGTTCAATACTTGTTGTTTGTCATCCTTTAATGAGATGCAGTTTTTATTTTGAAACAACGTTGTGTTTTTGTAACTGCAGCCAATACAAATGTCTCTGTAGCTAGTTGGGTCTCCTCTTCCATCCTTAAGCAATAAACTTGTTGTTTCTGATACAGCAGTTCTGATACAGTAACAGAGGCAGTGATTGCAAATTGAACTTCAAAGTAAGTTTTGTCTGTTTAAAGTAATATCATGTATATATTCTGAGTCTTGAGTAATGATTATTTCAGACTTATTTGCCTTGCTTTGTTCATTAGATCTCGCTTATTTACTAGATTCACTGGATCTTGCGTTTGGATATACTTAAACTGTCTATGGCTTGTTATGTCAGTTTGTGATACATATGCATGAAGACACTGAGCAGTTTAAATATACAATATAAACTTCTTTTTAATGCAAAAAGGGGGTGAGCTTTTTACCTGAATCTAACCAAGTCAGCAGAAAAATTCAGACCATAGGATTTATCTATTAATTTCTGTCAAGTCCAGAAGCTATTGACCAAATATGGATTCTTTCTAAAAAAGAGAGCCAAATAATAGAAGGTCTGCTGCTTCACATGGTAAACTGCTAATGTTAATTAAAGGGCATGTCTATTTTACTGTTCCTTGCCATTTAAAATTTGCTAGTGTAAAATTTTCAGGTATTGCATCTTACTGTGCGTGTTTCTGTTACAGTACAAAGGCGTTTGGCATAGGTTCTGTCTGCACCAGTATGGGCAAATCTTGGTCAAGCTCTTACATTTTTTTTTCTTTAAAACCATAGTTTTGTTTTGTTTTTACATATTTTAGCTAAGCGGAATTCCTCTTACACATCTGTTTAGCCTGCTAAGCATGAGGTAATTCTTGTTTAAATTAATATCACTCCTGCTGAATACTTCCTAGATTTTTGAAACTTTTGTTTCAGAGTAGGAAAAATACTCCAGCAGTGATCCTTGCTGCTTTGACTTTCTTAGCGTTACCATGGCCTTGGACATATGAAGATGAGCATGGTGCTTGTGTTAGTGGCAAGATAATGCTGCAGATATTTTTTTTGGTCAGCTGTAATACCCACATCGTTTTCAGGGTCTTTCCAAGTCCCATTTCCCTGTCCCTTGCCTGTTGTTTGCCAGACTTCCAGCTAGGGGAAAAAAAAGGGCAGGTGCCTAATTTTGTAGGTGACTCATATCACTACCTAAGTGTCTTGTACTCTCTGTTATTTACCATTCCTTTAATCTTCCATGCAGCCTTTATTAGTCATTTTCTGCCATCAGTCAGATGACTGACAATTTTAACTCATGCTAGATGATTTAACGTATCGTTCCTGTGCCATGTGGGGTCTTCCAGGGCAACTCATCTGTCCCGTGTCGGTGGTACAAGCCTGGGCTAGGCAAATATGTACACGCAAAAGCTCGTTTTACACACTTCACAACTTGCATATGCAGGTAATTGCACATTTAATTGGAGCTTTTGTTTCATGCATCCCTTCTTACATGGATCTCTCAAGTCTGTCTTGCCACGTTTGCCAAATGCTTTGCTATTAGGGAATGAAGAACTGAAGGCAAAAGAGACTTCTGAATTATTATTTTTTTTTCCTCAAGTGGAAAGGTATTTTATGCATGATAACCAAAACATGAATGGAAATTAACTCTGGCTCTGTGGCAGTTTTGGTTTGCTGGATGACACAGGACATTTAAGTTAAAACTGTGAAGATGTTGTATGCTTTTGTTCCCCTACAACATAAAAATAAAGGTAAAGAACTGCTGACAACCTTGCCTCCACCTGCTTTTCTTTGCTGCTCTTAAAATAGACTTTGAAGTGAGTGTATTTTAGCTTTCTCAGATAAGAGGTTTTTTTTTTTTCTGTAACTTCTTCAGTAAATCAGTTTGATAATTGTTTCCAAGCAGAGCGGGGAATGACGTGATCTTGAATCTGTTCAAATGGTGGGTGACATCCTCGTGATGAGGAGGAGGAGGAGAAGGGTGCTCTACAAAACGTGATAAAATCAGGGGCCGGGTGCATCCCACCTCTGCAGGAATCGAGTGTGCCAGGGTAATGAATGAGGAGCAATGCCAGCCGCTGCTTTGTCTGTGGGCACTTGTTGAGTTTTAATTCTTTGCACAAGTTTAGACTGACCATGGTATAAAGCATTGAATACTCTGCATGTTCCTTGGGAACCTTTCCTATGTGTTAATGGTAACTAAAAATGGACCTCTCAAGTAAGCCTTGCTCTCAGCAGGAAAGACTCGCAATAAAGATCTTAAAGAACATTGTGTCCCACTTTTTCTAATAGTAGTAAATATTTATTTTTTTTTTCTCATTCAATTTTTAATGCATTTTATGATGTATCGTGCCTTCTCTTTCTATCTGTCACATGATACTAACAGTGCCAAGTCATCGTGCCATCAGACTTCTCCCACTAGAGCCCAGGAAATGTTTTTTCTTCCAGAGCAGCTGTGATCCAGCTGTGGTTCACAACACAAACAGCTGTTCCTCAGCACTGCTGAGATCTGGTGCATTGACCAGTTGCTATGTGAAGATTTCTTTAGAGTATTTCTAATTTTGTCTGCTTGTAGTGACAACATTGAGATGAGGAAAGACGTTTTCCGGTGGTACAGTAAGTTGGGCCTTATGGGGAGTGCAGCCAGTCTGATGCAAAGATCCATTTCCCATAGCTCTAATTTTAAGTGCAAATTGAAACAAACTGCAGGGTCAGCCAACAGTTGAAAGCTTGTTACACAGAAGGTGTCAATATTTTTTCTCTTTCTGAAATGACAGATACTTTGGATGAATACTTTGAGTATGAAGCTGAGGAGTTCCTGGTCTCCTTGGCTTTGTTGATCACCGAAGGTCGAACGCCCGAGTATTCGATCAAGGGCAGAACTGAGGGCTTTCACTGCCCGCCGGCACAATCGAGTCAGCCGCCAACAACTAAGCATGAATGCAGCGACAAACTGGCTCAGGTATGATGGCACCCATTTCATTTTAAGCGTGTGGTGTGCATCCGTGCTCCTGTGATTAAAGTCAGCCGAGAACACCACAGTATATTCACAGTTAAGCACGAATAACAATTGCTTTCTGTCAGTCCCGCGTTTGAACAAGTATGTAATTCAGTATTGTACTAATAATAGATCTGTCCTTAAAATGAGAGATCATTAAGCCTTTTATCCTTGAACATGAAACTCTGCATGACTACCTGTATGCAGTACCTATTTGAGTCTTTTATTATGGAGATGACAAGTGCTATACTTAGCATTCTTGGTCTGTTTTGTTTTTGAGAAAATATAGGCTGACTTGCCTAACTTTTTGCTTGTCCAGGTTTTCAAGAAAAGTTAGTGATCTAAAAAACATGAGCACATCAAATCTAGGTAGTCTATTTTGGAGTAAGGTTGGAGCATCCCATCTCTCAAGTAAAAGTTTCTAAGTACTGTGTGAATTTAATTTATTCATGCAGAAGTTAACCTGCTCCAAGACACAGAATTTATAAAGATACTGCTTGAGTGTGTCTATCCAAGAGGATGACTTATGGAGAGAGAAGAACAAGGTAGCAAAATATAGTGGTTGGGGAAATGTATTTTTATGAGATTTTTTTTTTTTTTTTCCTACAGAAGTTGCTCAAATGGCAATCATAAAGGATTTGTTAATTATTTTTCATTGAATAGCTCTGTAAACTTATCTCTGATTTGGTGATACCTAATTTACAGAATTGGACCCCTACTGTTTTCCAGTACAAGTTTTAAAAATAGATTTAAATCTGGCTCATGTTTTTATGATTTGCATATGTTAACATTTTTTCTTTCCCTCAGTGTCGTCAAGCCAGGAGAACCAGATCTGAGGTTATGCTACTGTGGAAGAACAATATTCCAATCATGGTAGAAGTGATGCTACTTCCAGACTGTTGCTATAGTGATGAAGGGCCCACCACCGAGGGGAATGATTTAAATGATCCTGCAATCAAACAAGATGCATTGCTGTTAGAAAGGTGGATTTTGGAGCCAGTTCCTCGACAGTAAGTTGGATATTAGGNTGCTCTTAAAATAGACTTTGAAGTGAGTGTATTTTAGCTTTCTCAGATAAGAGGGTTTTTTTTTTCTGTAACTTCTTCAGTAAATCATTTTGATAATTGTTTCCAAGCAGAGCGGGGAATGACGTGATCTTGAATCTGTTCAAATGGTGGGTGACATCCTCGTGATGAGGAGGAGGAGGAGAAGGGTGCTCTACAAAACGTGATAAAATCAGGGGCCGGGTGCATCCCACCTCTGCAGGAATCGAGTGTGCCAGGGTAATGAATGAGGAGCAATGCCAGCCGCTGCTTTGTCTGTGGGCACTTGTTGAGTTTTAATTCTTTGCACAAGTTTAGACTGACCATGGTATAAAGCATTGAATACTCTGCATGTTCCTTGGGAACCTTTCCTATGTGTTAATGGTAACTAAAAATGGACCTCTCAAGTAAGCCTTGCTCTCAGCAGGAAAGACTCGCAATAAAGATCTTAAAGAACATTGTGTCCCACTTTTTCTAATAGTAGTAAATATTTATATTTTTTTCTTATTCAATTTTTAATGCATTTTATGATGTATCGTGCCTTCTCTTTCTATCTGTCACATGATACTAACAGTGCCAAGTCATCGTGCCATCAGACTTCTCCCACTAGAGCCCAGGAAATGTTTTTCTTCCAGAGCAGCTGTGATCCAGCTGTGGTTCACAACACAAACAGCTGTTCCTCAGCACTGCTGAGATCTGGTGCATTGACCAGTTGCTATGTGAAGATTTCTTTAGAGTATTTCTAATTTTGTCTGCTTGTAGTGACAACATTGAGATGAGGAAAGACGTTTTCCGGTGGTACAGTAAGTTGGGCCTTATGGGGAGTGCAGCCAGTCTGATGCAAAGATCCATTTCCCATAGCTCTAATTTTAAGTGCAAATTGAAACAAACTGCAGGGTCAGCCAACAGTTGAAAGCTTGTTACACAGAAGGTGTCAATATTTTTTCTCTTTCTGAAATGACAGATACTTTGGATGAATACTTTGAGTATGAAGCTGAGGAGTTCCTGGTCTCCTTGGCTTTGTTGATCACCGAAGGTCGAACGCCCGAGTATTCGATCAAGGGCAGAACTGAGGGCTTTCACTGCCCGCCGGCACAATCGAGTCAGCCGCCAACAACTAAGCATGAATGCAGCGACAAACTGGCTCAGGTATGATGGCACCCATTTCATTTTAAGCGTGTGGTGTGCATCCGTGCTCCTGTGATTAAAGTCAGCCGAGAACACCACAGTATATTCACAGTTAAGCACGAATAACAATTGCTTTCTGTCAGTCCCGCGTTTGAACAAGTATGTAATTCAGTATTGTACTAATAATAGATCTGTCCTTAAAATGAGAGATCATTAAGCCTTTTATCCTTGAACATGAAACTCTGCATGACTACCTGTATGCAGTACCTATTTGAGTCTTTTATTATGGAGATGACAAGTGCTATACTTAGCATTCTTGGTCTGTTTTGTTTTTGAGAAAATATAGGCTGACTTGCCTAACTTTTTGCTTGTCCAGGTTTTCAAGAAAAGTTAGTGATCTAAAAAACATGAGCACATCAAATCTAGGTAGTCTATTTTGGAGTAAGGTTGGAGCATCCCATCTCTCAAGTAAAAGTTTCTAAGTACTGTGTGAATTTAATTTATTCATGCAGAAGTTAACCTGCTCCAAGACACAGAATTTATAAAGATACTGCTTGAGTGTGTCTATCCAAGAGGATGACTTATGGAGAGAGAAGAACAAGGTAGCAAAATATAGTGGTTGGGGAAATGTATTTTTATGAGATTTTTTTTTTTTTTTTCCTACAGAAGTTGCTCAAATGGCAACCATAAAGGATTTGTTAATTATTTTTCATTGAATAGCTCTGTAAACTTATCTCTGATTTGGTGATACCTAATTTACAGAATTGGACCCCTACTGTTTTCCAGTACAAGTTTTAAAAATAGATTTAAATCTGGCTCATGTTTTTATGATTTGCATATGTTAACATTTTTTCTTTCCCTCAGTGTCGTCAAGCCAGGAGAACCAGATCTGAGGTTATGCTACTGTGGAAGAACAATATTCCAATCATGGTAGAAGTGATGCTACTTCCAGACTGTTGCTATAGTGATGAAGGGCCCACCACCGAGGGGAATGATTTAAATGATCCTGCAATCAAACAAGATGCATTGCTGTTAGAAAGGTGGATTTTGGAGCCAGTTCCTCGACAGTAAGTTGGATATTAGGATTAGCTGATAGTTGCAAGAATCTGGTCATATTGTTGTGGTTTAACCCCAGCTGGCAACTAAGCCCCACACAGCCGCTTGTTCACTCCTCCCCGGTGGGATGGGGGAGAGAATCGGAAGAGTCATATGATATGGAATATCCCCTTGGCCACTTTGGGTCAGCTGTCCTGGCTGTGCCCCCTCCCAGATTCTTGTGCATTATCAACATTCTCCTCATATTAAATTCAAAACACAGCACTATATCAGCTACTAGGAAGAAAATGAACTCTATCCCAGCTGAAACAAGTCCGTAAAGTAATTGGTTAGTGGTTTTGAACTGGCCCTTTGCCCTGAAGACTGATCTAAGAAAACCCCTATTTACCAGTGAAATCTAAGCATCTTTTAATCTTAGTCTTCCTGTACCCGTGCTTTCTACAGTGAATGTTGTGCAATGCAGAGTATGAAATGCTCCTAGCTAAAAATGGTCATTTTTATACATTGTTTATGTTAAATTGTATAAATCATTATGTAGATAAAAACAAATCAGGCTCTGTATTCCTCAAAATGTTTGAGGAGTTTCATTGTTTTGCTTGATTCAGCTGTGTTTTATTTTCAGAACAAAGATCTGAAAACGTCCTAGTTGTAGTTCTGATAGTTCTCTGTGTATATTCTTACCAACATCCTTGTGTTTCTCTCCATGTATTTTAGGAGTGGAGATCGATTTATTGAAGAGAAGACCCTTTTATTGGCTGTTCGCTCTTTTGTTTTCTTCTCCCAGCTAAGTGCATGGCTGAGTGTTTCACATGGTGCTGTTCCCCGAAACATTCTGTATAGGTACGTCTGGGATGGAAAAAAACCTCGTTTGCTGTTTGCAGGTTGTTGCAACTTGTCTGAAACCCATTCCTCCCTCCTGTTTGCTTTCAGGAGGTGCCACGTTGTTGCCCTTTCTTAGACATTCATGTTGTGAAGTAGATAATTAAAGCCTCTTCATTTAGATATTTCTGTAAATGCCCTTCTGTATCGTTTCAGAGTGAGCGCTGCAGATGCGGGTTTGCAATGGACGTTCTCCCAGACACCAACCGAGCATGTCTTTCCTGTTCCTAACGTTTCGCACAATGTGGCCTTGAGAGTCAGCGTTCAGTCCTTGCCCAGACAATCGAACTACCCGGTTTTGACCTGTAGTATTCACACCAACCTTAGCTTTTATGAAAAGCGGATGCAAGACCGTAAGTTACATCAGCACAGCGATTCCAGTGCAGCACAGCAATGCAGCACCTCCAGTCCGCAGCGCTTCTGGGGGAAGCAGACGTGGACAATGACACCTGAAGGCCTACTTAATGGAAAAAAGACACCTGAATTTACTACGTCTATCAGAAATGTAAAACTTTATCCATCAGCTGGTCTTGGATCTGACTTTGGGGCCTCGCAGTCTAAAGTTCAGTGCTATAATGCTACTGCAGACAGTAAGACGCAATCTCATGAAAGACCTGTCAGAACTTTAAAATCCTTTTCTCTAGTTGATTCCCGTGTTTCGAATAGTCATTGCTCTCATCAGCCTACAGGAGAAACCAATCCTTTGATAGGCTCTTTACTTCAAGAGCGACAAGAAGTCATCGCAAGGATTGCTCAGCACTTGATTCACTGTGATCCAGCTACTTCACCGGTTGTTGCTGGACGTCCATTCAACACGCATGAAAACAGCTCATCTACGCCGAAAGTTTTTCGGAGTACTTACGAAGACAAAAACTTGCCAAGGAAAGGCAAGGAAACCTCCTCGGTTTCTATTGCCAACTTAAACAATGCAATGCAAGAAGATGGTGGTGAAGACAAAACTAGAGCAATTCCAGAGGTTCCGCTGCTCGATGCCCATGTTCCAGCGAACCACTGTGGCCATCAGTCAACAGGAGAGAGCAATCCTCTGATCGATTCTCTGCTCCAGGAGCGGCAGGAGGTGATAGCAAGGATTGCCCAACACTTGATTCATTGTGATCCCGCTACTTCTCATGTTACGGGACATCCATTCAAAGCGCATGAGACTAGCCCAGTTACATCAAAAATTTTCCGAAGTACATATGAAGATGAAAATTTGCTGAAGAAAAACAAGGAACTGTCTTCTGTTTCTTTTGCCAAATCCGATTTTTCTATGTTAGAAGAAAGCAGTAAATCAAGGACAAAGACACCTGATACTCCTGTCAGTCCTTCTAGGTTTGATGGAGAATTGAAGGCTTCTCTGAAACTCCAAGCAAGAAGAAAATTGGTTTTAGCAAAACCCAGTGAAGCTGTCCGAAATGCATTTCATCAGACTTCAAATAAAACTTCTCATGTGTTTACTAACACTCACACATCATCATCATGTATTAAAGAAAATAAATCTGAATTGCCAGACAAATTGGAAATGGTACATTCTGGTTATGCACAGAAAGACCAGATAACCAATAGAATTAAACAGTGTTCAAATTTCAGCAGCATTGATGAACAGATTTGCACAAATAAACTTAAAGAAAGAACAATTGTTAATGGGAATAATGGCACGGACAGTTTTAACAATTTACAGATAGATAAATGCAAAATACTTGAAGGTACAAAAAAAGCAACAGTTATGCAGGTATCTGACTCTTTGCACAAAAATGAGCTCAAGTGTTTATCTAAAGACTCAAAACCCCCAAATATTTATGAGCAAAACACTCAGCTTATTAGTATTGAAAATTATTTAAATAAAGACCATGACAGTTACAAAAACAAAATCAAGCAAGATAAAACAAAAACTGCACATGACGAGAATGAAGACCCAATAGGCCTCGATTTCCAAAGCACTTCTCAGAAGAGACCTGCAGAAGATGGTGGAGTTAAGTGTGAGCGGCTGAAGAACCCAGATGTGCAGGTAAATACACGGGCGAAAAGACGAACTGCGGTAGCTGCTCTTAGTCCGATAGCTTGTACCATGTGTCTGGTAAGGACCAAGCCGAAGAGGGGTTTAAGTCTGACTTTGTAGGAAGTGGAACGTTACTATTGTCTTCTCGGTCTGAAGCAACGCTTGACCATACCTTCTTAATTATAAGTTTAATGTTGAGAATAGCATTGTCTCGTTTTGCTCGTGGCAATTGCATTAAGAGCGGCAGTTTCCACAGGCAGGTAGGCATCCTGACTTTTTGTTAATGTACCAGTGTCTGAATACGGTATGAGATCTTTGGTGAGCAGTTGTTGTGATGGTAGACTGAGTGAAGGGGAATTTATGCGGATTATTTCATAATATGCTAGTGTGGTGCAGATCCACTTGGTTCAGAAGTTGTCTCTGCTACAGCAAGCAAAATATTACCAGGATAGGCCATTGAAATATCCCATTGATATCTTGAGTAAATTTGTTTTGCTGACAGAAAGCACCATCTCTAAAACACACAAATATATGGCGGAAACATAATTTTAGATCCTTGGATGGAACTTCAACCAAGGCTTTTCATCCCAGAACTGGATTGCCTCTTCTTTCAAGTCCTGTAAGTTATTGTTAAAATGACAATTTAAATGAGAAAGGAAGTATTTTGCTCTTTTAATATCTCTGTATGGTAGAAAGCTTGACAAATTTAACTGGGTGAAGTGTGTGTGTTTACTTTCAGTGTCAGAGTGAATATTCTAGCAAGTGGAAATTTGAGAGTTAACACTCAAATGAAGTTGAACAATAATTCTGGAAAAGAAAATATTAAAGAGGTAGTTGTTGAGATCCTATCAAGATTAACAGAAGGTGATATCATAAAATTCTATGGCAAAAAATGCTTTGGTGCTATTTTAGAGCAGAAAAGAAAGCCTTTTTTTGAAGACTAGTGTTTTAAGCGTAAGCTAATATATTTTGTCACTTCAGAGTTTTTGTGTGAGTTATTAGTATGCCAAAGCTTTTGTTTCTGTGAACAGTTTGTACTATATATTCTTCAGCAGAGGAGTCATTGAATGATTAAGTGTGATACAAAGCTGCTGTGGTAAGACAGACATTGGGGAAATGTTCCAGTTCTTGGTAGGTTGTTGGGAGTTTTAAAGAAAAAGGCAGTTCCAGTTAAAACTACTGAGATAGTGATGTTCTGTAATCAACACACAATATGTTTTAGTCTTCAGTGCTCGTAAAGGGTGTCACATTTTCAGGGAACTTGGATGGAAATTGTTAGAGTCTGTTTATTTGCCAATATATTACTATGTTCTGTACCGTTCGCAAGAGACGTCAGCCTCCTGAATGAGGCTTTTTTAAACTACTTCCTATTAATGACAAGACTGTAAATTCTGATTAATACTTTTAGAATTAAGTTTAGAATATATGGGAATTACTCTCTTCAGCTCTGTTTTCATAGTGCTGTAATGTCATGAAAATTCTTGGCAAACTTGTGCTTATTTGGCAAAATTGTCTTTACTAGAGGTACAATTTTCAAATTAGCATCTTCATTCCCTCTTGAGGTTCCTCAAAGAAAAACGCAGTCTGGGTGCTTTGATCTGGATTCATCACTACTGCAGTTGAAATGTCTGTCTGCAAGAAGGTATGTTTTATTTACCAAAACCATAAAGAATTTTTGGGGAGACGTAATGTATATGCATTCCTGTATGCAACAACAAAGCGTGTTAGCAAAGACAAAAAATAGGTGCCTTTCAAAAGAATCCTTATTTAGAAAAAAGGCTTGGTAGCTGAGTTGCCCCGGGGGTCTCCATGTTAGCGCAGCTTGGGGACATCACCTCGGTACAAGAGCTGCTGCTGGGATCAACCCCATCCCATGCACGGGTAGGTGTGCTGCAAGATACACTTGGATTTTTAAACAGAAAAGACCGTAATTGTCACTGCTTCTTCAAATCAGTGTCACTGACAAGTGTCTTAACTTGTTCACAGAACTTAACTTTTAAAAGGGACCGACCGTGATCTTTCCTACATCAATATATGTCACACAAACAGCTTTTAGTGTGGTAGTTTGATGGTGGAAACTTCAGGACACGGGACGGATGTATCTGCGTAGAAATAAATAAATAATCTGATACTTTGGTTCCTGCTAATGGAGTTAATGAACAACCTAAAGTTTTATTGTCTTTATCCCTTGTAATGTAAAACTTGTCAAAGTGTTTTTTCAGTTAACTAGAAAATGTTTTGCTAAAGTATTAACAGGCAATGTTCAACTGTTACTTCTTTAGGACAACATTTTGTAATACAGTAAGTAAATGATTCTTTCTAGAGCTGTTTATACCCAGAAGACAAAAGCAAATGTGATTATCCTTTATATTTATTCTGTCTTTTAATAGCCCACAACAATGTATAAACAGAGACAGTGATCCAGAGAGCCATGGGAAACCATTTCTAAGTTCTAGTGCTCCACCAGTAACAAGTCTTAGCCTTCTGGGAAACTTTGAGGTATTGCATATTCTCTAGAATTCTTGTGGTATTTTTAGTATTCTTCTGTACTGCTTTTGAAAGTGCATTACTGTGAATAATTCCAGCCTGGTTACAATGTAAAAGTTCATAATTAAATAGAATGAAATGTGTTTTAATTTCCAGCTGTAAAGGCACATATTTCACATCTTAGACATCTTCTGTCTCAGAGATTCAGATACAATGAGTTGCTTATAGCTTTAGTTTCCCACTGTGGTCAAGTTAGGAGGGGTTCTATTGACTCAAATGAGATTTAACACCTGTGATTGTCCATGTTCATAGTGTATATACCTAGAAAAAAGGATTTACATTTTCACTCTACTTAATGTCTACTTAATGTGTCAAATCAGTGTAGGAAACAGAATGTGTTTTAAGTGTAGCTATATGCTTCATATAGCAAGTCAAATATCAACAACCAATATCTAGTGTGTTAACAGGTTGTCATACTCCACATTTGTGAAATATGGAGTGAATATGTCGAAGAAAGTTACAGATTCTAGATTATTTTTTTTTCAGATAGTATATGTCAAGGAAAATCATGTATAGATCCTGCTGCAATAAAGTTCTCTGAGCTTCTGCACCAGTTTCAGTGGGATGAAGACTGGGTTTGGGTGTTGCTTTCTCTTAAACTGCCATCATCTTGCTGAATGTTCCGCTGTTCATCATAATTTTTGCCTCAGTGTTGTACTTTGGCAGGTCACCTTGCAAAAGACCCAAATCCCTATATAAACTTGTTTCCTTGTTTGCTGCTTAGTTTTGCTATATTTTATTGGAGGTGTTCCCAACGTAAGCCGTACGTGTTCTGTTTTTCAGGAATCTGTCCTGAATTTTCGCCTAGACCCGCTGGGCGTTGTGGAGGGTTTCACAGCAGAAGTGGGAGCAAGTGGAGTTTTCTGTCCCACGCACATGACTCTGCCAGTTGAAGTGTCATTCTACAGCGTTTCGGATGACAATGCACCCTCTCCTTACATGGTAAGTGTGTGGTTGGATTTATTTTAAATGAATTTTGATAGGCGGAGGTGAAGAGCAAGAGCTTGGTGAGTAGAGGGTTCAGCAAGGTGGGAATTTGCAGGGACCTGGATCAATTTCAGGTGCTTATGATGGAGTTCTCCTGTCCCTTCTCCAAACTAGGGCTTTTCCTCCCACTGCTCTGCCCCACCATCCAGCTGCTATCATCTTGGGATATCGAACAGATTTGTCTCCCTCCACACTGGAGTTATCAACTCCCACTATCCCTTTATATCCGTCTAACTTAAAATAGGCAGTGAGGCAATAGCTGGACTTCATGGGATCCGATTTGTTGTCCCAACAAGCAGCTGCCCTGGGCAACTGACGGCTCTGCTGGCAAGTGGCTGAGGTGCAGGCCAAGGCACCATTGCTGATGCTGACCTTGGACTCAGAAGTTGTTCAGGCCTTTCTTTTAAAGCAGGTGCTGAGCTAGTGTGACACACAGCGCTCTCACAACCTGGGTGTGCTGATGTTCGCACTGACGGGGTACCGGTGTTCTCAGTATCTGTGTGCTGATTTTGTTCTGCATTTCTATGATGCTAGCACTGGTTTTGGAGTCTAAAAGTGCTTCCTTGTAAAAAGCAAAAGCTGTCTTGTGTGCTAGCATTGAATCAGATGGCTAGATTTGTTCTGAATGCCTGTTAAGGAACTTCAGCCTCTTTAGGAACCTTTCAACCTTGACAGATCTCATTTTTAGAGGTTTCCAGATGTGTATATCTGTCTAAAATATGGTAAATAGTCTGTTTAAACACGTAAGAAAAGCACTGAATATCTGATTATCCCAATATTTAGATTTTAAATTCATAGCACTTACCATGTTTCTGGCCTTCTTTAATAGTATTCAGAAAATGAAATGGCTTTGAGTAAACTTTGAGTAATAGAGTTTAAACTTGTATGTGAGTTCTCTTAACCTCTGCAAAGAAGTATCTGTTGTTTTGCTTTCATCTTTCCAGGTTGTTTCATGTGATTTTCCAGGAGGTGAAGGGACGCTGATGTTCCTCAAATGGTTAAAGTAGCATTGCTTATTTTCCTAGCTGGGTTTCATTGTTTTGGACTTTTCCACATGTTCTAAACATGCCGTTATGGCTGAGTCTCCAGGATGAATACAGCATTTGTATAGTGCCTCCATCATCAGAAACTTTGATTCTGTTTGCGTAGCTGGTTTCTCTGCTATGGGCTCTTGTTTGTTTGAGTTTTGGGGGTCAGATGCGTGGGGTACAGGAGCTGTGCACTGCAGGTTACCCACACCAGTGCTCTGGGGTGGCCTCGGCAGCTACAGCGCCGCGTGGGGCACTCGGGTGCTCTGTCGATCACAGCTGGTACAAAACCAGATGTCATCGTTGCTAAAGTTTTGGGCTAGAACGGAAGATGAAGTGCATCTGCTGCCTTTGAAAAGCAGAAAAGAGTTTTGTGAGATTTGGAGCAGTATTGGTGTGATTGTGGGTGATATAAAAGTTGAAAGGAGGAGACAAACCTTCCATTTTAACTTACAAGCCATTTTGAAAAGAAAGTTCTATTTCACCATAGCCTCCTGATTGCTAGTTTGAAGATGTGGAAACTTGGATCTTGTTTCAAGAGGAGAATGAACCCAGATTAGCACAGCTTTTAATGATTTTAATGATCTGCCAAAGTATCTGCAAGGCCCCTACTGTTGATTTTTAACTGCATCTTAAATGCACATATTGCCTTTTCTTGTTAGTTTTTATACATTACTGATTGTCAAATAAATACAATTACATGAATAGAACATTTTTATCTGTCTATATCTCTCTATGTGAACTGAACGTGTCTTTTCTTTCTAGGGTGTAATTACTTTAGAGTCCCTTGGTAAAAGGGGTTATCGGGTACCGCCTTCAGGAACAATACAAGTGGTAGGTACTCAGCAGATACAGATGCCTTGAAACCACTAATATCAAGGAAGTCATGCAGGGGGGATGAGGTTCTCGGAGTGGAGCATGAATCTAGCAGTGGAAATGTGAATCTCTATAGGTACTGTAGTTATTCAAAGTAGAAATCTCTGTGATTCGTGGGACAAAAGAGACTCCCAACCTCCAAACCCACCGGTGTTGTGAAGAGACTTCAATTCACTTACTGAAGCTTCAGAATAGCTGGGGACACCATGGCTTCAAATAAGTAATGGAGAAGTAATTAGGCCACAGCCCAAATTCTGAAATCCTTTCAAAGGGATTTAGATTAAATACTCAGTTGTATCTAAATCTCATAACACTTTAACAATGCCTATTTTTTGTAATGAAATCAAAAGGTAAATCACAGTCATTGCTTAGAAACAATGATCTGCCTGTTTCTTTTAAGAACCCAGTCCAGGGTAACACTGGTAATTTCAGGATTAAAAGTGGAGCCCACCACTGTGCTTCCCGTGAGTGTTTTGTCTAGAAAACAATGTAGACAAAAAGCTGACTGGAAAAATAAACAAAAATGGGGATGCAGATTAGCAAAGCAATAGTAGCCATACACTACTGTTTCATTCAGAATAGATTATGTTTAGTATTATATTTAAAAATGGGAATTGCTATTAGCTGAAGTGTTGAAAAACAGAAAACTGCACAATGTTTTTACATAAATGTTTCTGTATGGCACTGGAAAAAAAATGTAACTGTTTTGGCAGGTGGAGTTGGGGTGAGCTGGTGTGTTTTGTGGTGTGGTGGCTTTTTGGTTTTGTTTCTTTCTTGTTAAATTTGTCATCTCTAAAGAATATTGTATTACATTGTTCGTCTTTTCAGACCTTATTTAACCCTAACAAAACTGTGGTGAAGATGTTTGTGGTGATCTATGACTTGAGAGAAATGCCAGCTAATCATCAAACATTCCTACGGCAAAGAACTTTTTCTGTTCCTGTGAGACGAGAAATCAAGAGAACTCTCAATAAAGAAAATAGTCAGCAGACTGAAGAAAGGCTACTACGCTACCTCATACATCTGAGGTAAGCTCCTTGGAGTTTAAAAGAGAAAAGAAACAGACAAAACCACCCAGGCAGCCTTTTTGTATACAGATTTATTTAAAAAAACAAAATGCTTTAAACTTTGTTGTTAACCTGGACAATAGAGGAAGAACAGCTAATAAATAATTTAGATTGTGCTTGGGACAAACAAAGTTAAAATATAAAGCTCTTTGTTGGCATTGAAGTATTTTGTATAGCCTTGTAAAGCTTAATTCTTTTCTTAGCAAGAGAGATTTAGTTCTGACTGGACTGCTGTACTTTTTTTGAGGTTACAGGAAATAGTGCCTCATGTTACATGGGCAAAAGCCAAAACTAAGGATCAAAGTAGAGAAGGTGCCCAGCGTCCTACATGCATGCCTCTTCACCAGAGCAGCTTGTATAGTGAAAAGCATTCCAAGTTACTCCTAAAAATACCGTGTTTAGTGGTAAAAATGTAAATGCCTGTTTCATGATGCAATACTGCTGATAATGCCTTTCACTTTATAAAATATTCACACAATCTTCCCTAAACGATTTACAAAGCACTGCCTAAAACCAGATCCTGTGCTGCTGCCCTCGGGATGTTCTGGGAGGAGGAATGGTGGAAATACTCTGTCCTTCTGCAGTTTGCAGACTTTTGCTTGCACTATTGTGGTAAGGAAACAACACGCTGGCAGACCCAGCGCTTTCATTGCAGCACTTGGAACCCCAATGGTGGCCGGTATTCTGAAGCGAGCAAAACAAGCAGAGCAAAATCAGATCTCTTACACTTTTCTCTTTACATCGTTGTAGAGTTACTTCTGGTACATATTATTTTCCCTATTCAGTGACTCAGAAGACTTTTGAGACACAACTTTGTCTAGGGCAGTGATTCCAGGGCAAGCTTTCCTGTTAAATGAAAGTTGACAGTCATAAAAAAATGTGTGTTGGTTTACTGGAGTGTGAAAATAGCATCACAATGAGGTTGTTGAACTGTGTTTTCGTTCTGAATTTTATCCTGGATTGAAATTCATCCTTTCAGGCCATGCTAACTTGCCATGTCCAACTTAACCACCTTCTGAAAATTTCCTTTTGGGTTAAATTCTGAAGAAGAGTGTGTAGCCCAAATAAAAGGCTCTATTCACATATAGTGTTGATCCAACTGATGCAGAGGAACTGAGGACGGGCAACAGCTGCAGAGGTGGGCAAAAATCTGTGGCCAACCGGGTCTGGCGTACAGGCACGAGGAATAGCAGACTTGTGTTCCCTGTAATGTTGTTTGTAAATGTCTTGTAGACAGATCCAATACTTAAATTACTTGTATCTGAAGGCAAACCTGCTTTCTTCTCTGTCCTCTTTCATAGCTAGAAGTCTTCTGAGTTTCCTATTTCTGATACCTACTGAGAGACAGAACTGATGCTTCTAGTTTTGAAATACCTATACAATTTAGCTCAGCTTTCAGACCTCTGGTAGGGATCAACTCATGGATCTATAACGTGCAATTGGAAATGCATCCACTTCTGGCTGGAAAAAAACAATCTATCTGGTAATTATGATGCTTAACTGCTGGTTTTGGAAAGTGAATACCTGCCGAGTATGCTGGAAGCTTTTTGCTTCAGAGATGAACCCAAACAGCGAGTCCTTTCTCATCATAGAAGAACTGCAAAACTCCTTCAAATTTTACAGTACTTTATGTTGATCTGTCTTGTGGCTACTACAGAGAGTACTTCAGGTCTTACAAAAGACTCAGTTGTCAATCTACTCGCCTTCTTTACTAAAGATGGATTTTAATTAGGAGAACATAAAAAGTCTTTGTAGTATATTAATTCATATGTAAGTGGGGTTTAAAACTTAACTTTTAGAAACAGGAGTGTTTCCTCAAACCCGTTTCACTGAAAACCTAAACAATTTAAACTTTGTTGTTGTTGTTACTCAAGCTGGCTTTGAACAGCCTTTCCGTTTTAGTTGCAGTAGTTGTTGAAAACAAGCATCTTGAGCTTGCGTGTTGAAATTTTGCTCAAAAAAACAAGTGAAGTCACCACCAGTGAGCGGCATTGTGGTCACATCTGCTCGTGAGGCCTTAATCACAGTTGTCAGCGCTCGCATTATGGAAGCTGCTTTTGAAGTGGCAATTCAGCAAAAATGCTTGCATAGGTCTGAAACTTAACATCGGCAGGCAGATTTTCTACACTTTTAAAGTGTCGGATTTATTGGGTGTGCGGCTTCTGCACACGGTTTTGTATGTTTGAGATACTGTTCAATGTGCTATTAGACTATATTTGTAGGTTTTGGAAGCTACAGATATGAAATGTAGCTTGCATGGACAGAGCGTTCATAAGAAAGTTGAGAGTTGCCCCCGCAGTTTGTTTCTTGAAGATGCTTTGGGGATAATTCTTTTTGTTTCATGTGAAGCAATGATATTTGCACTGTAATTAAATCTACATGAGCGTAAGAGCTGCGAGTCCAGTTCTGCTCACGCCTCGTTTCTGCCGAGCGCTGTGAGGGTGATGACCACCCCTTGGTTTCTAGGTCGCGTTCTGACACCCTTATAAATGGTAATTAAACAGTTAACCTGCCCACAGCTCAGCATTTTTCAAGTTTTCAGAGCTTGGTCAACAGCTTTAGTTACTGACATATTGCCTCTTTTAATTGCTGTTACTTAACAGTTAAACAGGGGTTGTTACGAAGGCTAGGTAGAGAATAAGCTTGAAACTGGTTGTTAAAAGTAGTGATTCCTCAAGGTGTTCAGAAACTTTTTTTTTATATTTTCCATATGGCACGTGATACACTTATTGGTGGCAGCTATTACTGATTCACTAATTGCTTTTTGATCTTTCTGATCTCTCAGCATTTTTCCTGATCTAGAAATTTGTATCCTTGTTCTAATTATTTTATTCACAGGTTTTATAGATTGTGTCGTAAAGTCTTTTCCACTTGAAAAACATGTCTTGCTGCATGTGTTTTTGTGCTCACTCTGCTATATCCTGTTTCTGCAGCTTACTGTGTTCTTCGTGAATTTTGGTGGCCCATAAAATATATATATATATATAGGGGATTTGTGCTTGTATTTCATTTCTTCAGTAATGTTTATCCCTTTCTTTTCCTCTGCCAGACTTTCTAGCTCATCTGACATTTGTCTTTAAGCTTTCATGTGTTTGCCTATTGATACTGTTCCCAGGACACCATCTGTAAGAGATCTTGGGTGTGTATTTTCTCAATTCCTCTACACAAAACTACCGGAGCTGCCACAGCTCTGGAGCCAGTCCTGTGCTGGCCACTATTACCACCCCATGAGGGTGTATGTAATGGTTGTCTCTTGGTTATTATTCCAATGCATTTGCATGTATAAAAAGCAACACATTGAAATTCCAATTACTATGATAAACATTTCTCAAAGAAAAAAAAAGTAGGTGATGAAAGCAGATAATAGAAAAATGCCCTGAATTCTGTTGCTGTCCCCCCTCATCCTCCTTTAATCTTAGTGAAATGTCATGCTCAGAAAAGCCACATTACAGGGAAGAGTTATTTACTGGGCAAAGGGAGTCCTGCAAGACTCTCACTAACAGAAAACAGTAAGCTTGAGAATTTTAAAAACAGCCCTTGGTAATTATTTTCAGACAGATCCATGTGTAAAATGGGAATTGAGTTCTACTTTATGATGGTGCTTTGATAACTAGATCTATCTATTCTATACGAATTAACTTCAATCATACTTTTGCTGCAAAAAGGTCTTTCAAGAACATTTTACAATTTAAAATGCCTTGTGCTGCATGCTCAAGTAACCGTTTGTGGTGTTCCGTTTGTCGCCCACCTCTTTCACTCTTTCTCCTCGTGCTCTCCTCCAGAGTCATCTCTTAGGACAGAATCTTCTCCCCTGTGCCTGCCAGGGGATGGGACTTTCACACCCACAGCACCGAGCAAATAAATAGTGATGGATGGGAGCTCTGTGGAAGCCAGCAGCAGCATTCTGCTGGACCCCGCCGCATTTAATACCCTTGACAGCTGTATCTAGGAGAGAAGAATTTTCCTTTGTCTGGCTGTGGGATGACCACAGGCTATTCTGCATCCCTTGTCTGAATTAAACAGTGTCATAGAATCCATTTATCCAACCTGCCTGCCCCAGATGATTAAACCTTGACAGATCTTCTGTAGTTGTCTTTCTCCTGCCTCTCAGAATTTCAGTCTGATTATGGCTAGGTTTATTCTAGAGATTACTTTTGCTTCAGTGGGGTCAATGAGTAAATGCTTATTAAAAATCTGTGCAAACTGTAATACATGTGATAATACAGTGTGCACTGTGCTCTGGGCATTTGTAATGGCATTATTTTGTCATTACAATAGCAATAGCATTTCTGCTTCTGTTACAGTAGCAATAGCTTTTCTCCCTTACTGTGGCATAGTAATAATGACATTAAGTTCAGTTACCATAAGAAATGTTCCTCAGGATCTCCTGCCTTTCCTGGTTGAGGGGAGGAAATTAAGGAGTTCTGCCAGATGGAGACTATAGAATACAATTCCCTGAAATGCAAATCTAGTCTCTCTATCTATAGTTGTTAAATCTCAGGGAAAGTGGAACTGGCACATTCCTGGCAGGTTTGGAGGACCTGGATCAGGCTGTTCAGCTGCAGCATAAAAGATAAATGGGCCCAGGAATTGGCCGCTGTTCGGTGACTGGGCCGGTAAACTGTAGTCTCTTTAAAATAGCTCTGTGTTCTGTGCGGAAAACTTTTGTCTGTATGTCTGCAGAGATCTCTGTACCCCGTTCTGGAGCTGGATTTAAACTCGGCATGTGGTACAGAGCGGTAGTAAACTTCTGGCCGGTGCATTCATAGAGGAATGAAATCTGCCCGTATGATAGTGCTGAAATACATATTCGACATGTATACGTGCCTTTGTTGATATTTGAACTTTCCCTTTTGTGTGTGTGTTTAGGCCACCCCTTGGGCATTTTCAGCAGCGCTCACTGAAAAGCACTTTTTGCCTTTCTAGATTGCTGGGAACTTTAATCTTCAATGTACATAATTGCAGTGTGAACTTCAAGTATTCCATGCAAGTTCCAAAGCTGCGCACTGCACTGGTGATAAGGAACAGAACCTTTAAATGCTGAAGGAAACAAAGTAAATGGGAAATGTTAGGGTATTCTTTCATTTTAACTGACAAATTTTGTATGTTCAAATGGTTTTTAGCCTTAATCTCTTAAAGGAACACAATTTAATAATGTTTAAAGACAAGTCTTTTGTTTGTATCTTTTCAGGTTCCAGAGTTCTAAATCTGGAAAGATCTACCTCCACAGAGATGTAAGGCTCCTGTTCTCTCGGAAATCCATGGAAGTTGATAGCGGCGCTGCGTATGAACTCAAATCTTACACTGAATCTCCAACAAATCCTCAGTTTTCACCAAGATGCTAGCAAACAATGGCAAACTAAAGTATTCATTTTCCTGTTGATTATTCCTTACAAGCGAAGATCAGTAGAGCTGACAGTATAAAGTTAAGTCTGTAAAGGAATGAAGATAGCGTTCAAGAGAGAGAAGGTTCTTGTGTGATCCTGGACCAGTTTTCAACAAGTTTCTGGAATGAGCTTTGTGTATTCCAAGTAGACTGGAAACATACTTATCTTTTTGTACCATTTAAAACCACTTCATTGGATGTGTTGCAATAGCAAATTCCCAAGTTAGTTTAGTGTTTACACTTTTTATTTTATTTTTCAGTTATTTAATATTTAATGTTTCATTTAATACTCAAGTGATGTTTGTCTTTAGTGTTCTAATGTAGCATAAATCCTATGTAAAATCATACTATGTATTTTTGGCATTAATATTGAAATCTGAAATATATACAGATATCTTTAATCTGTGTGATGTTTTAAGTGATATTCATTTAAGTTGTTGAAAATGGGGACAACAGGTGAATTTCCATAACATTTCATACTATGCAAACATTTAGCTTTTTCCTTTTTTTTTTCTCTTTAATGGTACCCTTTTTGCTTTTTTTTCCTCACAGATTTAATAACATTTGCGACCATAGTGCAGATTGTTTATTTACTTACTCATGCATTCAGATCACTGGTTCGATTCATATTTTGCTGCCTCAGTTTCTTTCTTTCCTTAAGAGTCACTTTAATTTTGTTTTCTGTTATTAGTTTTTCTCACAAAGTTCCCACCCTCCCCCATTTGATTTCTCAGATTGTGTTAAAGGATGTACTGTGCAAACAAATCAGTATTTATATCTTAAATATATGCAAAAGCTATGAAACTTGTACTTTTTGTTTTATTTTTAGACAAGGAGGATCTTCATGTAATCCCAAGTATTTTTAATAGATCAGTTCCATTTAGGCCACTAGGTGGCCATAGGAAGTTTTACTAGAAATGCTACATTGGGCATATAAATATTTTCCAACACACGTGTATTCCTAAAACAAAACACGGTCAGATAAACAGTTTATGCTAAGTGTTAAACTGTGTAACTGAGATAAATAAAGTTAGAAGAATTTGATTACATTTGAGGTATATATTTAATGATGAAAATGAAGCTTTGCAATGTTTGCCGAAGATCTGGGAGTTTCTCAACTGCCTGACTTGGTTTTGTGTTTTTCTTTGCGTTGCTGTAGGTTTTCAGAGTGTCAGTAATATGAAAGGTGACCTTCGTGTTGGGGAGTATAACATGCTTATCTGATGAAGACTGGAGAAAGGGTGAACGTGCATCTTGTCTATTGAGCGCTGCCCTTAGATGAGAAGTCAGTGTATCGTGCGATCTCCAGGAGTTCTGCCAGGGAAAGTAAGGGAGACCAGACTTGCCAAACGATATTTATCAGCTCTCCTGTATATTCAACTGTCTGCTGCTACAGAAGGGCAAAGCTCAGACATAACCGACTCTGTTCCCCACTTCAGCGGTATTTTCCCCTCTGTTACACCAGGTTTTCAAAGGTTAGCGAGCATTTATTTTACAGAGACTTGAGAAAAATTGTACAGGAACAGATGGTTTTCAGTTTCTAGTCATTTGTGTGCTCCATAAAACTGAGAAAAGGTTTCTTTTGATAACAAAAGAGTCAAATACAGCTGCAGTTGTACCCCGTACAGAACTGGGAGCTAGACTAGCCTAACGAGAATGTGTCCTAGTTTCTTTGTAGCTAGTATTGAGTCATAAGCAAACAGCACGTATCCTCAAAGTACTTGTTTGTGCCATGGTGCACATCTGCTTGCGTACTTGATGAAAAAAAGGATAAGAAAAGGACACACTTTTAATGAAAGGTCACAATTCACCTGCAGGAGATTAACCCTTTATTTTGCACTGATAATATGCAATGTTTGTATGTCTGTATCTTTAAATGACTTATTCAAGCCATCCTTTTCTCTCTTCAGAGTAATATATTAATTTGTTTTGAACAGCAAAGAAGTAAGGATTTTGAATATTGTGGTCACTACAAGTCTAGGAAATAAATGTGTATTGATTTAAATAGCCAAACTACACTCAGTCCCTGTATGGATTCAAAATGGAAGTGACCTTAGATTTTCTATGCGCAACTCTTTCCATTAGAAACACACCTGGAGAAATGCTGAATGTTCATAAAATATGAACTGCATTCCACATAGCCTTCTGTGCATAGGTTACAGAGTGAGATTAGACTAGTTTTTGAGAGGCCATTTGCTGCTTCTCTGTACTCAGTAGGCTCAACCATATAGAATTATTTTTGAGAAATGTTTATGAGGGCCTCCAGTGGTGGAGGCTCCAGGTAATCTCTTCCAGTGTTAATCTATATGTATCTCAAGAAAGCTATTTATAATGTCCAACTAAATCGAGTAGTCAAATACTATTTGACCTTTTCACTGTAAGCAAACAAACCAATTTAGTTCTTGTATCTCCTTTCTCAGTCTTGTTTTCTATATCTAAGACAACCCCAGGCTGTTCAGTCAGACTTCCCTCATGGATTTTATTTTCTGAACCTCTCATCATTCTGGCTCTTTGCTTTCTTCTTTTGATCTGAATCTGTTTTGTGCCTCAAGCTGGACACAGCATCTGAAGCAGCGCCTTTCTGTGCCAATTAGACTGGCAGGGTTGGTTGATAAATCTTACAGATTAAACTCCTCATCCCCTTTTAATACTTGATTTTTCCGTATCAGGAGATGTCAATTTGCATTCATCTTATTATCCAATGTAACAGAGGTGTCCTACCCGCTTGTTCCCTATGTGGTGGCTTTCCTGCATGCATCATCGTTGAACTTCATTCTCTCACTACCCAAGATTCTGTATCTGATCTTCTGTTTGAATCTGAATTGCAATTATTTTCTAGTGTTCTTGTAGCTTCTCTTCCCCAATGTAATTGCTAATATTAATAAAGTTCATAGTACATGATCTGGGTCACCAGTGAAACCTGGGAAGCCCTCCATGAAACCCTACTAAACACAGCATTGCTGCTTAAACAATTGATAGCCATTTGCAGTGACCACATTAAAATTTCATCTAGTTAAGTTTCCCTAATTTGCATGGGGAAGTGTCAGAGGCCTTATTAATGCCAGAAGGTGTCTGGAACTCAATTTATTTTGAGTACTTATTTTAGATGATTTCTCAGGTAATTATTGATTGGACAGCTTAGTTTTTAGCTTGTATTCTGTCCTCCCCTTACTCCTGTTTAATCAGCCTCCTGAAAACCCATTCGTTTTCTACAGGTTCCTATATGGATGACCACTAATTAATTGGAGATTGCTTCAGTCATTTCTCTAAAACCTCAAGGATAATTTCTCATCCAAGTTGAAAATATTTACCAGATAAGGAAAAGAAGAACTGATACAAGAGTCTTATAAACAGATCTTTTCTTATTCCAGCTTGAGGTTGTACTCTGTTGTGAGTTCGTTATGCCAGCTGTCTTCATCACACCAGACTGAACAAAAGAAACATTAAATCCTTTGGTCTTTATAGAGTTTGTGCAGTAATTTTTTGTAAGGATTCTGTGTATCTTGTCTTCCTGGTCTGCTTTTGATGCACATCCTTAAAAAAATGACCTAGTTTCTATATTTTCTATATGCTGCTTTCTTGTATTTGAGGCCATTAAAGAACTTGGCTTTTCCTGAGGTTTTTAATTTACTTCCCATTCTTCCTCTGCACTGTAGAGTTTACACTTGTTCACTTAATAATTGCATTAAGGAAGCGCTGAATCCTCAAAACTGTCTTCCCTTGCGTTAATTTCCTAAGAGATTTGAAAGAAACTCCTGAGGTTTGCATTCTTGTCTGTTGTCACTGCTTTGTTGTTCTGCTTCCTTTCAAAATCTATGAACTTCATCCTTTTTATGGTAATTCTTCTATGTGTTGTTCTGTTATATTTTGGTGGTTTTTTTACAGCGTCAGACCATTTCTCCCAGTTTTTGCTAGAAGCAAATGTGGCACACCCACCGTTGTTCTTTTTTGTCATTAGGGGAAAAAAATACTACTACTGCCTTCTATGATTTTCACGTACAACCTGCCCTGCTGTCTCCCTTTTGGAACGTGGAATACACACGTGCCGTGTGTTCCTGGCCACTACACAATCCTGATCTCTGGACAAATCTCTTTAGTTGCTCAAAAAACCACTTTCAACTCCTGTTTTGAGGAACTGTTAGTAAAATTAAATTGGGGCAAAATGATTGACTTTACAGCTTCTGTTTTGGTTGACTCTTCTGACCTGGCTCAGTCTGTCTTCGGGCCCTTGACCATGCAAAGACTGTCATGGCCCTTCCCTCCTTGCTTTACCTCGCTCCCGTGCAGGCAAAATCACGGGAAAGCAGTGTCAGATAGTTCCACTTTTCCTATGCAAAATGTGTACTATATGTGCACTTAAATATTATAAAATCTATGCCTTATTGTTCGCATAATCTTCATATTTAGGGATCCCTAAAGGTGAGCTATTAATTGTGAGCTGTTTGAACCCCTCCTTTATGTTCTTAAAGGAGTCTGTGGGAGGTTATTTCTGCCAAGAACCAGACGGTGAAAGGCAGTTGAGGAGGGAAGGAAATAACGTGTAACTTGATACCACCGTTAAGAAGCTTAAAGGGAGTCTGTGAGATCTTCTGTCAGCTGCTGCCTGGGAATCTAAAAAGATCCCCAAGTAAAGCCGCTGAGGACTCGGATCCTGTAAAAGTAGCAAAAATAACACATTTTCGCGCGAAGGCTCCGTGCCCGCCCGGAGGGCCCCGCCCAACCCGCGTCCCCCACGGCGCCCGGGTCAGGCCGAACGCGGAACCCCCGCGGCCACCCCGCACCTCCCAGCGGGCCCGGCGGCGGACGTGACGTCCGGGGGCGGAGACGGAAGCGGCTTCTGGGAGCGCGGCCGTGTGTCCGCGGAAGTGTGGTCCCGCCGGCGGCCCGTCCCCCCGCGGCCGCCATCTTGTGCGGGAGGCGGTGGCAGCGCTGCGCTGCGCGGAGGAGCCGCAGCCGCGCCTCCCTGTCCCGCCTCCTCCCGCCGACCTGCTGCCGCGGCGCCATGTCTGCCGAGAGCCCCGAGCCCGCTTCGGCCGAGGAGCAGAAGGTGGGTGGCCGGCAGCCGCGCCGAGGAGCAGCAGGAGACCCGCGGGGCTTCTCCCGTCTCCATCCGCGGCCGAGGCGCAGCGGGCGGCCGGGGCTCTGCGGCCCGCGGCCCTTCGGGCAGCGCCTCGGGCCTGGCCGCCCTCCTGGCC